>CM053412.1:54936669-54982659 GCA_028644305.1 Xerus rutilus | reverse complement strand
TTAATTCCTTCTGTTCATATCCCAAAGCAATCCTTGTAAGTTTTTTGAACCTAGGCAACAGTAGAAACCTTTAAAACTTCATATAGGAATCTATAAACCTTTGTGTTTACTCAATTTAAATTGAACCTTTTAAATCATGTGAATTAAAGTATTTGGATCCATTTTTTTTAGGTTTAATTGATGAGCGCTCATTATCTGTGCCAATCCTGTTACCATGTACATAGAAGTTAAGAAAAGAAAGAGCCCCAGAAAAAAAAATGACGTGGCTGGCAAAAATAAAAAATGCAGGGTGGTTGGTCTGGCAGCCCATAGACGAGTGAGAGAGAGCTCCGCTGGTCTGTGGCAGCCACGCCAGTCCGCCCGAGTGGCGCACGGACAGAGCGAGAGATGCAGGAACACAGGATGGACGGGCCCTGCCCAACGCTTTGTCTCTGCCCTCTGGCACTGGGACCCATGCCAGCTCCGCCACCCGGGGAAGATGGCGCTGCAGCTTGGGGGAGCTGAGAGTGAGGGGAGGCAGGGGAGCTTAGGCAGATGCAAAGCAACCTCCCTTCCCCTCCCCTTTTCCCTGAGCTAAGGTAAAGTGGCAAGCAAGGCAGGTAGCCCACAAATGCCAAGCTGCCCGTCCGAGCTGCGTGGAGGCAGCGAAAAATGCAGGGAGTTGGGGCAGGCGGGCTTCATTCAACACTTTGTTTCTGCCCTCTGGCGCTGGGAGTGAGACCAGCACCGCTTCCCGGGAAGATGGCTGCATTGGTGGCTGCATGAGGAAGGAGATAGAGGAAAGGGGGCTTTTAGCAAGAAGAACTTGAGAGGACAGAACAGATGGGAAAGAAGAGAGGGGCGAGAGCGCACTTTCCAACAAAGCCTTGATGAAAGGAATTTCTGTCCATTTCCCCATCCGGTGACAAAAATTAGCCAAATCAGTGAGGATTTGAAAATCAAAAGTTCCCCCTGGAGGCCATTTTGATCCGTTATCTAAGCCATAGTACAGTGGAGTTTTGAGGTCTAGAGAAGAGTTGGGGTTCCCTGTGACTTCTAAGCGGTCCCGGGGAGTGGGTGGGAACATAAAAAGGCGTCCCTTAAAATGTCCCTGCAAACTTTCCGGGGCCCGAGTGGCAGCGAATGGCTAACATGAGGGTTGGGAATGTCTTCCCAATCCATGTGGCCTTGAGCAAACAGAGACCTATGCGCACATGCGACTTAGGAGTAGGCCTCTGGAGCGAGCAGTGGGGGGGGGCAAGCTGAGAAGTCAGAGGAGACAAGGCGGGGGCGGGACCTACCTCACTCTGTTGGTCCAGGTGAGGGGAGACAGAGAGCGGCTCAGGAGTTCTCCCGGTCCGGAGGGCCTGCCTTGACCTTGGTACGGGGGAGGTTCAAAACCCTCCCGGTTTTCGGCACCATTATGTAAAGACTAGATGATCAGATGAAGATGAATTAAAGCCACTCAGCAAGGCTTTATTGGAATATACGCTCTCAGGCCGAATCCTCCCACCCATCAGAGTGTGTCTGGGAGAAATGGCGCTGGGGCTCCGGTGTAGGGAGAATTTCAAGAGATCCGGTCAGGAAGAGGAGGGCTTGGGGGCAGGAAGAGAAGGCCAGAGTCCTTCCTGGATAGGTCAGGAAAAACCCGCTGATTGACAGGAGGCGTGTCCACTGGTGACATCAGTGTCTGGCTGACAGCTCTGTTCTGTAGCTGCCCTGATCCTGGACCCTGATCCGACCTAACAGTCTCAAATAGCTTGAAGGCATTGTGTGGCACAACACAAGCATAGAATAAGATAGCCTGGAAGGATGACAAAGATCCTTTGCTGAACCAACTATACTCAGCCTGAACTCTGAACCTTCTCCTAGACCCATCTGTGCACTTTTTACAAATTCCAGTTTCAGCCAAGAACCTTAGAACCCCAGATTCTTCATCCTCCACCATACCCCAGGGGATGGCTGATCACCCTGGCATTTTTTCCAGCAAGAAACCTGTTAGATCATTTTATGGAGAATCTTCCTTGCTCATGATGTTTGTTTTCCCTTAGTGATTGTCCATCTATGGGCTCCCCTTCTGCTGATGAGCAGAATAATAGTCCTTATCTGTGGACTTATCTGTGCTGCATTGAAACTTGAGCCCCATTTTTCTCCCTCATTGCAAAATCCCATTGTTGTGGTCCCTATACCTATGGTGATAATCCTGAATAAAATCTTTCTTCTTGTTTTTTAAGAAGTTTCCTTGAATAATTTTTTTCTTTAACAAGGGCCTTATTTACATAATGCAGTTTGTCACAGCAGCACAAATTTTTATAATGGGTACAGCCGATAGGAACCTATGTAGAGAACATCCGCAGAGCCAACATGACCATGGGAATCCATAGCCTCTGGTTCTTGCAGTATTAGAGGAAGGATTTTAGGCCAGTTGCACCAGTAGCAGTCAACAGTTTATTTGGAAAAGTAGGAATGAGAGAGATAAGCATACAGTACAGGCACTGAGTGGTCTAGACCATCTCTAAATAGTGTGGCCCTTACAGAATCAAGGATTTTTAAGGGATTTGAGTTTTTGTCTTTATTCTATTTTCTTGTACCTGCTTGGTTGAGACTTTAGTGAATTTCCTACATGAGGGTCATGATGTCCTGGTCACAAAGGGGTGGTTTTGACATGGTTTCAATACAAAGAGAGGGTCCTAGAAACCTGGTCACAAGAGATAATGGTAATGTGGTCTGGTACCAGTTGTTACCTTAAGGGATTATAATAAACTATGGCTGGGGGAGGATCTGAAATACCAGGCCTCTTTTCCTAAAGTTTGTCTGTTTTGATAAGGTTCCTCCATGATTTTAAGTAATAGTCTCCTTAAAGGATTGTAACTATCTATGGCTTTGGAAAGGTTGTACATTCTAGCTCCCCTTCATTAAAAGCCTGCCCAATAATGCTCTCTCAGTTTTGTGACTCATGGATTTTCTTCTATATATATATTTAGTTGTGGATGAACCTTTATTTTTGTATATTTATTTTTATGTGGTGCTGAGAATCAAATCCAGTGCCTCACACATGCTAGGCAAGTGCTCTAGCACTGAGCCACAACACTAGCCCCTCATGGATTTTCTTAATGCCACATGTCTGATGTCTTTGGTGAATATTACTGCCTGTCCTTGACCTTCCCCTACCCACCTGCTTGCTGACTCATCTACCTCACAGGAACTGAGAGTAGGGACTTATAATTTTGGGGAGTTTGCACTTCATTATAAGCATATCAGTTCTAATTATCTATCTATCTATTAGATTAACATATAAGACTAACTCTAAACACATCATTGGAAAGAGGATCAGTGTGTGCTCAATAATGTTTATATAAATATATTTACTTATTGTTTTAGTCAGTCTTTTCACTGCTGTGATTAAAGGACCCCAGCAGCACAACTGTAGAGGAGAAAAGATTTATTTAAGGGCTCATAGTTTTAGACGTCTTAGTTCATAAAAGACCAGCTCCATTCTTCCGAGTTCAAGGTGAAGCAGAACATCATGGTGGAAGAGTGTGGCAGCAAGTAACAGCTCACATGGTGATTAGAGAGCAGAGTCTCCACTTGACACACCCAAAGCCACACCCCCAATGAACCACTTCCTCCAGCCACACCCCACCTGCCTCCAGTTACCACTCAGTTAATCCCATCAGGGATTATTTCACTGATTAGGTTAAGGCTATAACCAGATCATTTCTCCTCCAAACCTTTTTGCATTGTTTCACACGTGAGCTTTTGAGGGACACCTCACATCCAAACCATAACACCTAATTTATTTATTTGTATAATTGTAAAAAGATTTGATATGAAAAGCCTGAATGTAGAAAATAAGAAACAATAGAAACCTTATCTTATACTTCACAGCTGAAAGGTTTAATGCAGACAAAGGTAAACATAACTACTATTTTTCATATCTGTTCCTAGGCAATTAGGGACTCAGAGATAAAACTCTAAATAAAACAATGGTGTTTTAAATCTGTCTTTCTTGTGTGCCTTTGCTTTATGTGCATTTTTTTATTATACCAAAGAATTGTGTTTGTGAACTTTACCTAAGTGATTAAACAATTCAATTGATGCAAAGAAAAACAGCAAACATCTCCCCAAGCAGTGAAAATCTTTCAGCTGAGCTCTGGAGTTATCATTAAAGAAAGCAATAAAAAGACCTGCTAGAACAATTGAAAGTTAGGAATTGAGATTTACAGGAGCATTATTGCATTTTCCCGATGCTTCTTTCTATTCTAATATTTCTCCCTAGACCACATATGAATGTTCTGTATTTGAGACAAAAAAAAGGGCAATTTTGAATATTGCTTGGCAAGGTATTTTGTAAGGTATAATGAGTAGTCTAGGTGAAAAAAAAAAAGAAAGAAGGAAGGAAGGGAGAGATGGAGGGAGGAAGGGAGGGAAATTGATAAGATGAACTCTACCCAGATCATTGGAAAAAGAATCAGGGTATGCTCAATAATGTTTATTGCCGTATGTACATGATATGGCTACTTTTTTTTCTCAAGATTTTTAGCAGGATCTTGGAATGATTTGCTGTGTTTACTGATTTGCCATGCTTTTAGTGGCATAGTTGAATCAGGTAAGATGTGCCTTTGTGTCACAAACTCTTCTTTGCCCTCTTCATTGATCCAAAGGCAGATTCTCTTGGAAGCTCAGGCAGTTTAAACTTGAAGCCTCTGTTTTGCCTCTGGCTTCTTTCAAAGTTCGCATCTAAATCTGTATTGTTTGCATTGTGGAGGACCTCAAACTGCTTACACTTCAGGCCCTATAAAACTTGAAAGTACCTTTCCATAGTCCAGCTAGAAAAGTCACAGTTATATGATCACTCCTTCTACTCCATTTCATCTCCAGAGCAAATCTTTTACTTTTTTTCTGCCTTCTCTTTTCTTTTTACTTCAATTAGATAGAAAAATCCAATATCAATTTTCCATGAATTTAGCTCAGGCATCAGAAGATGTGAAAAATGCAGATTTGGGGACTTTGAGCTGTGCATTGTACTAAATCAATCAGAAAAAAAATGTATTTAAGGACTGGATTTGGCATGTGCCAAGCATTAAGCATGCCAAGGTAAATTAGACATGGTCCCAGGCAGCAAAGGGCAGGACATTGGGTAAACAGACGTGACCCAGTGTTCTCAGTTTGTCTTAGAACTGTGGAAAAACATAAGGATGATGGTGAATGGGAGCCAGAAAAAGTTACTTATTAAAAGTTTGCCTCAGGGCTGGGATTGTAGCTCAGTGGTAGAGCATTTACCTTGCGTGTATGAGGCACTGGGTTTGATCCTCAGCACCACATAAAAATAAATAAAGATATTGTGTCCATCTACAACTAAAAACATATTTTAAAAAAAAGGAAAAAGCTTACTATAGCAAGTTCAACCACTGTCTCTTGTGCAGGAAGGAATGTGACTCTATGGTGGAGCATGAGAAGGCTCCAGGTGTGCTCTGATTGGAGGCTGTTGGCTTGGGGAAACTGGAGGTGTACTTTTTAGTGAAATTAGGAAAGCACATTTGGGTGAGAAGCCAGGAGTTGTGTACGGTGTAAGAGTCAATTTTATTGTCACACATGATCTGGTCATTAGTATATTCAGTCCTTCAGCTGTGAGATTAATGATAACAACAATAAACAAATGATTAATGCCAAACTCTTTATAAAGCATGTTAAATGGATTATCTCATGTAAGGAAATAATCTTTTGAAGGTGATTTTACATCATATTAATTTTAAACATGGGGAAGTAGGGGCTTAGGGTGGTTAATCAAGCTTACAGCTACAGAGAATCTGCACAAATAATCTTCCCTTCACTACATGCAGGAGCTAAAATGATTCTCAGTGTTGGGTGAAATATATCACATTAAAGGAGACTAAACAAGGAGACAAAAGCTGGTGGTCATTTAGGATCAAAACAGATTCTGAGATTGTATATTTCAATAACAGCTATCTTCTCATCAATTAAAATATGTAGTCATATTTTAATCTATGTGAATTAATATGCCCCATAAAATCTGATAAGAATACTAATCTACAAATTACCAGCAACCTTCCTAAATACCATTAGTGTAATTTTAGAACAGAATTTAAGTAATGCAAAATACTTTTCTTTTGAATTGAGCTGTAATTCACCATTTTTTCCTAATAATAATATTGGTTATTTTGGTATTATTTTTCTACTCAGTAATTTGCAATCAGAAACATAAAATTTTTACAAGGAAGCAATTCTTCAAAAGAATTTAATATTTCTTTAATAGAATTATTAAAGAAAAAAAATTCAGTGCGTAAGTTTCATTGAATGTGTTACCCAGCTGCACAAGATCCTGCCTGGGGAAGAAGAGGCTAGGCCATCACTCCCTCTGTTCCATAAATATTGGGAGTCAAATTGATAGGAAAATAGGTTTTATTCAAAGCCAGCCTTGAAGGGAGATAGAAGAAACTTGTTTTGAAAGTTCTATCTCTGGAATCCCTGAATAGTTGCAGAACTATTATGAGAGGAGGGAAGTGACAAAAGGCAGGAAATGTGCATGTGTAGATCTAGTGAGCCTGTGTTGGATAGGCCAGAAGGGGCCACCTCCTCTCCCATCATTTTCAGTGCCAGTCAGGCAGGTAGGAGGTCCCAGCCTCCCCAGCCTCCACTCTGAGCATGAGGAAGCCATTCCCAACGTTAGATGGGAGGGCCTGAAATTCAGTCTGTTTCAAAAATGCAGTTCTCTAAAAGGACATATTTAACCTCTGAGAGGGCTTTTTAAAAAATCAAATTATTTGAGTAAAATTTATTTTAGGAATTTGAACCACTCTTGAAGTAGCCAAAGGGTGTAATTTGCTTGTGCTTACATGGTGATTAATAGTTATAGAAGCAAGGTTCAGGAAAAATTATAAATGCCTTGAAACTGGGTGTCTTGACAGCACCTCCTTTGGGGTTACTTCTTGCTTTCATTGCTTTTGAGCTATTATATACTCTCTAGGTTACAGGAAAATAAAAGCAATGCAAATGATTCCTGTCCATAGACATGCAAATGAATTGCCTGGTGGGAGTACAATTGATAACTGCCCTTCTTATGAAAGTAGGCCAGTTTCACAACTTTTAGGAAAATTCATTTCTGCATTTCTAATGGCTTTATATTGTCTGCTCTTTGGATTCCTTTTCAAATTGGTTATAACACCTTGCCAGAATCCTCATTAATTAAGGAGCTAAATGAAATCTGTGACACACTTACATTTTGTATTTATGAGAACTATCATTTTACTTTTGGGGAGAAATTATTCTTTAACAAAAGGTATATCATGAAAAGGGAGATAACATACTTTCTTCTTGATGCCATTACTATACAAGCAGCTGCATTCTTCTGAAGTAAACACAGGAATTGAGTCTTTATAGTTACAGATAAATGAATATGGTATATTTATCAAAAGATGATTAAAAATATACCTTTGAAGAAGCAGATCAAAGCATTTAAGGCAAGATCAAGAATACATATTTTTAGAGCAATGATTCTTATGAGTGGACAAATGGACAATAGATATCTATACAGGTGTGTAGATCCAGCTGCCTCTGACACCAGCACAACTCCATGTACTTCCTGTTCATAGCACATTTGTTTGATTTAATGAAATTCAGACTGCCTTTAAGGATGTACTTTAAGCATCTAGTGTTGTTTTTAGAAGTTAAAAACTCAAGGAAAAAAAATTAGATTTTCTTCTGCAGTGCCATGGATTTTTATTTTAGTTTGAAGCATCTTATTTTAAACACATTAAGTGCATGTGACTATCCATTGGTTTATACATCACTATAAGTAATGCATGTTTTAAACTATGAAATAGCCAGCAAAGATGACAATTTTGGCTCTTTGGTCAGGAAGACTTATCAGTAACTGTCATGGGAGAAGAGATGTCTCTGAAGAAGAGTCTGAGAAGTTCCTGGAGAGAAGGGGGAACTTGACTCAGGACTAGCAGTGTTCTTGGCATGCATGACAGAAAAGAATTTCAGCATGTGCTGGTCAGAGACACAGGAAAAAAAGGTTTATTTAGGGAAGTAGAGCACATTTAAGGGAGAATGGGGACTATCTTGAGAGTCACAAGCTTTGGGAAAAAAGCAATGAATACACAGTTAAGGGGAATGCAGGCAATCTCCAGGGGTGAGACAGCAAGCCATTGGCCTGGGGTGTTAATATTTATAGAGGGACAGGTTGCTAGGGGCTAAACTAGAAGAGGAATCAGGGTAGAGTTACACAATTTCACATCAGCTTTTTCTTTCTTGTGCATTGCCCTTTTGTACTTTTTGAAGGCAAGAGCATGGGGTCAAGCAAGGGCATGAGCCAAGCAAGCAGATTGGGTAGTTCAGGAGTTGCAACTGTTGACTGATGCTTTCTGCCTTTCAGTGATTAATGGGCATTTCCTGCATTTAAATGGTTCATTAGTGTTTTCTTTGAGACTCAATATCTCTCCCTTGTTTCTCAAAGCTCCATCTCATAACTGTGTTTCTTCGAATGATAAAAAAGGAAATTATTTATTCCTGAAGTTAAGATGTTTTTCTGTGTAGACTCATGTTATGTAACATTTCAGGGAATTTCTCTTTCTTAAGAATATTATGGTAATTTTTGAGTACGAACTTCTGTCAAATGTATTCTATCAAAATACATTTCAGATGAATCCACCTCAATGTAAGGTAGATTAAGTACATTCAAGAATTCAGATAGAACTAGTACTTACTTTGTTGCACATATAAAGAAATGAAGAATTAATAGGTTGTACAAAAGACAAAGTGAAGAATCCTTATTGACTAATTTAACTATGTTGTTGATTTGATAAGAGACAGACACGGTTTCAGTTCTGACAGTCCTGTCACCATACCTTTTTGGTTACTTTTATTAACACCATAGCAATTCATATTTTATAAACACAGAACTAGTTTGCAGTGACTATGGTAATACTGATATACAATTATACTCAAGGAAGCACTGATATTGGCATTGATATCCCGGTTACTGGTGACGAGTTCTGCTCCTTCACATGTTGAAGTTTGAACATTAGAGAAGCACACCAAGGCAAGCATTTAAGCAGAGTTTATTTAAAAGGGGTAACATTGACTTCTCCTGGGAGGAAGAAGGGAAGCATAGCTGGTATCCTGGTATCCTAAGATGCATGTTTTACCTTTCCGTTTGTTCTAGGCTTCTTTTGTCCTCCTGCTTTCTTCCCTTTCTCTCTCCTTCCTGTGTATGTAACTAGGCCCAAGAGATGCTAGGTGGGATGGCCAAAAAGGTAAAAACACATGGATAGGGGAAGGGTCCAGGTGGAGTGATTTGGGCAGGAAGGGGGATGGAATTAATTACTCTCGGTAGGGAGGGAAAATCCTTGGGACAGGTTACCTTAGCAACAGGTTGGAGCAGTAGCAGGTTATCCTGATAAAGGTGGAGGAAGAGCTCTGAAGGCATTAGCATTTCAATACCTCTCCAATTTCCCAGACCCAAATTGGCCTCCTTGATCTGACTGGGCTGCATCTTGAGTCATTAACTGCAATGACTCCACTGCAGGTCAAAAACTCCACTGCAATGAAGCACACTGCCTTCTAGGTAGGTAACTACATGATGCCAGTGTTAGGTAGTAGTTAGTGATGAGCAGTGGAATGCATAGCAAGGTCATAAGTTTACTTTAAGTTACTCTTAAATTTTTTTAACATTACTGTCAAGGCAGGTGAGTAAATAACGTGCAAAAAATCTGTGGGAAAGACATCAGGTACACAGACCTTGAGAGTGAGCAAACAGAAGCAAAAGGAGCTAATTGGAGAACTAATTGGGGAAATACATCAAGAAAAAAATTATAGAACTAACTTGGCAGGGCCCATATAGGTCAAAATAAAAACGAGGAGTGATAACCCCACGTGTCTCCTTCTATTTCAGCAGCAGAGATTGTTTACTTGCACAGGCACAGTAAGGTAACCTCTGATCTGTTGCTGACCCCACATTAACATAAGACTGACTTGTAGATGAAGCCTCTGAATAAGATGGCTACCCTGACTGTTCCAGAGAGGACCAATTAAGGTCAAAAACTCCACTGCCTGACCTGAAGGAGGAGTTGAACATCTGACTGGCAAATTGTGCAGAAGGTGGTCCCCAGTTCTCAAGGCAAATGTCAAACTGTAATAAATCTGGAAACAACAATACAGATTGTTTCTGTAAGGAGCATATGCCATGGACATGCCTGGACTTGCTGGGGACTCACTGAGTTGCTGGCCATAAGGAACAGCAGCCACTGACTTGCTTAGTCATGCCTGCTTGCAATGATGTAGGCCGGAAAAGGCACCTAACCATAGGCCTACAATTGATAGGGAGCCCAGCCCATGCAATTGAGGGCTTCAAGGGGCACCTAACTGTAGGCCTACAATGGATAGAGAGCCCAGCCCATGTAATTGAGGGCTGCAAGGGGCTCAGCCCATGCACATGCGCAAAGAAAGGCCCAGTTGCAATTATATTCTCTCACGGAACATAACCAATGGACATTGGCTTTTACTAGGTGTAACCAATCACCAGCCCACACCACCAACTTGGCCCACACCACCAACTTGGAACTGCTTTTAAACTGCTTGCCCTGCCACATTTTGGGGCTTGCTCCAAGGACATCAGTGAGACTGGCCACCTCGCTGTCTGTCCTTGGATCAGCTCCACCATTCCCTGACATCCAGCCATCAGCTAAAGAGAACCATCAGACAAGGACAATGTTTGCTCTTTTGCTAAGAGAAGTCACCTGGCATTGGAGGTACCTTGGGGCTCGTGGTTGCCCTAGGATTGTATGAATTAATTGTAATGTTTAGTTGCCCTAAGATTGTGTGAATTGTAGGTAGTGCTTAATTGCCCTAGGATAGTGTAAATTACCTATAGTATTTGATTAGTGCGTATCAAATGCTAGTTGGGGTGCTCCAGCACACTCAATACTTTTTGCATTAATTAATTATATTTGATGATTGTTGTGATTGAACATACACTTGCATTTAAAGACAATCCACTTGTGACAGTTTCCTTCATCATTGTCTGTTGGGAGATGGCCAGCTCTCTTCTTTGAGAGTGCTCTTTGCTTGAGGTTTACTTTACCCTCATCTTATTTCACTTAAGTTTCTCCTATAATAAAGTTCTCTTGCATGGCTTTTGTTGTCTGACTTTAAATTTTCTTTTGTTGGAATGCAAGGCTTTGGAGCTTCAGCTCCCCACTCTGCTGTGACAGTAGTATATAAGAGGTACGTTTGGATGCATGGTGTCCATTCACATATTTTTATGTTTTTTTTTCCAAGTGTAGGGATGAACACAAGTCAGTGCCTAGAAGGCTTATTTTTCCTGAAGATGACCTAAGAAGAACTTCTGAAGATGTGTTACGAGAACCAGGAATAGGGAAAGTGATTACTTCCATTAGCTCCAGTCTTTAGGCGGGGATCATAGCAGAATGGCCATGGTTATGAAGTAAAGTCTTATGAAACATCTGAAGAAGCCCACATATGCAGTTGTCAAACAACCTATTCTATATGTGTCATCCTCTGCTTGTAGGGGAAGAGTGGTTCTCCTTTTTTTTCTGGCCTGACGCTTCCCAGGAGTATGTGAATAATAAAAATGTTCCAAATCTCTCCACTGAGTCCTCCAAGTATTTCCTAAGGGATCAAAAAAATAGTACACAGTGGCCTTTGCAACTCTGAGTTTGAACACAAAGATTCTTCACAATCTAAATATATCAAAATAAAGATAACACTTCTTGAAAACTCCCCCCCCCCCAATTCTAAGAAAGATCTTGGCAAAGAAAACAAACAAAAAAGAAAATATCACTGGGTACGATGGCATATACCTGCAATCCCAGCTGAGGCAGAAAGATTGCAAGTTTGAGGGATGCCTGGGCAACTTAAACACTGTCTCAGAATTAAAAGGTTTGGAAGTATAGCTCAGAGGTAAAGTGCCCTGAGTTCCAACTACAGTAACAGACAGACAGACACACACACATACACGCATACACACAAAAGAAAGAAACTATCAAACTCAGTCATTTAAAAGGCATTCCCCTTTTTATAACTATGTGCAGGATAGAAAAAATTTATTTAACATTAAATGCAACAGATAATCTGTGTGAAAATTATTTAATTCCATTTAATTATCTCAAAATGATTTAACTGGACTTAGGAAGAAGTGGGTAACTATAAAATTTAATCACAGAATTTCCATGAAGAGCAATAATTCATATTCTATTTTAAATACATTTTCTCATATGTAGACAAATAAATGGAATCATACTGGTATCAGAAAGGTATACTGGTAAGCTGGGGAGTGGAGGGGGTATCACTAAATTAACTCATGTTGTTCTATTTAACCAATACTGATCTTGTCATCTCAGCCTCTACCAGTTATGCCAGTAGAAAATTCAAAGTTAGTAACTTTGGATACTCCAATTAGTGTTAATTACTCAACACCCTGTTCAATCCATGTCAGGATGGATTGCTGAGCTGAGCTTTCCTGTTACCAGGAAGGAGGGCTCAGGGAATACTCATGGTGGTCTTTTTTTGCATTCCACAGAGAATCCCTTACATTCTCTTCACTAAACAAATGGACACCCAGACTGGCCAGGGTGAAGCTCACATACTTACAAAGTGAAAAGTGGAAGAATAATTTTTAAAAGTTGACATCTCAGATCTTATTTATAAGCTTGCAAATCTAAGAATGCTCTGCTCCCCCCATCACCCAGAATGAACACAGTTATGTATTTGGTGCACATTGGCTTAAGAATTTTTAATGATATCACTGATTTTTTAATATGATACATATTACTATAGTTTTCTTTCAAGAGATAAAAACTTCATCATTTTCATATTCTTTGAATTTTTCCATATTTTGCAATATAGACCTTTTTTTCATTTCTCTGACATGTTGATGTGTGTCCCCAAAAGAAACTCCTCTGAAACACTGAGAAACATAACATCCTGAAACCACCAAGACAATGTACCACATAAAATTTAAACTATGACAGGCACTGGAGTTGTGGCTCAGTGGTAGAGTGCTTGCCTAGCATGTGTGAGGTGTTGGGTTTGATTCTCAGCATCACATATAAATAAATGAATAAAATAAAAAGGTCCATCAACATTTAAAAAATTATTTAAAAAATTTTAAACTATGACTGTAAGGTAAAAAACAGCCCTTTTGTAATTAAAAGCCCAAGGCAGTTCCTGCCCCAGGGGGTTCCGCTCTGAAATCTTCCACCTGGGAAACAAAGCCTAACTGCTCAGGTTAGCACATCAAAAGAAGACCGCTACTGCTTATCTGCCCCCAATTTCGAAGTGACCAATCCCTAGCTCGCCACATGGTTTGTAGTGGGTTCTATAAAATCCCTCCCGCGTGTCTCCTCTCTCTCTCTTTCCTCTTTCCTTCGCCTGGGCGCCCACTCCCCTGAATAAAGGATCTCCTGGCTGTACAGAGGTGTCCGTGTCTGGCTGGCCGCTACCCTAACAATGACAAACAACTGTGTACATTAAATGTTAATATGAATTTTTTGTTTGTTTGCTTTTTGTTTTTTGGTGCTGGGGATTGAATCCAGGCCTTTATGTATGCGAGGCAAGCACTCTACTAACTAAGCTGTATTCCCAGCCCAATATAAATATTTTCATTTGCCTTTAAAGGAAAATCATTACATTGAATCACATGGAGAATAGGGATAAACAGAGGGGTACAATGTCAGGCTATGAACAAGGATTATTCTAGAAGGAAACCAAAAGTAAGGCTGAAAAAGAAATATTAGGGAGAGAAAAATGTGCTTATTTGGGGAAAGGTGGCTGCTATTTATGCAGGACCGTTAAGAGACACTTAGAATATATAAGTGAATATAGACACTGAATTAGAGACACTGAGGACACTTCCCACTAGATACACTAATTTTTAAGTCAAGAAATCTATTTTCTTCTATACTGTACCCAGAGTTTATCAAGTTATCAGAATTGATGGTGCTACACAAATGTGTGTGTTTGTGTGTGTGTGTGTGTGTGTGTGAGAGAGAGAGAGAGAGAGAAGATGAAGAGAGGGAGGAAGAGAGAGAGAGAGGAACTTGCTTATGTGTAGCTTGGGTTATTACTATAGGAGTTTATCAGTGAAATAAAGCTTGGGTGGAGAAATTATTATTTTTTATTTTGAAATTTAACTGTAATACTTTACGTTCCTAATATATTCATTTTGAGTTTTGCAGAGGTTATTTGGGCCTTTCTGTTAACCTTAATTTGTTAATCTTTGGCAGGAGGATTTTCTCTTATTTTGTTATTATTATTTCCACCAGAATTAATGTCAGTACTTCTTGCTGACCATACTTGCATCTTAAAAAATGGTTTCCTGTCTTTTAGAGGCTATATATTTTTCTAGGTTCTATTTCATCACTGCTGGAATTAACTAGAGAAAGAATTTAATTGATTATGATTCAGCTAGGTTGAAATACAAATGAAGTTACATGGACAGAAGTACACTGGCTCTAGAAGAAATTCAAGACAAGAGAAACTATCCTTTAGGGAAGTACAACATAACTTTTACAAATAAATGAATTATTAGCTAATAAGAGTAAAATGGTGGGTTACCAGAGGTTGGGAAGTGTTGAGTAGGACGAGAATGCAAAGATGATGATTACAGGTACCAGGAAGAAGTTGGATAGGGTGAATCACCTCTAATGCTCTATGGCACAGCAAGATAATATGGTTAGGGTGTTTTAGTTGCATATTTCAAAATAGCTATCAGAGTGTTATGGAGCTGGGGCATTCCGAGAAACTGAGGCAATGTGAAGACCCCCTCTTCAAACTCTGATTCTTGAGATCAAGTCAGAAAAAATTCAGACTTGTCTCTCAGAGTTACAGAAATTAGTTTATTGAAAAGATAGGAAAAGGAGAGCAGGACACTCTCAAGGGAGAGAGTAGGCCCTGTCAGAGAGGAGAGGGACAATGTGCCTTTTCTGCACTCCAGTTTTACTGGGGATCCCAGAGAAGTTTCCAGAGAGTCCCACCCAGTTCCCCTCTTGACTATTGACTGACAGCAGGATGACATCAGACTTTTAAGTCTGCCAAAAAGAACTCTAGCCTAGGCAATTTATTATGTTCTGTATCCAGTTTAATTCTGATTCTTGATAGAAAAGAATGATCCAGATATCTTTGCTCTCATTTTACTGAGAACAAGTCTGTGAATACTAGATAAGTTAAATAACGTTTCCCATCACATGCCTAGAAATTAGCACTCTCAGAATGAAGCCTAAATCTTTTGTTTCCAAAGCACTTGATGACTTAACATGACTTGTCATGTACACAACAAAGATAATGGCAAATAAATCCTTTATGTCATGTAGTTTAGAAGGTAGATGTGGTCTGTGTTATGCCCAGATCATGGAGTCCCCAAAGACCACCAGGGAGACCGAGGCACATATGTAAAAGCAAAGAGCCTTTATTCGGGCTCAAGCTCGGTCTCTCAGACTTTACTGATGCAGCAGGTTAGTGCAGAGAGCCCTGAATAATGGCTGAGCAGGTTTTTATAGGGGGAGGGGACAGGTGGTGGTAGTGGACATGACATATGCATTCCATCATTACACAAGCACCAATTACAATCGTACAGCACCTATGGTGACAATAGTGACCATTCAGAGTTTGAGGGGTGTCTGTAACATTTGGTGCGACCCAATCATGGCTTTTGGAATTTTTTTGAAAATGACCAACTACGAGGTGAGTTTAAGTGACCCACATGGAGTTCAGGCAGACTCAGACCTCAGGAATGCCAGGTATGTGATTTTTAACCTCTTTGTCTGCTCTTAGAGTGGTCTCAGAGTGGCTTCAGCCTTGAGCAATGTGTGTCTTTTCCCAGAACCAAAACTCTGGCCTACTAGTTTTTCTGGAGGGTCCAAAGCCTGTCATGGGGTTTATTTTAGCTCGGGTCTTTCAGTCTGAGTCCTAGACTCCACCAGGGTCACAAGGCACAGGTGGGGCAAGTTGGGTTAGGAATATGAAAGTCCACCTGTCTCTCGAAAGGTGATACTTAACCTGTGGGGTCATCACGGTGCAAGGGCCACCTTCCTAGTATCTCTGTTCCTTAACATGTATGGGATGGTAGGTACCAGATGCCCACTCTGCTAAGCATAAGTCAGCACTAGCACATGGAGATCAGAGTATGCTCTGTTGTAGAAAGCAAAGATGGGACCTAAAGGAAGCATTTAGTGTGATACTCATTTATCTTTAAATGAATATTTATTAAATATTTTCCAAATGGCAAGCTTACATCTTACACAAGTAGCTAGAGATGTAGATTAGTAGTAAAGCATGTGCCTAGCATTTGGGAGGCTCTGGTTCTATCTTGCACTGAAACAGACTGAAGATGGGAGGCCCTCTGAAATTGAGAGCAACTTCCTCATGCTGAAATTGGAGGCTGGGAGGCCACCTGCCCTGTGGCCAAATCCATGCCAAGGAAGTCAAGAATGAAGGTTGGCCCCTACCCTGCTGTCTTATCACAAGCTAACTAAATCTTTGTATATATGTTATTTTTCCTACCTTTTTACTCACTTGCCACCCCTTCTCCCTCTCTGTCTCTGTCTCTCTCTCTCTGTCTCTCTTTCTCGTACCAGAAATTGAACCTGGGGACTGAACCTAGGCACACTTAACCACTGAGGTACATCCTCAGCCATTTTTATTTTGAGACAGAGTCTGGCTGAGTTGCTTAGGGCCTCACTAAGTTGCTGAGGCTGGCTTTGAACTTGTGACTCTCCTTCCTTAGCCTCCAGAGCCACTGTGATTACAGGCGTGTATCACCATGCCCAGCCCTTCTCTTTTAAAAGCTTTACTTGCCCTCAGAGATAGAGAAAAATGGAATCTTCAAAACAATGTTTCTTCTATCTTGCTTCAAAATTGGCTTTGAATAAAAACTATTTACTTCCCAAATTGACTTTGAATAGTTGTGGAACCCCAAACGGATACCTTAGCTTCCCCCCTGTCCCCAGTATTAGTAGGGCCCAGTAACA
This sequence comes from Xerus rutilus, assembly GCA_028644305.1. NCBI lineage: Eukaryota > Metazoa > Chordata > Mammalia > Rodentia > Sciuridae > Xerus > Xerus rutilus. Next base: position 54,965,668 of record CM053412.1, on the reverse strand, counting down.
TCACCCCCCAACACACACAAATTATGTTAATAAGAAGCATGTAGATGAAGTCAGAAGACACAGTGTGTCACAGTTGTATGATGAGAATCTTGAAGACCAAGGTTGGGAATATGGGTTTTCTTATTAGTGTTCTGTTAACAGTTGGAGAGATTTAAGTAGCAAAGTATAACATTTTTATTTGCAGTAAATTAAAGCAATACTATTAGAATTGAAGTTTTTATACTTGCAGAATGAACTTTTCAGAGAACATTTTAGTGCAAATGTTGTAGAAGAAAACAATGTTATGAGTAGATGAAAGCTTTTAATAGACCTTTACCTCAAATCATATAATAATATAAATAATATAAATTTTATATTAATTAAATGCTTTAATGTAAAAACTTTAAAAAGATTTTTAAAAAGTTAGAAGAGAAAATGTGGTAAAAGTATTTTGTGTTTTTGAGGTTCTCTAATCAAGACCCCAAAGTCCTAAACAGAATAAAAAATATAATTAGATTTGACTATATTAGAATTGTGGCTCAGGCTGGGTTCCATGGCACAGGCCTGTAATCCCAGAGGCTCCAGAGGCTGAAGCAGGAGGAAAGCGAGTTCAAAGTCAGCCTCAGCAAAAGCGAGACACTAAGCAATTCAGTGAGACCCTGTCTCTAAATAAAGTACAAAATAGGGCTGGGATGTGGCTCAGTGGTTGAATGTCCCTGAGTTCAATCCCTGGTACCCACTCTTCACCAAAAAAAAAAAAAAAAAAAAATACAAAAACAAAAACAAAACAAAACAAAAAACCAAAACAGCATGAAAGATTAACTTAAAAGAAAGATGTAAGACTGAAGGACCTCATGCAACAGTTTAAGTAGGCAACTGATACAAAAAATTCCTACAAATCATCCAGGAAATCTATTATGGTTTAGATATGCCTCATTCCCTCAAAACTCATGTGTGATACAATGCAATAAAGTTTAGAGGTGAAAAGATATGAGTTGGGAGAACCTTAACCTAATCAGTGCATTAATTCACTTGAATGGATTAACTGGGTGGTAATTGTAGGCAAGTGGAGTGTGGTTAGAGGAGGTGGATCACTGGGGGTGTGACTTTGAGGTATATATTTTGGTACCTGGTAAGTGGATATGCCTCTCCCCTCTCCCCTCTCCTTTCTCCTGTCCCCTCTCCTCTCTCCTTTCCTGGGGCCATTTTCTGAGCTGCTTTCTTCCACACACTCTTCCACTCTGATGTTCTGCCTCACCTAGGGCTCAGAAAAACAGAGTCAGTCATCTATGGACTAAGACCTCTGAATCCATGAGTGCTAAATAAACTTTTCTTCCTCTGAAATTGTTCTTGTCAGGTCTTTTGGTCACAGAGATGAAAAAGTTGGCTACAACAAAATGCAACAGAAAAATTAGCAGAGGATATGAATAGATGTTTTAGGCAGGGAAACTGAAGGGACAAACACATGAAAAATGATCTCACAAATGATCATCCCCATCCTAATAAGAATAAAATGTATTCTCATTATAGAATGAAGTATAGCATCAAATAATGTTGTGTTGATGAGAACATAGTGCAATAAGGACTTTGACACATCATTGGTGAAACCATGACAAGGTCTAGCCCCTCTGGTGAGCTAGCTGTCACATCTGGTCAGGTTGACTGTTTAACCAATGGCCCTGCTAATTGTTCCACTATTGAGCCACCAGAGGCCACAGAAGAACATGGCATTGTTCTTGTCTTGTTATGATTCATTGGAATTAATGAATAAAATTGGGTCTGTAGAGGCTACAGAAGAAATAATAATAGCTAAAAATTATACAAGCTTATTATTTGCTAGGCACTGTCCTAATGTATTGATGCATAATAACCATTTACAGTTAATTTTTTGATGTCATTGGTAAAGGCACAAGAAGTACAGAGAGGTTAGAACAGTAGCCCAGGGCATTTAGCTGATGAGCAGGCCAACAATGATAGGCGTGCTGGCTCCAGGTCTATCCTCCAACTATTTCAAGGAATAACTGAGGGCACAAATAAAATGGGAATCGATCTTAAAAATACAACCTGGAGGGCGAATGAGTTTATAGCGCACTGCTTTCACACTACAAACAAACAAAATATATGCAGATACTGTATACCTTTTGAAAGTAAAGTTTCTTCATGGGAAGCAGAGAACTGTCAATGTGGGGGTGGGATAAAGGAGAAAGAATAATGAGAAATAAAACACGATGGTAAGGACAGAGTGTGGTGGAGGGGGCTCAGTTGGTCTCTTTTGAGGCAGAGGCTCAGGTCCAGACCCCGGGTCCCTGCTCTTCCCCACATGGCAGGTGATCTGTTCCAAGACCTGGCAAGTGTCCACCTCCTCCATTGAGCTGGTTGATTAGGTTACTACCTGTTCAGAGGCTGAAAGAGGTCAGGGGAGCCCGGGATACTCCAACTTTCTGGAGGTTGGATCCTGGCAGCTGATGTGGCAGTGACCACCAGAGGCTCTGGCCTAGAGGTATGTGCCTAGGAGGAAGGTGGTGCCTGGTACAGTTGGAGATCCTGGAGAAGATGTGCAAGGAGATGGAGAACACCTCCTATCCGGACATCTCTGATTCACGGGGTCCAGAGAGATGGGGAGTGGACTGTTCCTGCTTTAGGAGGGGAAGTCACCTTTTATAAGAGGATTTATGTCACCTTTTATAGGAAGTGATTCCAGAGAATGGACAACAGGTCCAAAAAAAAAAAAAAAAGGGAGTGAGGTCACATTCAAGGAGAGAATACTCCCACAGCACACCCGTAAGCAGACTTTGAGGCTCCTAGAAGCTTCTTTGAACCGTGAGTCATGCTATGTATGGGCTGTGCTGTGAGAATCATCTGAAGGGATGAGACAACTGCTTTCCTCCTATGTCTTGGCATGTGAAGGTCACTTGTGTGATGAAAATAGTACAGGCCAGTAGGTACAGATCTTGGCAAAGGATTTTAATGTTGTATCTCCAAAGGAGATCAATATACATCCAAAGGGAATTTGAATCTATCGTCATCTACTTATTATCTAGGTATATACTGTTAAAAATTCAATGATATTTCCTGCAGCATCATAAAGCATACTTTACTTCAGATCCATTGTGATAGGTGTAAGGCCACTGCGGTATAGTCTTACAGCATAAGAGAGAGATCGGACTCAACTCCCAATCATGGGCCAGTAGGAATTTACAGCCAAAGATCAGGGTATAGATTGGTGGACAGTGTAAGGTAAAAAGAGCCCTCCCCATACCATTTGGGCCCCTCCCGTCTCTAAAGCCGAGGCAGATCCCCAGCGGTTTCCCTCCGGAGAGAACAAAGCCTGGCCACTCAGGTTAGTACATCAAAGAAGGTCACCGCCGAACCACGAATGCTTATCTATCACGCCAGTTTTGAAGTGACCAGTCCATACTCCATCACGCGTTCATAGCGGGCCCCATAAATTCCATGCCCCGCGTCCCCTCTGTCCTTTTCTCTCCTTCCTTCTCCTGGGCGCCCACCTGCCCAGACCCTCACCATGAATTAAGATCCCTTGGATATACGGAGTGTGTTGCCTCTGGTTCTGAGCGAACCCCACATTTTTAATCTTTCAGACAGAAAATTATTAAGAGAAAATATCAGGGATAAGGAAGATTCTGGCTTAACCAACCTAACAGTATCTTGTTGAACACAGGCCAGCATGATTAGATATCACCTGGGGGATGGTGGAGGGGGAGAAGTCCAATCAGATAGCAAGGATGATCAGATATTGAGAGTGGGCCACTCTTGCTAAACTTACTTAGCAGGGTTCTTGGCTAAAACTGGATTTTTCAAAGAGGTAGACAGCCAGGAGCCTGAATAAAGTTTGGTCAAGCAAAGAATCGTCACATCTATCTTCTATATATCTATATTCTTTCTATTTAATCAAAGCTGCAGAAGTTTCAATGATTCCATATTATGCAATTTAATGATGATCATAGAAAATATTAATATTTCTTTATTTTTTTGAATTGCTTCCTCATTTCTTTAAATATGAATAATCAAAATCCCAAACCTAAAGGTATTTGTATCAACTTTCTGGTATAAACATAAGGCCTTGTGTTGCCCTAATGTTCCATCTTTCATGTGTTCCTGAAGATGTTTGTACCATTTTCAGATATATCAGCATTTTAACCTGCAGGCAATTTTCTTTTTGCTCTTCTACTTAGGAGATTCTCATCTCTTCTCTAAAAAATAACTGCTTCCACTAATGCTTAAGATGTTCTGCTTACACTGAAAAGGAACACGTTTTAGATATTTTTCTTCCTCTCTAATGATAGTATTATGGGATTTGTTACTTCACATATTTTTCTGGGTTAACAACCAAACAGAATTTTTATTGAATTTTGGGTTGATTTATTCTGAACATAAACCCATATCCCATAATTAATTATTTATATCTAGGCTATATATTTTAATTTAAGAAGATGGGGCTGGGAGTATGGTTCTGTGGTAGAGGGCTTGTTTAGCTTGTGTCAGGCCCTCACACTAGAGAGAGAGAGAGAGAGAGAGAGAGAGAGAGAGATTGATTAGAGAGACAGAAAGAGGAAGGAAGAATGGGTGAGGGAGGGGAAGACATTAAAATAAAAATAACAATGTATAGGATGTATGGGAAACATACTTCAGTACAATATAAACACATAGGAAATTCAGAAATATGCCAACTTATTAATATGTGTTTCCCTAAATTTATATTCTTGTACCCAGTGTGAAATAAAGCTAATTCTTGTGTCAATATATATAACACATTTAATGTCAAACCCTAATATTAAACTTAAGCACTCTCTTTTTATTCAAGACTTGTCCAAGAAAAGCACCTGGGCTTTCCAACTGGATAAATGGACAACTATTGTGTTCAATTTTAGATAAACATCTTTAGTGTCCTATAGCACACATCTTTGTAACGAGTTTTTCAATGTCATGCAAAACAAATAATCTTAAAAAGCCATTACCATTATGTGTTCAGTGTCCCCTGAGGGTTGCTCTGTTTTTCTAGCCTGGCAATTATGTCTAAAGGAATTGTGTTAACATGGACCAGGTTGGGAGCTTAGAAAAAAAGGATTTAGACTTGCTGTGAAAAATGGACTCTGTGATGAATTTTCTGGTTTGATAAGCAAAGCAGTATGAGTATATCACCTCACATAAAACTTAGTGATTTGAAATAAAGCAAATGTATTACCTAATTTACCAGTGTAATCATAACACATATATTATATAAATGGATATCAGAACACTGGCTTGCCATCTGGTGCTTGGTGTTCAAGATTTGGGATATACACATACACACAGAATTTCTTTTTTACATTTAGCATTCACCATCTCAGATGGCCAATGCCCTACTAAATTCATGCCGGTCAGGAGTACATGCCAGTCCCCTAACTCAGAGCTCATACTTGACCAGTGGGGTCCTGTTTCTGTGCACTAGGCCCTCAGTGGGGAGCCCATTCTTTGGGCTACCTGCCAGTCTTCAGTAAACCATCCCTGCTCCTTTCCTGCATGAGGACTCTGCTCTGCTGATTTTTCTGTTTAATATTCTCCACCCACACTCTCCATCCACTCTCCTGTGCTGATTACTGCCCTCTTTCTTTTAGATGTTGCTCAATAGTTAAATCTCATGGCCTGAGAGTAAGTCCTGACCTGTAAGTCCTGTTTTTATAAAACCATTCTGTAGACTCATGTCTTTTCCATCAGAATGATGGTCTGAGTTCCCTGGAGTGATAATGTGATGAGCATCGACCTGTAGAAATGAAAATTCACGCATCAGTGAACAAATGATTCTTAAGACATCTGTGAATATATAAGAGAGAACTGGAGGCCAACATGAGAACTTTTAATATGTGGGTAAATATAATTATATTTAAATAAATACAAATAAAAACAACAAATCTTATATGTTGCTTAAAATATCCTAGATGCTATTCTAAACATATTAGGTATTTCAATTTACTGAATACACATAATAGCTCTATGAGGTGTGCTATTATATTTATTCTTTTTTCATAAATGAGGAACCTGAGAGAGGTTAAATAAATTGTTAAAGGTCACTTATTTTTAGGTAGGCCTTGTACATTATTTGATGTGGTCAAGCTTTTCACATGCGAAGTACTGTTAATATAAAAATGTGTGCCAGGGATATGGTATTTGAGGTCTTTGGTCTTTTGGCTTGTACTAAACTCCTGGAAACAGGTAGTAAGATGGGGCAGGGATGAGATTCTTCAGGAATACTGGGCTGGTTTCTGCTGTCCTGTGTAACCCGTCAGGAAGGTAAGGACAGGATGTGGAGGTGGAGCCAAGTTTTGAGCAGCAGCCAAAGACAAACTGATTCTTTTTTGGGGGGTGGTGGTGAGAAATGGTTATGATCTTTAGAAGAATAAAACCCTGGGCGGGGTGGGATTTCATGGTTCCATTTTTCCCTTCTTACCCACACACTCTCCTTTTTCTAGGTGATTTGATATCATCTTCTCTATTTTCTACTTTAAGCATTTACATCACTTGAGAGCATGAGAAGTTTTCATCATTACATGAGCTAGTAGAAATATTGAGACTGCCTTGAGGTTTCAGCCATCTTCATTGCCCCTCCTGGACATCAACAACTCAGAACTCAAAGCATGCATTTTCTTGTGCATTTACTCCTCCCCCACCTTCTTCTACTAGTTAGCTCCAAGAAAGTATAGATTCTGTCTTCATCAGTGTGTTCTCAACACCTAGAAAATGATTAGCCAGTACCATTCACTCAGTAAATACAGACTGAATAAACAAATGAATGTTCCTTAATGCAATTTATTGAGTGGTTGATACCACTCTGCATTGGAAATGGACCATCCTGTTTGCCACAATCCTGACCATTACTGCTGTATCTGCAGAATTGTCAGTTTCCAAATTCTTTCTTTTCTTGTGTGTGTGTGTGTGTGTGTTCATGTTAGGGCTTCAACCCAGGGCCCTCAAACATGCTAGGCAAGCGTTTTACTGCAGAGCCATACCATCAGTCCTCTGTTCATATTTTAAAATACATTCTAAGAAACCCACTGGAGGCAAAAGTAAGCCAGCTCTTCAGAATGGTGCCTTGGAGATTATAAGAAAATTATTTATTCCTAATTCCAGCTAGATTAGCTATGCCTCCGTGAAAGGCAGGATACTGGCTAAATATTAGATGAGATTTTTAAACTGGAGCCAAAAATGACTTCAGGGGCTTTATGATTAGGCATGCATTTGTTTCTTTTCTGTTCTTTCTGGTAATTGAAAGATATCTTTATGCAAATACATATTATACAAACAAAATTGGCCCCAGACAATAGTCCAGCAGCCTCTGGGGCCATTCTACAGTGTCAGGTACATATTAGGGGCTCTAGACTGGCAGCATATGGAGGGAACCACAGCACGAAGACGCTGCTGTGACCTTACATAGAAGTTACCTGGCCACTGCGAAGGCACCCTTGGGCATCTCTGAGTGGATAGGGGAAGGCGGCAGGGGCAGGGCTGTCCGTTGCTGCAGAGCATGTGCAGGAAAATCATGAGTGAACCTCAGCAGTGCTGGGAGCGCAAACCAAGGTCGCTGGAGAGCTGAGACCAGGATCAGAAGAGATGGACACTTATTAAAGACAGAATTGAAGACCTCTGGGTTGTAGCTAACAAAGCTCACAAGGACTCTGCAGATGCAAGATAAAAAAATAGAAATCTCATTGTTATACTGTATATTTCTTTGATTACTAATGAGTCTGACAACATTTACATATACTTGTTGATAATTTTTTTATTCCCTTTTTTAAAAGCTTTTTAATTTTAATTTAATTTTTTTGGTACCAGGTATTGAACTCAGGGGTTTTTTAACCACTGAGCCACATTTCCAGCCCTTTCTGTTTTTACTTGGAGACCAGATCTCCGTAAGTTACTTAGGGGCTTGCTAAATTGCTGAAGCTGACTTTGAACTTGTGATCCCCCTGCTTCAGCCTCTTGGGTCGCTGGGTTCAGGCATCTGCTCCCACACCTGGCAAGTTTTCAGTTTCTTAAGGTACTTTTACTTTTGCCTAAATATTCTCCCCGCTTCTCTTTAAGCTTTATCCTTTTTCCCTCTCTTCATCCCTTTTCTCTCCTTCCTTCCTTTCTTTCCGTCTCTTCCCTGAACTCTAGAATGTCTTTATTTTGGATGTCAATACTTTTTTCTTTATGTTGGAAAATATGTGCCATCAATATTTATTATACTGTTTATTTTTAGCTAGTGTAGAATCACAGGGATTGTCAGAGAGAGAGAGAGAGAGAGAGAGAGAGAGAGAGAATGTCCTGTATACCTGCTACCCAGTTTGCACAATGATACTGTCTTAAATAATTCTGCTACAACAACACAACCAAGAAATTGATGCTGGTAGAATCTACAGAGCTTATTCAGATTCCACCAGTTTTACAACACAAACTCATTTGTGTGTTTCAGTATATAGAGCTATGTAATTTTACTTCTAAAATTTTATTCCTGGTATCTTATTACGTACAGGAGTTATTTTGATATAGTCAAATTTATCTTCTTTTTTGTGTGACTTAAAATTTTTTTCCAAACTAAGACCAAGAGACTCTTTCTTTTTCTTTAATAATTTATGTTTTGTTAATTTAATTTATGTGGTTACCCGGAATTCATTGTTTAAGGATAGTAAGAAATTAGGACCCAATTTTCCTTTTTTTCATTTGGAATAGCAGTTATTCTGGCATCATGTGCTATGAAATGCATTTGTTGTCTCCCCTCTGATTTTCTGTATAAACTGTGGCATGTACCAGTTGCCACATAGAAAGGTAGTTTCTTCTGGACTAAAGTTACTTCTGTTGGTGCATTTTTTATTTCATGCTTTTAATTAACAGCATTATAATAAATATGCATATTTGAGAAGCATTTTTCTTTTTTTCTAATAACTTTGTCAAATATTATCTTGGGATTTAGACTGGGCTGATATAAAATTTATAAATTGAATAAATCTATGGAGTGATTTCCATCTTTTTCCTTTTCTTTTTTCTTTTGGTGCTAGGGATTGAACCCAGGGTCTTTCCCATGCTAAGCACAGGCTCTGCTACTGAACTGTATCATCAGTCCCTATTTTCAGTCCAAGTAACTTTGATCCTTCCATTTCATAGCATGCTATATTGTTCCATTTGTTCAGTTTTTCCCCAGATACTCTTTATTTTTGCCACATTACATTATAGTCACAAATAGTGATTTCTACTTTAAAAAGATACTTTTTTTCCCTACAGTTTCTAATACTTCTCTCTAATTAGAATAATACTGTGGATATCTGCATGGATAGTATAACTAACAAACTTATAGAATTCTTAAAAAACTCAGAATTCTTTTATTAGTTCTAACATCTTGATTCTTTGTATTTTATATGTAGAGAAAGTCTATACATTTTGATTCTTTCTTTTGTAAGCTTTTTTTTTGTCTTTATGCTATAATTTCTTATACAGTGCTGAGGAAGACTGCTGCTACACAGTTCTGTCTTTTGTAGTTTGAGTTTTAGTGTACAAAGTGTTAAACATCTCTTCTCAGCAAGAATTCTACTCAAGATTTGCTTAGTAATGATTACTGTCATTGCTGCTTGTTGTTCTCTATTACAAATTAGTATGAATTATGTTCAACATTGTTTAGATATGTATTTATATATTCCATAATTTTCTTTTATCTGTTAAGGTTTTTAGGTTTTCTAATTTATAAAATGTAACACTCTTGAGCAAAATCCTATGAAATGATAATTCATTATTATTTTAATACATTGCTGAATCAGATTTGTCAGTATTTATTTAAAATTCTTATTTCTACCTATAAAGTACAAAAAGTCTTTAATTTTACTTTTTATACAATCATTTTCCAGTGTTAGTTTTAAATAAAGGGAGAAACTTACATTATACATAAAATTGGAAATTTAATCATTCATCCAATATTGAAAAAATATTTATGGAATAAAAAGTGTTCAAAGATTTAGGTCAATGATTTTGAATAAAATGAGATTAACAAATATGTGTATTATATATATGTGTGTGTGTAAATCAAACTTTGAAACCACAATACATTATACTCTTAATCATTCTAACATGTTTCTCAGTATGTTTGTTTCAGTAATGGCCCAATTCAATCATTTGCTAGCTTTGTCCACTATTAGAAATTGATTAACAAGATATCACCATATAATCAAATGGTTAATTCAAATATCTTGTCATTGAATCACTTAACATTTGACTTGTAGTCAACTCTAGTGATTATTTGTAGTTCATTTTAGTTAATTAGTACTCATTCAGGGTCAAGGAACATGCTTATTTATATTATGATTTCAGCTAAACATAAGCTATGCAGTGTATCAGGATAGTTTCTAAGGCAAAAAACACAAATCATGGGCTGTTGTTACCTTTATATGGTACCTTTTTCTCCTAGATATTTTATATGTGATAGAATAAGAAACTTATAAAAAATATCTTATCATTCAAATCCAATTGTCAAAAAAGTCTCACTAAACATTAGCCTTTTCCCTGATAACACAGCTTTGCTAATATTTTCTTTTAAAATTATCTTTCAAGCAATTTCCCCTTACACTTTGCTTTGCAGTCAATTATGAGGCGTGTCAAGGCAAGTGAATATTTGAGAGATAAATATTCATTGTGGATTTTGGAATGACTGCATTATAATTCGGATCCTTTACACTGACATTCATTGAACAATAACCTTTTTATCTTGCTTGATACAGCCCATCACAAACTTCAGGCAAGATTTGGAAAATGGCTCAATTTATTTAAAGGAAACTTGACATTATGTTTAACTCTCTGTAGTGAACTTGCAGTATGCATGCATATTTCACAGTACTGTCATGTACTGTAGTTTCAATATTATCTAGAATCCCCACCAATCACATTTTAAAGTTGAAAGATTGACAGCTCTTATGATAATGAAGAAAAGGGAGCAGAGAGCTCTAAGCTATTACTAACCTGAACTTATAATTCAGTTTATTCTGTGCCATTAGTATGTTCATTGTCTTATGAAGATCCAAGATAAAGGGGCACAGAAATTTTGAAATGAAGGGACGGGACTCCTGTGTCATAGGGGGTGTAGGTGGGGCACTCTGGTGGGCTCTCAGGTTTTAGTGGGCCTTGCCCATCATGTGAGCAGGTTGAATTCCAGTGTACTGATGAGTACAGGCTGTCCAAAGAATCCTTCCTTTTATTCATGGAAACACCCTTGGATGTCTCTCATATATAAATGTCAGTCATCCATCAGGTAGAAAAGTGTCTCCATGATGGCAGAAATTATGTTAAAACATCTCCTTATTCTACATTTGGGCTGAAGCACTAGGTGTTAAGTGCATAACAATCAGAATATATAAATTGATATAGGGAGTTTGTCAAGAATAAACTTGTGAGAATTAATGACATACTGAGCCTCTTTAATACACACTCATACTACTGCTGTTCTAGGCAGAAGTGCCCAGGACTAAGGCTATGGGGTGGAATCCTATCCATTCATTTTTCCTTGTGTTCTCCTGGGGGAATCTGCACTTGAGAAGGCAGTGGAACAAAGCAGACAAGTGACCAAGATGCAGGAGGTCTCAGAACTCGGTCAAAAAGGCAGAGATTGAATAGTAAAAAGAGAGGGGCAGGTAGGTGGAAGCACTGATCACTGAATCCACATGTGAACAGCTACATAAGGAAGATAAGTAGAACATTAAATGCTGTCATTATATTAAAGATGAGAATTCCTTTATAATTGGAAATTTAGGCTTTTGACTTTAAATCACTTTCTTCAACACAGTTTAAAAAAAAAAAAACAACTTGTCCTTCCACTGCCAAATTCATGTCCATCTGAAACTTCAGAAGATGACCTTATTTGGAAATAGAGTACTTGCCGATGTAATTTCGGTAAGAATGGAGGTGAGGACATACTGGATTAGGACGGGCTGTAAATACTACAAAGTTTTCCTTATAATATGCAAAAGGAACATACAGAGTCAGGGAGGAAGTCCATGTGGAGATGGAAAAGACAGCAGTTGGAGATGCTGCCATAGTCAAAGAACACAGGAGCCACTAGAGGGGAAGAGGCTAGGTAGGATTCTCTCTTAGAGCTGCTTGCGAGAGCTCTGCCATACCAGCACCTTGACATTGAACTTCTGACTTCTGTAAATAAGAATGTGAAAGAATAAATTTCTTTAATTTTAAGCCACCAATTCTGTGGTAATTTATTTCAGAAACTCTAGGAAACTAACATGTAACTTTTATGGAAAAGTGACCAATTAATAGATACTCAAAGTGCATATATTCCAAAATGGATTATATTTATCTTTATATCAACACAGTCATGAAAACAATTCTTTTTGTGGATTCACAGAGAACTAACCTGAAAATTATTTTTAAAAATTTATTTATTCTAATTAGGTATACATGACAGCAGAATGCATTTTAATTCATTGTACACAAATGGAGCACAACTTTTCATTTCTCTGGTTGTACATGATGTAGAGTTGCACCATATGTGTGGTCATACATGTACCTAGGACAATGATGTGCACCTCAATCCACCCTCTTTCCTGCCCCCATGTCTCCTCCCTTCCTCTCCCTCCCCTTTGACCAAAGTTCCTCCATTTTCCCATGTCTCCTCTCTCATCATAGATCAGCATCCACTTATTAGAGAGAACATTTGACCTTTGGTTTTTAGGGATCAGCTTACTTCACTTAACATGATAATGAAAGCAATTTTTAATATTCCTGTTTTGGGGGGAATGACACCACCTTAGCAAAAGTTTCTAGGGCCTGGGGTTGAAAAAAAAACTATTATATGGTCCTATAGATACAAAGGATGAAAATCACCTACACGCTAGAAACTGATGGACATTTCTACCAAATTCTACTTGCCTGTTAGTCAATGCTGTTTCATTTTTTCCCTTCCTTCCATCAATTTGGCATCTGAGCCTGTTTAAAATAGACAGCAGCAAACTACTTACTTTTTCATCCCTTGTAACTCCAGCACCTACCCTATTTTATCATTGAGGATCCCGAGTCCTGTCAGGTTGAAAAATTCTTTCCTTTGTCATCCCCTGGCAGACAGATCAAGGACTTAAATAAAAACTGTAGTGGCAATATTATGGTGCCTGGCATTCTGTAGCAGCATGCCATGTTTGTTTAAGCTACTCTGTGTGGCATATTCCTATTTGTTTATGTTTTGAGATTTGACTTCATGAGACATGTATGTCTACTAACAGGAATGGCACATCTAATTGGAGAGTAGATGTGTCCTATTAAAGGGCACATAGATCTAAGAAGATGGCCAACATATGTGCTTAGAGAATAGATATAACTAATTGAAAGGCAGAGATATCTGGTCAGAGGGCATCATTTCTAACGGGAGGGTATGGTTGGTTAGTGGAAAAACATGTATAAGTAGAAAGTGGGCACTGCTGACTAATTGAAGGGCAGGTTTATGTAATTGTTTAGTGCACATATATAATTGTGGGTCATGGGTATTTAATTGAATTTCATGCATTTCTAATTGGAAACTGTTTGATTTAAAAAGTAACCCCTGATGGAAGTAGTCATGGCTTCTGTAGAAAGGATAATATAGCTTGTGTTATGTGGGGTAAGGGAGTGGTACAGATAAAATGATTCCATCCTCAAGAGTCTTTCTTTCTCATCCAGGATAATGTGATAAATAAAGCCATAAAAATCAGCAACTTTTAAATATTACTCTTTTTCTGTGCTTACCCAATATGTTCATGATTTTGTCATATGTTACACAGAATGAACATTTCATTTGGCTTTTAGTTCTTTTTCCTTTTATGGATTGAAATAATTGATCTGTGTTTTTATAAGTAAAAGTATTTTGACTTTAGGAAATTTGTTATCTCATCAGTTAATCATGATCTTCATGATCAACAGTTCTTCATGATCAAGGCATTCCTGCAACTACCTCCAGAAATGCATTCTGCCTACAAACTGAGTGAGTTTAGAAGTGGATTCTTCCCTGTCCAGAGTTCAGGTGAATCCAGGTACCTGGCCATCATGCTAACTGTGGCCTTGCTCAGGGCCTAGCTAAGCTGTTTGAACTCCTAACCCAGTGAAGCTATGAGATGATAAATGAGTGCTTCATGGGTAAATATGTGGCATTTTATTACACAGCAGTAATTGATAACTCGAATAAGTGTCTTTCAATATATTTATCTAGGAGACAAGAAATCATTAGGGTAATACATCTTGTAATGATTATTGGTATGGTTTGCATTACACCCATGATGAATTGCTAATACATACATTTTCTATCACCTGGTAGCTTTCTTGAGTCTTTTCATGTGCATTTGGCCTATGATTTTAGAAAAAAATGAGTTTCAAAGGGCTCTTCCTGATGTCTTGGTTTTGGGCAGAATAGCTGTGAGCCTCGACTCAGCTGGGGCCAGGGAGAGGGCAGATGGGCCACCCACCCTGTCTTGGTTGTTATGCTGTGTGGTCTATGCCTGTTAGTTTAAAACAATTCTATGACTATTTGAAAGATTTCAAATCAGCTACCCCCCACATTTTTTTTAACAGAACTGTAATTGGCATGAAAGAAATAAAGACTTTTTTAAAAATATTTTTTTAGTTGTAGATGGGCACAATATCTTTATTTACTTTTATGTGGTGCTGAGGATTGAACCCAGTGCCTGATGCATGCGAGGCAAGCGCTCTACCACTGAGCTACAATCCCAGCCCAAAACAAAGACTTTTTAATCCTAAGCACTATCTAAACATTTATGACTTAGTACAAGGTAAGCCAGTCTGTCAGATAAACATCATGTTAAAAGTCCTTTACTACATACTCAAATGAAAGTTGTCTTTCTCTTTTTCTAATATATAAAGATAATCCATTCAGCCACTTCAAAATATCATTAATATTCATTGTTTGAGTTCTCATTACCAACCTTTATTGATAGACTTCAATATTTTTCAACTGAAGTGTCAAAGCAGTGTAACTATGCCGCAGTTCCACATCCACACAGGAGTCCTGTCTCATTCCTGAGCTGGCAGAAAGTGTTGAATGTTCAGCTCTCTGTGAAGGGGTCAAGGCCTCCCTGGCAAACCAGGCTGTATGAGTCTCCAGCATAGTTGTAATAGGTGACAGGACCAGGCGTTTCCAGTCCCTCAGATTGACAGGAGCTTATCAGATTGCTCCTGAACAATCCAGCACCAACCAACCCTTTGATCCCCTTACATTTCACTCATCACCACTTTGCAGCTTCATTTCCTTTTTTTAGAAAGAAGTAAGGAGATAGTACTACTCTGCAGAAGTGATGTGAAAGCGGCTAGAAAATCAAATGAGTGAAGGTTATTTTAAAGATGCGTGCAGCCAGCCAGCTAGAAATGTAGGAGGTTATGATGAGCCTTTGATGTGTTCATAAGCCAGAGAATTATTTAGAGATTACTATAGAGGAGTATTCAGAATCCTACATAGTGTAATTTAACAATTTTTTTTAGGGCTCAGAGACATAATTAACTACCTGGTTATGAAGTGCTTTGTTATATTCAGTTATTAATTAAAATTGTGTCTTGAAGTGATGACTAATAGCACACTCTTCCTTGAGGACAAACAGGTAGCAAATGAGGTTGAATGAATTTATAACTACGTGTTTTGTAAAATGCACTAACTACTTTGTTCTTGAAGCATGCTATGCCAAGAATGGTCTTATCTGAGCTCTTTACCTGGGTAATGTCTGATCCACCTTCAGAAAAATTTTCTTCAGTATCAAAGTATTTTTAGTTCATACTGTGGGTCCTTGTATCTCTTCTTATAATTACATTTTAATATCTGGATTATATAAGCTCCAGAGGATCAAGGAGTGTCTCTTTCTCCTATTTCTTACATGTGATTGCTATGTGATAAATATTTGTTAAATAAATAACCAGCTGCTAACTAATCAGGTCAACCAATACAAGTGAATACTAGCCCAGGCAGCTGTAGGAAAATTCCCAAGAATGAAGAAATCCAGTGCTGCTTGGAACTCAGAGAAGATGGAACTTCTTCTATAATTTATTATTGATGTTGAGATGTTAAATATATTTAAATACCCAGAACATTTAACCTAAAACAAGTGTAAACACTATCCAAGCACTTCCATGATATTTATACTAGCTCCAGCACAAAACATTTTAAGATCTTCCTCATTGACTATGGAAAAATACAAAAACTGGCCAATGTGTGGAAATAATACATAGCTCCAAGTACATGAAATTTTAATCAAGTCACAAAATGTTCTGATGATTCCAACATGAACGAGAACAGGTCCTACACAGCTTTATTCTGGCCATTCTATGACCTCAGATTCTACAGGTGGTTTGGAATAGCTGATCTTATGGGGGCTAAGTGTGCTGAGCTTCTTGGGGATGCTTTACCAGAAAGAAAAATGCCCTTGGAGGACATGACTGAAGAGTTATCTAATAGAACACAGGTTGGTTTCTGACAGCCTTATTAAGGTTTAATAACATTAACGATGCTAATGTGCTGCATATTTTAAAAAGCTGCAAGAAAAGATTTTGAATCTTTTCATCTGAAAGAAATGATAAACCTGATTTGAACATTATACAATGTATACATATACCAAAACATCACATGGTACCCCCTAAATGTATATAGTTGCTATGTTTTTGTGTATGAATTAAAAATAAATTTTACTATAATAATTGTGGCAGGTGAGGGGGAACTGGGTCGTCTCCAGGGCACCCTGCCTGTCCCAGGGAGAGCTGACCCTGGAAGCAGTGGTCACCTTGAATAGCAGCCAGGGAGGGAGCTCTGGATGCAGAGGCAGCTTCACTCACTACCAGGGGCTCTCTTTAAACAGATCTCACCTGCGGCTAGGCCCCAGCAGGTCCTCAACAGGCTTCCAGTGGGTAAGTTTTGTTCTCAACTTTCTGTGGGGTCTTGGTTCTCAGTATCCCTCAGAAGGCCAGTTCCTGCTCTGCTTTAAAAATCGGCATCCAGTAAGCCTGAGACTGGAGATTGCACCATTGTTCTGCCTTTCTGCATCTTCCGTTGTCCATGAAACACTTTTTTTCCTTGAGCCTGATATTTAACTATCATCTTTTAAAATTATATCTTTTATGTAACCTCAATACTAAAGAAAATATTTAGCACAGAGTAGGTACTAATGAAATTGATAAAACAGTGAATGAGTTGGTGAATCTTTAAAATATTCCAACTTCTTGAAATATAACAGAAAATATCTTAAAGATTTTCACAATCATATTTTTGCTAGTGTTTTATATGGTAGCATTAAATTGACAACTGTAAACAACTAGTAGTGATTAATGTTTCCCTGGGTCCAGGCTTGTCTTGAGCAAATCAGGTGAAATTTTCGTTTAATTTAATCCCCACAAGTCTGTAAGGCAGTTACTATGACAAACCCCCAGAGACATATCACAGGACTTACTGAGGTCCACCTGTGGAGAAAGTACAAGGGTGAAACCAATTTTAGATAGAGGCAGTCTGAGGTTGGAGGTAGAATTTTGGGGCTCTGTATTAAAAAATTTCTGACCTTTTTTATGAGTGCATTTTTAAGATTATGCATAATGTTTTTCTCCTGGTAAATATTAAATGCTACTTAATAGAAGCATTGAGATTTTCATATTTTTATGTGTAAAAATTATGGGGAAAACTGATGCAAATCATTGGATTGAATTTAGAAAAGAAGATCTAAAAATGCTTTGCACCTGACTGTAAAGTTATTTTGAATACTGGATATTACAGTTTTTCCAATTCTGTCATATTAATTGGCATGTTTCCAGGCTTATCAGATAAATTTAGTGATCATATTTCATTGGATACCTTACACCCACTTGATCTGGAATTCCTTATATTGGAGAGCTCTTTTCTCCTGTGCTTGGCAAATAGAAGTCAGTGAATTCATGTTTGAAAACAATCTCAGCCTTAGAATCATTTGCATTCCTAAAACCCAGAATTATTCATGGCTCCAAGACTTGGCATGGGCTGTAGTTTCTCCAGAATAACAAGTGTAAATTTGTAAGTTAAAATTGGGTGAGGGGGGGCAATAACTTTGTATATAATGGTTTAAGTTTTTATCTGTGAAATAAATGAGCGAATTGTACTAGAAACAAGAGACAAGAGATTTGGGGGGTACTGGGATTTAACTCAGGGGTGCTTACACTGAATCATGTCCCCAGTCCTTTTTATTTTTTATTTTGAGACAGGATCAGCCAAAGTTGCGTAGGGCCTTGCTAAAGTTCTGAAACTGGCTTTAAACTTGTGATTCTCCTGCCTCAGCCCCCCGAGTCGCTGGGATTACAGGCATGCACCACTGTGCTCAGCAACAATAGATTTTTCTTGAGCAAGTGTTGTATAAGGCACTAGTTTGTCTTAGCTCCTGGGATGAAATGATAATGATGATAGACACAACCCATGTCCTGCTGAAGCTGACTGCCCAGTGGTGAAATAGTAATTTTTGGTGAGCCAAGATCCTGTATATGAGTCACAAGCACATCAAGGTTTCACTGCCTGAACCACAGATACAGGCTGTTTTCTGAAATAGATCAAGAAAAGTAGAGGGAAAGAGAAGCAGGGAGTGCATGAAGCAGAATCCTTGTCTCTATCCGTCTGTGGGGATCAACAAATCAATGTTGATCACTTCCAAAACCACAACACAAATTATGTTTTCAAGTATTCAAATTATATACCTTGTTCCAGAATTCAACTTTCCAGGTCTGAGATTCTACCCATCTCAATCTTAAGCATTTCTATGAGCTTCTGAATGATTGTCAGTTTTACCAAACATGGTAGGCAATGGGAATATTTCAGTTGTTTTATAATCATTTATAATTATTTATAAATTATTTAAGAACTTTATTGAAATATTCTTTTCTAAGGTGGTATGTGTCCTAAAATCTGACATGACATAATCACAAAGCTGAAGATGTCGATTCAATTAAGTGTAAGTTTGTGTGTGTGTACATGCATATATATACATATGTCTACATATAAATATGCTTTACAATTTCTGAAATATGGAGCCAGCTGTAAGCAATGCTTTACATGTGTTTAATTCTGGATAAAATATGGATTTTCATTGATTCACAATGCTTTGTGGGACACTGCACGTTTGTATATCTGCATCCATACGTATCTTATTGGATTCTGCTCTATGCACATAGCTTGGGTTTCTCAATAGTCTATGTGATTCTGAGCCTCAGCAGCAATGTAATTATTTTTTGAACACTTTGACGTGGCCTGCAAAAGCCTCCTGTACTCAAGTGTTTGTTCTGTCTGGTGTCCATCTCTCAGTAGAGACAAAAGTTTTCATCCTGCTGGGCACAGTGGCGCACACATATGATTCCAGCGGTTTGGGAGGCCGAGGCAGGAGGATCGCAAGTTCAAAGCCAGCCTCAGCAAAAGTGAGGTGCTAAGCAACTCAGTGAAATCCTCACTCTAAATAAAATACAAAAAAGGGCTGAAGATGTGGCTTAGTGGTTGAGTGCCCCTGAGTTCAATCCTCGGTTGCCCCCAGGAAACAAAACAAAACACAAAGGTCTCATATTGCTCAGAACATAGAAGTGGAAAACTCTTGAAAACTGATTCATTTTCTGATAATGAAAAGTAAGACTTTGAAGTCCATAGTTTCCTGAAGAAATACCACTGGGGAGAATTACTCCCCATCCTCATGAAGGTATTCAGGAAAAATCCCTACTTTCCTTGAAACTGTGATTACTTCCATGAGATGGGCTTTCCCTCTTTAAAGCCTAGAACCCTGGAAAGTAGAGCTGCTGTGTATTCCCTAGAAATCATGGGCTTAAGAGCTATCTGCCATCTTATAATGTAAAGGTAAATTGATATTCCACAGTAATGTAGTAGAAATATTTTTGAGCTCTTATTTTAATTAGTTTCAGAAGACTTTATGTTTTGCCTTTACCAAAACTGATAGCATGGAGAGATCAAATGAGCGGAATTATTTGCCATGGCTAGATGCACAAGGCCATCCTTTACATTTAGCTCCTGTAAGACAGTTAATATAAAATCCAGGAATAAATATCCATGATTTGAGTAGATTTAATAAAAGCTTATAAAATGCTTGGACTGTATATTAGTAAAAGTGTCAGTCATGAAAGATTAAAGTATCTTATTGCCATGGGGAACATTACAATTTATGAAAATCTAGCTTGAACTATAAACTTAAATCAATGAATGCAAATATCAAGAGAACTAAAATTTAAATAATGTGACACAGATGAAGGCCAAGTTTAGGATACATGTTTATGATCAGTTCTTTAAAAAATTACCACTTAATGCAAATAAAATATATCATGATTGTCATGATTAAATAATTGATCCTTATATTAGAAATTGTTTTACTTGTTTTCCTCTCAAATCACAATTTTTTGAAGGGGTGGGTACTGGAGACTGAACTCAGGGGCATTCTACCACTAGCTGCATCCCCAGACCTTTTTTGTATTTTATTTACAGTGAGGGTCTCACTGAGATGCTTAGCGCCTCACCTTTGCTGATGCTGGCTTTGAACTTATGATCCTGCTGCCATAGCCTCCCAAGCTGCTGGGATTACAGGCATGTGCCACTGCACCTGGCCATCCATGTGATTTTTAATAATTGATATTAACTTGTCATTGGTACTTTTTAATTCAAATTGAGTTTAGTTTTTCACAAGTTTTTATTTCAATGGATTTGATTTGACAGTATCTCCTTTGTATTTCTTTGTGTGCTATATAACACAGCACCAGCTTATTCTTGCAATGTTACATAATCTACTCTAATTCATACCTCTAAAGATTTCTAGGTCAAATAGGACTCCTCTGAGAGTAGCAAATGAAGGGTCCCTTGACTGGGCTATGCTGTTCAGGCTTCTGAGATCACTGAGGTTAGGTAGAATACATGAATTTACAAACTCTATTCAATTAGCTGTTGTTGCTGTTACAAACCACTACAGAACTCCGTGGCTTGAAACAGCATCCTATATTATGTCAGGATCCAAAAGCTGAGGATTCTGAGGATGGGTGGATCTCATCTGTTCTTTTTCATTTTAGCAGGGCTCACTCAAGTGTCTGCCCAGTGGCTTGTGTTCTTGTTTCATCCTCTTGCAAATATGGTCAATGATTGCCAGGGTAGAGGGAGTGAAGGAGGTGATGCCATGGCAGATCCATAAGCAGTCTTTTACTACCACCAGGTTCATCTCCTGCCCATCAGCACAAGCCACACCTGCTGTTTAAGTACAAGGTGGGTAATCTCCAGGCAGGGCCATGCTTGCTTCAACAGGATCCTCCAAACTTCCTGACTATAACTCCCAGCATGTACCAGGAATGCATCACTACTTCAGTTCTCAGCACTCAGATATGTTCCTTTCTGTCCCAACAGAACCTTGGGAGACAAATGAAGGAAAAATCACAAAAATTATACATGATATTTAATTCACCATTTTGAATCAAAGGATCCAAGGTGGAATCTCAAAAGCATTTATTGCTAATCATTCAAATTTATTAAGTTCTAAAATATGACAATCAACGTCCTTTTAACCCAAGCTTTCAAGAAATACTTGTATTAGTTCACATCTGTTATTTCTGTTTTCATATTACTTTTATGAAAGATGGATTTATTTCTTCTGATTTTTATAATGTTTAGCCAACATATTCCTTACTCAAACCAGTTAGTTATGTGAAAAAACTTCTTATACAAACAAAACAAAACTCCAGTGCTAAATGGCATAGAAAAGAAACTGAGTTAAAAAATAGCATTTATTACAAAAGCACATTGGGGGAAGTCGATCCTTTGTAGCATTGAAAGGTATTAGCCTCCACACTCCCACTTTACAACTTCTTCCTAAATTCACTCTGAAACACACTGAGGTTTTGCCTCATTTTAGCTCTTTTCAAAATAATATCCTTTCCAAATCTCAAAGTCCAGTTTAGTATACACATAACTAATATTCCCTTGAAAATATTTTAAATTCTTATACTCCAACTTAGGAAAACACATATAGGTATATGTTTAAAATGAGTAATGCATTATGCACACACATATATGTGTGCATATGTATGTGTTTTAAAATGAGTAATACATTATATTACATACGTAATATATTACCTATTTAATATGCCATCTATGGCCATCTTAAAAATATAGATCTGTATCAATATTCTATTTGGTATAGTGTATTCCACTTGATGGATCTATCATTGTTTATATTAAACGTACCTTCTTTGTTGAATATCAGTGTTGTTTTACAATTCTTTGTCAAGCAGTTATGCTATGAACATATTCTCTTATACATGAAATAAATTTCTATCAAAAGGCCTATTTTAATTTTGAATTTTTCATTCAAAGGCTTTCTCAGATTCATCCTTTTATTTCTCTTTTTGAATTTTTGCATTATTAACTGCTATGGCTGTCCTCAAATTATGGTCTTATTCTAAAAATGTGTTTTTCTGTTTAATTATAGTCATCTACCATCTTTATAGGAATGCACTAAATACAGGGGTGTCCTGTAATGAAGGGGACATTAGGATAAGATTTCACTATGAAGGAAAAGTCAAATTTGGTGAACTTTTTCTGCTTTCTGGCCCTGGCCAGAGTGGAAATCACAAACCCATCTGCCCTCCTGGGTGGGGAATGCTGTCTACAGAGAGTTCATGCAATGTAGCCAGGCCCTCTGCTAAGTATTCAGAGCATACTGGTTGGCCCTCTCTATCTGCAGATCAAACCTACTATGATTTGAAAATATTTGTGGAAAAAAACCTAGAAAACTTAAAATAAGTAAAGCTTAAATTTTGTGTACCCCAAGCCCTACTTGGAATCCACTCAGATAAAGTGCTGTGTGGGTATATGTTGCTGTAGTCTTTTGCTATTGCCAGATCCTGAGCCTGCAGAACTCATTGCTTGTCAGGCCTTTGTGATACACTATATAGTTAGAACATGCATAGATTTTTTCTTGTCATTTTCCCCTAAACAAAGCAATCAATCTACTATTTACATAGTATCTACATAGTATTAGTTATTATAAATAATCTAAAGATGAGATAAAGTATATAGCAGGAGGTTTGTACACCATTTTATGAAAGGGACTGTAACATCCATGGATTTTGGAAATCAAGGGGTCTCCTGGAGTTGATTCCCCACAGATAGGGAGGTACACTTGTACTTTCACATTTATTTTTAAGACAACACTCCATGAGGAACACTTGCCCCTCAGTGAATGATATGAAGACCAGGAAAGGTTGAGACCTTTATCCAAGCTTTATAGTTAAAAGGAACTAAAGTGGCTTCAAAATTCTCATTTGTCTGACTCAAATGCTAATCATTTCTAAAATAACCTGGTAGAATAATAATTTCTGGTAGAATTTGTTTCAAAAGCAAACTTTCTAAGTCTGTATAATTTTTTCTCATTTCCTTTGCCAGTATGAAATTCTCATAGATTCAGTATTGACATCGTTTCTTAGTATCCTTTCTTAATCATCAGGAGAACATAAAGGCACAAATGGGTGAATCCTCTGCAAATGGCAAGAAGGTGGCAGACCTCTACCTCAGCCTAGAGAACAGGTTAATGTGAATGGGTGACTTTGTGGCTACTGGAGATTAAATATGAGATTAACATGTAATAATTCAGCTATATTGGACATGTGGGATGGGTAGAGGACCTTTTCACAGCTGCATCTAATGACTGCATAGAGGAGTAACTCAGAAAAGGGCTTCAGTTCAGCTAAACTGAATTGCATTTCAGAAGTCAAGGAACCGGGAGCCATCATTGCAGTATATGATTATGGGGTGTTAGACCAAAGATACTCAGAAAGTATAACATGGAGTTTGTCAGTCAAATGGGTTCTTTGCCTGGTAATTTCAAAGAATGAGATCCATGGACAAGTGAAGGGTAGATTTATTTAAAGCAGAGAAAGGCTCCTGCAGCATGGGAGGGGCTTTAAGGGAGGGCACCACTGGTTAATTTTTGTCAGGGCTTATCTAATGGCTCAGCATAGGGATCTGTGTTAATGAGGGAGGATAATATGAACCAATCAAGCTCTGTAAGCTTTGGATCTAATAAGCCAATTGAAAGTGCATAATTTCAACCCCTTATTTACATAATTAAAAAGATGGGTCCGACCTTGTGGTTTGACATTTCTGTTTGATAGAAATGCTTCAGGTAGGGGTCTACTTTGTGGCCCACTGTTGCTAGAGGTAGAGGTCAGGGTAACTAAGGAAGGGCTGCTGTGATTGAAGCTATTAGGAACAGTAACGGGTGTTCTAACTAAAATGGGGTCATTGTGGATAGAGCTGTCAGGGAGTAGCAAGTAACAGGATGTTCTCCAGATGAAATGTCTCCCTCCAGGATGGCACGATGTTCTTCCCCACTTCTTTCCTTCTCTGCCTATGTGAGATCTACCTTCCAGCCTCAAAAGGAAAGATTCTCAACACAGAATTTCCTCTGAAATTTTACTCAGTCCTGGCCACCAGGCTTCTGGTCTGTGGCCTAGGATACTGGAGAGGATTTTATCTTGCATAATTTGAGCTGCTGTTTGGCTTCTAATGGGACTGAGAGGCAGATATAAAGGAAGTCTCTAAATTCTGTTATACCCTCATCCTGGTCAGCCCTGGCACATACTTCTGAAGTCTTCACATTTCCTGTTCTCAGGTGAGCACTTGTCCAAAATGGTCTCCCAACTTCCCCTGTATATTTATTGGCCCATTATTTTTACTCAAGATTTAAATGTTGGACCTGCATATCAAAGAGATACCTGAACGTCCCTGTTTATTGTGGCACTATTCACAATAACTAAGACATGGAATCAACCTAGCAGATGAATGGATAAAGAAAATATGGTATATATACACAATAGAGGATCATTCAGGCTTAAAGAAAAAAGAATCTGTTGCTTGCATTAAAATATATGGAACTGGAGGACATTAAATTAAGTGAAATAAGCCAAACACAGAAAGACAAGCACCACATGTTCTCTCTCACGTGTGGAAGCTAAAAACCAGTCAACTTGAAAGTAGAATGGTACTTACTAGGGATTAGGAAGGGTGCAAGTGTGGCTCAGGGAAAGGGAGGTTGGATCTGATTAATGCATGTTGTATGCGTGCATGGAAATATAGTAGTGAATTCCATTAATAAAAATTTAAGACACACACACACAAAGAAATTAAAAGACGTATGTGTTGATTTGCTTGTGAGGTTATTGATTAATTCTTGTCATTTGAAAATAAAAACACTTCTGCTCCCTTGGTCTCACTTTTCATTTTCCCCCATATTTACTGATGAAGTGAGTTTCTCTGTGTGACCCTACATTTGCCTTCTCTGTTCATAAAAAGCTGAGGACTAAGATGGTGTTTATCATAGAAAATTGAATGGCATCCAGTAAATACATGAGAAAATGTATTCAAATTTCACCCTCCATTTTTTTTTCTGTTTAAAAAGTACTGATTTGTATTTGAAAGACCCAACTCCAGAATTCACAGTGTGCATTAATTTCTGAAAAGAGATTATTTGAGGAAAACTTCTTTAAATAAAGTTGTGCAAAGACTAGTATAATCACTTGAACTCTTTGGGTAGTTGAGACCAGCAACAAGCAGAGTGCAAGTGGCATGCCTGCTCTTTGGGTGTGGTTCCACTATCTGCCTTCTGGAGACTTTGAACAGAAGAAGCAAGAGCTAAGGAGAGTTGTGGTCAAGGGAATGAGAGTCCCATAAACTGGAACTGTTCATAGTGCTGAGGAGCTGTCTGTCCTTGAGTGACAGATGAAAAGACTAAGCCACAGAAATCAACTTTAGTGCAGAATTTGTTTAAAAATGTCAGAGGATGAAAATTAGGATTAAGAAAAGGTCAGTTCTATAATCTAAAATTCTAGTGCAGTCCTTGGAAATCTTGACAAAAAGTTAAGATCCAGTTCACAAGTAACATTTCCATATTAAAATATAAAAGCTAAGAATGCTATTCTCACATAAACAACCATTTCTGGAGTCATTTGCAAATTATGACTATCTTGTACTTTATGAAATTTAAGAATGAATTATTTAACCTTATAAATCTGAGATAATTATTAAAAAAGCATAATTTATTTTTTGATAAATTTAGAGAACAAATTACAAACTATTTTGTTCCAGAGAAAGGGATACAACTGAATTACAGGTAAACAAGGAATGACTAAGATGCAAGTGTGAAAAAAGTGTGATTAGTTTATAGTGTAAAGACAATGAACAATAGAGACTAGCAATACCAAATCATATTATCCTGAGTCCAATTAGTTGTTATTTGTGTTAAATTAAGCAACATTTTCATCCAAGTTTAAATGATAGGTGAAGTTCAATTGCAATGACTGAAATCAAACATGGCACCACTTGATTTATCTCATCACAAAATTTCAAGGCTATTATTAACAGAATTCTCAGGGTGATTGAATATAATGGACTTGGTTGACATTAAATAACTTGAATAAACCAAGAGAAGTAGGGGTTCTGTGAGGTCAGTCATTTCAGAAACAGAGGTGGACTGAGCTGTGCCTCCTGCAGACCACTGTGATGCAGTGAAGATGCTGGCAGGGGATGTGTTGGTTTCTGTTTTTCCTAAACTATATGTGTGGCCATATCTTGAGTCTCGGCCATTAAATACCAGACTACCCTCAGAGAAGAATGCTGGAGGGCACACATGAGGTTAAGACCATGCATGAAATAGGATTGAATAATGAAGGAATGATAATGAAATAAAATTCCTTTCCACTAGTTCTTTGCATGACCTTATTCTACCTGGAGTTTCATGATTGAAAGGAATGATCATTTATATTCAGATCTAGTCAGAACATGCTGATTAATTATAGTTGAACATCACAGATGTGTTATACTTTCTTGTATATTTAATCAACTTCACATTTTATATAATATTTTGAAGTATAAATATTTAATCATTACAGCCTAAAATGTGCTAACCTTATAATATTTTAGAATATACTAATATAAATTTCTTTATTTTAAATAATTGAAGTATGTTATATGTTGCACTAAAACTCTCACACCAACATGAGTTCTGTTAGAAGCAGACACCGATATGGTCTTAAACTTAGGAGAGATTAGTCTGGGAAGGAAAAAAGGGGAGGGAGTAGAAGGAGATAGTGAGTACTCCCAGAATTTTGTGCTGATCTGAAACTTGGGAAGAAAAAGAGAGTTAGCTATGAGAATCTCAGAGTACAGTGAAGTTCTAGGAAGTTTTTTGGTAAGGTCAATGACCCACAAATACTGACACTGGTACCTCCTCAGTTCTTAGGCATTGACTATGGACAGTCTTGGTGACATCATGAGGTAGAGCCACAGGTCAGCAGTGGAACTGTGAAATCTGCCCATAGACAATCTGAGCCCCTGCGCATCCATGACCTCACCCTCCTCCCAGAGCAGTCATCATTCACATTTTGTTTTCCACCATAGATTAGATTTTCAGGTTCTAGAACTTCATATAAGTGGAATAATACAGTATGTACTCTTATCTATAAGGCTCCTTTTACTTAGTAAACCATTTTTAAAATTCATCCATGTTGTTTCAGGTATTAGTAGTTCATTTCTTTTTATTGATGAATTATGTATTAGTTTGTTTTCCATTGCTATAACAAAATACCCAAGGCTGGGTATGTAAAGAGAAAAGACATTTACTTAGCTCACAATTTTGGAGGCTATAAGTACAAACAGGGTGGTGCTCACTCTGTGAGAGGCTAACAAGCTGTATCACATCATGATGGATAACTTCATGGTGGGAGTATGTGCCAGAGGGAGAGATCATGTGGTGAGACAGGAAGCCAGAGTGAGGGGTGGGGCCAGTCTTATGACTTCCTACTAAACCCCATCTCTTAATGTTTCCACCAGCTCTCATTTTGCCACATTAAGGACCAAGTTCCCAACACATGGATCTTTAGGGGACACACTTGAGCAATACCCTAACAATAGCAAATGGTACTCCATTAGTCTGTTCATTCTCCTATTGATGGATATCTGGCCTGTTTCCCAGTTTTATGAGTAATGCTGCTATGACTAGTCAAGGTCTAGATCTTTGTTACAACAGCTGTGCCTAGCATAAGCATTCATGTCTAATCTTGATTTTATTTAAATTTGACTGAAGTGACCATATCTGGATTGTAAATTTCTGGACAAAAGAAACACAGTTTCCTTAATAAGTCACTTGCAAAGCTAGAGTTGACTGAATGGACTGGTCTGTTTGGAAATGTTCCACCTACAAAGGGAAATAACTCTCAGTTTTGTGCTATCTACAGAGATGAAGCTCAAAGTCCTTGGAGGATGCAAAAAATATGTGATTCACAAAGAAAATAAAATAATAAAAAAAGGAACTAAACAATGGTTTTGTTCCAGTTTATACACCTGACACTCTCATGAACAAATTTTAAAAGCAGGCTATTTTTTATACTTTATGCTAAAAAGTCATTCTAGTGCTGACAAACTGTATAGTCCTTACATTATTCTTTCTCTTAGGAAAATATATTTGTCCTTGCCATTGGTTTTCACCTCTTCTGTGCTCACAGATTTGGGTTAAAGTTCTCATCTACATTTTTATTCCAAAAAGTTTTAAGTCAAATGAAAAACATCTTTGAATATCTAGTAAGTTGCCTGTGACATTTTAAGCGTTTAATTGCACCAGTAATGAATACGTATTCACTTTCCAGTTTATATATATGTGTGTGCGTATTTATTTATATTTATATATGTATATGTATATATATTACTCTACCATATATACTCTCTATATACTATTCTATATATATATATATATATATACAGTACTGTACTGTATATACTAACATATATATATGTATATATTTTCATATATATATATATGAAATTTACCTAGATCCAACTAGGCACATAAAGGAAAAATTGAGAACTATGGCCCACCTGCATGGGCAGACATATAGCCATTTTCTAATTATGTTGCTTTTCTCCTGACCCTTAAGTTGCAGCAGTATGTCCATACTCAGCATTGTGCAATTAATATTCAGCACTTTTCCTTCCTAACAC
>CM053412.1:54916170-54936169 GCA_028644305.1 Xerus rutilus | reverse complement strand
TGAAATGAAGAAAACAATTCAAAAACTGACAAACCAAAAATCTGGTTCTTTGAAAAAATAAATAAAATTTATAAAACCGTAGCTACCCTAATGAACAGAAGGAGAGAGAAAACTCAAATTACTAAAATTCAAGATGAAAAGTGAAATATCATGACAGACACTATTGAAATACAGAAGATAATTAGAAACTATTTTGAAAATCTATACTCCAGTAAAATAGAATATCCTGAAGACTCTGACAAATTTCTAGGGCATATGATCTGCCCAAACTGAATCAGGAGGACATACACAACTTAAACAGATCAATTTCAAGCAAGGAAATGGAAGACACCATCAAAAGCTTACCAACCAAGAAGAGCCCAGGACTAGATAGATTCTCAGTCAAGTTCTACAAGACCTTCAAAGAAGAATTAATACCAATTCTCCTCAAATTATTTCATGAAATATAAAAAAAGGGAATCCTTCTACATTCATTCTATGAGGCCAGTATCACCCTGATTCCAAAACCAGATAAAGATACATCAAAGAAAGAAAACATCAGACCAATATCCCTGATGAACATCGACGCAAAAATTCTCAACAAAATTCTGGCAAATCACATACAAAAACACATTAAAAAGATAGTGCACCATGATCAAGTAGGTTTTATTCCAGGTATGCAAGGTTGGTTCAACATATTAACATAATTCATCACATCAACAGACTTAAAGTCAAGAATCATATGATTATCTCTATAGATGCTGAGAAAGCATTTGACAAAACACAGCATCTCTTCATGTTCAAAACACTAGAAATACTAGGGATAGTAGGAACATACTTCAATGTTGTAAAAGCTGTGTATGCAAAACTGAAAGCCAACATCATCCTCAATGGGGAAAAATTGGAAGAATTCCCTCTAAAAATGGGAACAAGACAGGGATGTCCTCTTTCACCACTTCTATTCAACATAGTCCTTAAAACTCTAGCCAGAGCAGTTAGACAGACAGAAGAAATTAAAAGGATACGAATAGGAAAAGAAGAAGTTAAACTATCATTATTTGCTGATGACATGATTCTTTAAAGGATCCAGAAAATTCCACCAGAAAACTTCTAGAATTAATAAATAAATTCAGCAAAGTAGCAGGATATAAAATTAATACTCATAAATCAAACATATTTCTATACATCAGTGATGAATCCTCTGAAAGAGAAATTAGAAAAACTACCCCTTTCATAGTAGCCTCAGAAAAATGAAATACTTGGGAATCAATTTAACAAAAGAGGTGAAAGACCTTTACAATGAAAACTACAGAACACTAAAGAAAGAAACTGAAGAAGACCTTAGAAGATGGAAAGATCTCCCATGCTCTTGGATCAGCAGTATCAATATTGTGAAAATGGCCATACTACTCAAATCTCAACATCATTCTTTATAGAAATAGAAAAAGCAATTATGAAATTCATTTGATAAAATAAGAGACCCAGAATAGCCAAAACAATCCTAAGCAAGAAGAGCAAAGCAGGAGGCATCATAATACTAGACCTTAAACTATATTACCAAGTTGTAATAACAAAAACAGCATGGTATTGGCACCAAAATAGACATGTAGACCATTGGTACACAAAAGAAGACACAGAGACAAACTCACATAAATACAGTTATCTTATACTAGACAAAAGCACCAAAAACATACATTGGATAAAAGATAGCCTCTTCAACAAATGATGCTGGGAAAACTGGAAATTCATATGCAGCAAAATGAAACTAAACCCCTATCTCTCACCATACACAAAACTCAACTCAAAGTGGATCAAGGACCTAGGAATTAGACTAGAGACCCTACGCCTAATTGAGGAAGAAGTAGGCTCAAAACTTCATCATGTTGGATTAAGCCTCAACTTCCTTAATAAGACTCCTAAAGCCCAAGAAATAAAAGCAAGAATCCAAATGGGATGGATTCAAACTAAAAAGCTTCTTCTCAGCAAAAGAAACAATCAATGAGGTGAACAGAGAGCCTACATTCTTAGAGCAAATTTTTGCCACATGCACATCAGAGCACTGATCTCCATGATATATAAAGAACTCAAAAAACTTAACACCAAAAAACAAACACCCCAATCAATAAATGGGCCAAGGAGCTGAACAGAAACTTCTCAGAAGATATACAATCAATCAACAAATACATGAAAAAATGTTCAACATCTCTAGCCATTAAAGAAATGCAAATCAAAATACTTTAACATTTTATCTCATGCCAGTCAGAATGGCAATTATAAGGAATACAAACAAGTGCTGTCGAGGATATGGAGGAAAAGGCACACTTATACATTGCTGGTGGGACTGCCAGTTGGTGCAACCAATCTGGAAAGTAGTATAAAAATGCCTTAGAAAACTTGGAATAGAACCACTATTTAAAGCAGCCATCCCACTCCTTGGTGTATACCCAAAGGACTTAAAAACAGCATACTACAGTGACACAGTCACTTCAATATTTATAGCAGTACAATTCACTATAGCTAAACTGTGGAACCAACCTAGATACCCTTCAATAGATGAATGGGTAAAGAAACTGTGGTATATATACACAATGGAATATTCCTCAGCATTAAAAGAGAATAAAATTATGGCATTTGCAAGTAAATGGATGGAGTTGGAGAACATTATGCTAAGTGAAGTAAATCAATCCCAAAAAACCAGAGGCTGAATATTCTCTCTGATAAGTGGATGATGATTCATAATGAGGGGGCATGGGAAGAATGAAGAAACTTTGGTCAAAGGGGAGGGAAAGAAGAGGATGGGACACAGGGGCAGGAAAGGTGGTGGAATGCAATGGACTACAGTGCCCTAGGTTCATGTATGACTGCACATATGGTGTAATTCTATATTGTGTACAACCAGAGAAGGGAAAAGTTGTGCTCCATTTGTGTACAATGAATCAAAATACATTCTGCTATCATGTAAACCTAATTAGAATAAATAAATAAATAAACCATAAAAAACAATGAGAGATATACACATGCCACAGAAGAGTGAAAACTGATTTCTTATAGGTGAGGTACAGATTGTTTGAAAAATATATACATAAAATCAGTGCTTTATAACGACTCTTATAGATGTGATAGGAAAATTACAGAGATTGAGCCATGTGCAGTGGTGTCCACCTGTAATCCCAGCAACTCCAGAGGCTGAGGTAGGATAATCACAAATTTGAGGCCAACTTTCGCAGTTTAGCAAGATCCTATCTCTAAATCCAAAATAAAAAGGGCTGGGGATGTAATTCAGTGGTAAAATTCCCCTGGGTTCAATCTTCAGTATAAAAAATAATTTAAATGAAAATTACAGAGATTCGATGGTACAGATGATCTTTTATCTACAGAATTTTTCCCTTCATAAATAAATTGTTTCCTTAAAACAAAATTACATAAAATCTCACTGAATTTATCAAATGAAATAAATTAACCAAAACCAAATTTAGTCCTATTTGGATCCAAACAGTAGAATGACTGCATTATAAAACATTTTTTCAATTACTGAACTATCCCTAAAGCTATATCATTTCTGGTATCATAGTCCGTGAAAATTTTTACTTAATGCTGAAAAACATAACCAGTCTTTTACATAGTGGGTAATATTACAACAGATATAATTAAGCAAAACAATTTCCAAACCAATATGTGTCACCAAGCAGCATTATTAATCTACTCTTTAACTTTAGCAAACTGGTGTCTGTCATTATAAGAGACTGACAAACAAGATAATTAAAGGATGCAAACATGACAGGTGGATTTGAGGCTGGGCAGCATTTGTAATATCTTGACATTTTATCTATGACTTTAAAGATAGCTGTTCGCAAGTCCAGTAGTCTGCAAGTCAGATCAAGTTAGTCATTGATCTGCGAGGAAGAAACCAGTCAGGTGAATAACAGCTACCTATATCACAAGGTTTCGCAACATCTTCATTTTTTGCATGGATGCATTTTCCTATTATTTTCTCCAGTCTCCAACACTGGCAAAGCTCTGAACACTACAGTTAACATTTTTCATTTCTAAGCTTGACTTCACTTCGTTCTTACAAAGGTGATCTTTTCTCCCATAGACTCCCTTAGGAAGGTAGTACTAGACTGAGGTGGGCAGTTCTGGAATGGCTTCTGAGCACCCCTCCTCCTGTGTAAGTCTTTCCGAGTGTGGGCAGGACAAAGACAAAACAGCAAAAGTGATGAGGCAGCACTTTAAGATCTAGTTCAACCTATACTGTATGTGCAACATCCTCTGGTGCTTGAAGGTAGATTCAGCTGTACTTTTTGGGAAGGAGCTACTGGGTATTGAACCCATGGATGCTTTATCATCCCCACCCCTTTTTATGTTTTATTTTAAGGGAAGGTCTTGCTAAATATTTCAGAAGCTGGCCTCAAATTTGTGATCCTCCTGCCTCAGCCTCCTGGTCACTGGAATTACAGGCCAACAGCCCTGTACTCAGCTCAGCTGCACTTCTAAAGATGTCACTGGTCAGCGGAGCCTGAAGTACTGAAAACTTTTGAAGAGCATACCTTTATATCCTAAGGCTTCCTCTTTCTCTCTTTAGGGTTGGTTTCTTTGAGTCTGTTTTCCAGCTTGCAAAATTGTATTGTTTTCTTTTCTATTTTACCATAGTTTCTCATACAGCTTCCTTAAAATTCACTTATTCTCATTTTAGGATTTGGTAAAAGAATAGAGAAAAATGTCACATTCTATTGAATCGAACTAAAAGCTCTTGATATTTGTTCTCCTTCTCTCCCTTCATGCGTAGATTGAGTAACTTGGAGAATACTCACAAGAGAAATCCAAATCCTGGCGCGTTGGCGCACGCCTGTAATCCTAGCACTTTGGGAGCCTGAGACAGGAGAATCGCGAGTTCAAAGCCAGCCTCAAGAACAGCAAGATGCTAAGCAACTCACTGAGACCCTGTCTCTAAATAAAATACAAAATAGGGCTGGGGAGCCGGGCGCGGTGGCTCATGCTTGCAATCCTAGCACTTTGAAAGCCTGAGACAGGAGAATCGTGAGTTCAAAGCCAGCCTCAGCAATGGTGAGGCGCTAAGCAACTCAGTGAGACCCTGTCTCTACATAAAACACAAAATAGGGCTGGGGATGTGATTCAGTGATTGAATACCCCTAAGTTCCATCCCCGGTACCAAAAAAAAAAGAGAAATGCAAGACCCAAACATGGACACTCCTTGCTAGGACTCTGTGAGCAAAGCAAAATGTCCAAGTAATGTATTTCTAAATTTCTCACTGAATTTTACTATATCCTTTATGTCCAAATGGCCTGTTGAAATTCTACCACTTTTGACCTCATCTACATGCTTTTGTTGCATTGTATGATTCTTTATTCAGATGAGTTCTTTCAAAGGCGGATAATCTCTAGAGTTTTCAGCACAGGTTAAAAACAAGATTTATTTCCATGTCACCAAATTTTCATTTCTGGCATTCAGTTTTAATTTAAAGAAGAAATTCTGTGATCTTCTTTTTTAATTAAATAATCAACAGAAGAGTCTTCATGGTGATTTCTTAAGAATGTATGTATCACTGGAAGAGCTTACCTCAATTTTATTTTGGCTTTAATACTAGCATTCTGTACATATTCTCCAAACTGATACGAAGTGGGAAAAGCCCGAATAACATGGTTTTATTCTTCTGTGGGTGTGACTGTGACATGGGCCTTCTGCAGCAGCAAAGAGAGAGTCCAACTGCATATCTTGGAAGCAGACAACTCCTTTCTGTTCTACAGCATATATCACATCGTCAAAAGCTATAAAATTTGTAAGTTCATATTATCTCTCACAGTTATTACATAAACAGTTATTTATAGTACACTTCTTCACACTAGAGATCAGAAATCTTTCCTTAGGCAGAATGTAAATGGAAAACAATGTTTTTGTATTCTAAAGGAAGGAAGTTCACATCTCTGGTTTTCTCTGACAGTATAGATTTTGAAAGTAGTTCATATTTTTCCTTCTTATTGTTCCTCTCACCTGGGCATTTAGGCAGATTGGTTGTTTGGGGGAATGGGGGCCCTTTGGCTACACCCATCATAGGCTGTACTCACTGCTCTGGAGATCTCTTTATCAGGACTCAGGGAGGCCCATGACAGGGTGCCATGGCACCCCTCTGTGCATTGAACTGGTGATAAATGGTTTACTTGAGCTTTTTAGAAAAGAATGAAACCCCAGTGACAGTTCAGACTTGGAAGAACTCATTCTTAGGAAAATAATGTTTCCCTGCAGGCCTATGAATGGTCCTTTTTTTTTTGGTGCAGGAGATTGAACTCAGGGGCACTCGACCACTGAGCCACATCCCTACCAGCCCTATTTTGTGTTTTATGTAGAGACAGGGTCTCACTGAGTTGCTTAGTGCCTCGTCGTTGCTGAGGCTGCCTTTGAACTTGCGATTCTCCTGTCTCAGCCTCCCTAAATGCTGGGATTACAGGCTTGTGCCACCATGCTTGTGAATGGTCCTTTTATCTCACAAGAGCCCTCTACATTGGCCTGGTGCAGGGCCTTGTTTACAGCCCTCACTTTTCTGACTTTCTCTGAGCCTTTAGACATTGTCTGACATTCTCTTCTCCCTGCTCTGGGACTCCTGATCCTGGCATTTCTCATACCTCAAATTTTTTTGTGCCAGAGTCTATGATGGCAGAAGTCAAACAAAAGCTAGATGCAAGAGGAATATTTGTATTTTTAAAAAGTGTTTTCAAATTTAATGTTGTTTACTTTCCTCTTCTTTCTTTCTAAATAAAAAGATTCTAGTCTTCATTTTCTTATGTACAGTACATACTTGTTAAATACAAAAACTTGTTTTTATCTATAGGTTCATTAATTGCTTACATCTATGTATTTCCAAAGTGATTCATGGTGGTTTTACAGCAGAGACACATAAATATGACTGAGTCAATAAAAGGATGATTAAAGCAATCAAAGCCCATTAATAAAAAAGATGACTATTTTACCAGAATCATAGATTAATTTATAAATAGTACATTTAAGAAGAAAAAGTGGATCAGAAATTTTTTCTAAAATAAAAAAAGATTACTGTTAAATATTATTTGTTTCTATAATACAAAGTCATAAACATTTTAAATTTTTTTGCTTAATCAGTGACAGAATTGTGTTCCCATCTCTCATAATTATTAAACTTCAGATAAATAAGCCTGCTGTGTTTTAATCATTTTTCTCATTTGTTCTTCTGTATTTTATTTTCTAATGTGCTGTTTTCGGACGAATTTTTGAAGTCGTAAACATTTTATGGGGTAAAATGATTTTTAAAACATGGTATTTTATAGCATGATAATCGATCATGCAAAAGAAACTGGAGTTAGTCAAAACTAAATATTCAGCTAGGAAACATTTTGTACTTTATAAACTTTTCATAAACAATATGTCACTTATTTCCTCATTTTGATAGTCGAATGAATAATTCATGGCTCCTTCAGCTTGTCAATTTGAAAGTATTTTTCTGTTGTGTTTTTCTTTGAATGACAATCAGGTTTATTTATCACTATCTTTCCTATACACAGAAGTAGGAAGTTGTATTTTCTTTCTTTTTTTCTCTCTTTGGCCTTCACTTCCCTGAGTTGGTGGGTGGTGCTGGGCATCAAATCCAGGGCCTTACTTGTACTGCTAGGCAAGTGCTCTACCACTGAACTATAGCCCCAGAAAACTCCAGGCTTTGCTTTAACTTCTTTGCATGAAAACATGTAGTTGCAGATGTTTATTATCTTCCTATCTTCTTTTTCATATCTTGATGTGATTTCTGAATGTTGGAAATTTTATATGCAGTGTATGTCTATTTGATTCCTAGTACATGCAATCCATTTTAATTAACTTGTGATTAATTTTTTAAGATGATAAATTTAATTAAATAGTTATCTCTGTCTTCTAGATTTTAGATAAATCTTAAGGTTCTTTAAATACAATGGGAATAAGAACCAAATGGGGTAAGTGCTTTAAATGAAGATTCCTGGGATGAGTCCCATAGAGATTCTCCTTCAGAATGTTAGAGTTGAGACTAGGGAATCCTTTCTCCAACCTAAGCCAGCTGAATTGATTCTTTTTTTTTTTGGTACTGGAGATTGAACTCAGGGGCACTCGACCACTGAGCCACATCCCCAGCCCTGTTTTGTGTTTTATGTAGAGACAAGGTCTCACTGAGTTGCTTAGTGCCTCGCCCTTGCTGAGGCTGGCTTTGAACTTGTGATTCTCCTGTCTCAGTCTCCCTAAGTGCTGGGATTACAGGCTTGTGCCATGGCTTCTCGGCTTGAATTGATTCTTTTTTTTTTTTAAATATTTTTTTAGTTGTAGATGGACACAATGTCTTTATTTTATTGCTTTGTACGTGGTGCTGAGGATCGAACCCAGGGCCTCACGCATGCAAGGCAAGCGCTCTACCACTGAGCTACAATCCCAGCCCCCTTGAATTGATTCTTATGCAGATTAGAAGGAGGAAAACTCTGGAGACTAGTACAGCTTTCTCCTCTTCCTACTGAATGAGTCACCCTTTCCCTGCTAGGTGACAGATGGTGGCAGTTACTAGATACCAGCAGTGTGCCCTTGAGGGCAGCTTGCAATTTGAACAAGATGACTCTGACCACTTTCTCTTTGCCCTCCCTTCTTGTCTCATCAGCATGGCTAGACTGTCAAAGGCTCCCCAGAGGCCTTTGGACTCCTGCTCACACCGTTTCTTCTAATTGAAATTTGACTTGGTTTTCCCTAGCCAAACATTTACTAAGTTTAGCCTGTTTGTTAGCCTTTGCTCATATTACTTATAAACCCTTGATTGGCTCTAATTTTCTAAAATTTGTATGAAATGCTTGGCCATGTCTTGTCATCTCTGCTTGGAGTTATCATTCTACTTGACCAGTGCAAGGTGCTCCCTAATAACCATCTGACTATTTGCTGTCAGCACTCATTTTTCAGCAGCTCTTGGGTAAGAGATTACTTTTGCACATGCCATCCTGGAGCCCACTCTTCTTATGGGAAGAGGCATTAGGAAAGAGAAGAGTTTGGTTGAGTCTTTGAAGGATTACATAGCCATCTGTGCCACAGATCTTGCTAAGATTATTCTGTGCTCATGATTGATTTATGCACTCTAATACTGTTTGACAACTGTCTAGTATCTGATATAAATCACTGTCTCATTTTTAACCTAAGTGCTGTTGATTCAACCATGCAAATATATTGTACATTTATCATGTATTTAAGAGGTGACTATTTTCACCAAATGTCTGCTTGGAAAACATCAGGCAACATAGCTATAAAATGAAAACAATGCTTGTACTTTTAAATAACTCCTCTCTATCAGTGAAGCAATATTGATGACTTATTCCCATGGCAGGCCCTACCCTGCAGGTGCAGAGATGAGAGATGAACTGCCAAAGGGCACAGTAAACAAACACAGCAATCCAGCTTGTCACCAGAACCTGGTTCCAAGCCATGGGATCATGAATATTGCAGCTAAGAGCACACCTATAACAATGACTCACAGAATAACTGCTACCTTGCTTCTGAAAAAGTAGTTTCCAGTAGAGGAAACTTTTTTTTTTTTTGGTACCAAGGATTGAACTTGGGGTACTAGACCACTGAGCCACATTCTCAGTCCTATTTTATGTTTTATTTAGAGACAGGGTCTCACTGAGTTGCTTAGTGCCTCACCTTTGCTGAGGCTGGCTTTGAACCCGCTATTCTCCTGTCTCAGCCTCCCATAGGCATGTGCCACCTCCCCTGGCTATGAGGAATCTTCTTGAAAGCTAGTCTGTGACAAGGAAAGCAGATAGAGATAATACAAATGTAGCTTTACACTGTTCAAGTTTTTAAAGCATCAATTGAATTATCAAAGAATTACCAACCAAATTAGCCAAAGTTTTAGATGCCTATCTTAGTGGTCAGCCTCCCATCCTCCCTGGTGTAGGATTTCAGGTCAAACTCCAGGCTCAGCACTTATTGTGAATATCTTCGTACCTTCCTACCTTTCTCACCTCTCTCTGAGAACCCATGTGGATTTCCTGTGCTATTATCATTCACTCCTCTGACAGAATGCCCATATCCTACTAATGGGAGTCATCACATCAGCTAAGTTCCTTTTTTTCCTTTTTTTTTTCCCTACATACGGGAGCCAGAGTACTCTTTTAAACACACAAATATAATACTTTTATCCTCTTCCTCTTTTTCCTTTGCGCCCCCCTGCCCCCACATGCGGTTCAACTAGATCTCACTGATCTCAGGATAATAACCGATACATGCCCGCAGTCCTCAGTCCTCAAGACTATGCTTGGACTGTGCCTGACTCTTCAGTCTTGTTCATCATCAGCTTCCTTCCCATAGCTACTCAGCCTCTCTCCACACCTTCTTCAGTCTCTGTGCATGGTGCTCCCTTCCCATCCCGTGACCCAGTTATGTGTACTCATCCTTCAGATCATATCCTAGCGCCATTTCTCAGGGAATCTCTTCCTGCCTCCACTACTATGTTAACTTTTCATTGCTGTGACCAGAATACCTGGTAATGACAACTTAGAGGAGGAAAGATTTATTTTGGCTCTTGGTTTCAGAGGTTTGATCCTTGGCCCGCCATCTCTAAGGTGGAAACATCACAGTGGAAAAGTAAAGTGGAGGAAAACTTCTCAGCTCATTGCCTCTGGGAAGCAGAAAGTGAGAAGGGAGTCAGGGGGAAGATGAAGTCCCCAGAACCATGCCCGCAGAGACCTACCTCCTCCAAATGACCCTACCCTTCTGATAGTTATCGTCCAGTAGTCCATTCAAATTATTAATCCATCAAATGGCTAATTCACTGATGAGGTTACAGGCCTTAGGATTCAGTCATTTTCTAAAAGCCCCATCTCTGAACCTTGCTATGTTGGGGACCATGCTTTCAACATGTGAGTTTTTTGAGAGACATTCCAGATCCAAACCACAACAACCGTCCACATCAATTCCTCTGCAGATTGCTCTTGGAGAACTGCATTTCTTTATTGCAGATTACTTATTTCATATGTAACCATTTGTTCATTGCTGTTTATTCACATATCTCCTCCATTACACTTAATCTTTACTAAAAGATATTAATATAATTTCCAAAAATATTGAGATTCTCAATATTTATTGCATAGCCTCTAGTATAGTTTGTGTTCAAAATATAATTTGGCCTTATCAGCTATATCAATATTATATACTGTTATTAAAATAACAATATTAAAATAATAAATTAATAATAATAAATAAAATAATAAATTTTAAGTAAGTATAGATAGTCTAACTGTCCTATATATAGACAGTTTTGAGCTTGCAAAAATTCAGGATCTTATTTTTTCTTCAGTGAGTCCTATTTAAGGAAGCTCTTAAATAATACATTTCTTCCAATCAAGAATTGCTAGGAAATAGGGAAAAAAGATTGGCAATGACCTTTGCATGTATTAATTTTGAGACTAATACAAATATGGGGATTAGTCCTAGACATAATAAAAATGTTATATATTCAGACAATAGAGAAATGATACATCCAATGAAAATTTGAGTGAGGAGGTTAAAGAACTTGGAAGGAAGACCTGGATTATTGATTGCTTCATTTGCAATAGCTGGAAGGGAAAGGATATTATTTAAAGGTGACAAATCTAATATAAATGTATAAGCTTCTACAGCAGTTCCTAAGGAAACAAAAAAGACAAACCTTTTAATTAAAGCAGATATGAAAAACTTGGAAGGAGAGGAGAAAGAGCATAAAGACTAATTTTAAAATCTTGCTTTTTTATAGAAAATGTATTTCTACCCATAATGCACCACATTTATGTTTTTTTAAACTTTAAAAATACTGCAAACTCCAAAACTATAGGCCACTCACATCCATAAATTAAAAAGGAAAAATTCCAAAATATTGTTAGCAAGCAGAATCCCAAAATAGATTAAAGATAGAATACATAGTGACTGAGCGAAGTTTCAAGAGTTAGTATGTAATGATTGTTTGAGGGTTATTCTAGGAAGGCAAGAATAAACTTATCATTTTATAACTGATTTTTAAACAGACATTCTGAGATATGATTATATATCACAGAGTTCACCTAGGAATTACTTTATAATGAATTAATGGAGTTGTGGAGCTGACATCACAATTTTGTTTCAGATAATTTCTATCACTCAGAGAAGTCACTTACACCCACCTGCAGATCAAGCTCTGTTCCAATCAAACATTGAAGTCTGTTTTCTGTCTTTATAAATCTGCCTTTTCTGAACATTTTGTGTATAATGAAAAAAATAATATGTAGGTT
Organism: Xerus rutilus; assembly: GCA_028644305.1. Classification (NCBI taxonomy): domain Eukaryota; kingdom Metazoa; phylum Chordata; class Mammalia; order Rodentia; family Sciuridae; genus Xerus; species Xerus rutilus. The sequence continues at coordinate 54,923,902 of CM053412.1, read as the reverse complement.
TTTGTATTTGGCTTCCTTTTACTTAACAATGTTTTTGAGTTTCATTCATAGTACATATCACTAGTTGCTTTAAAAAGTTATTACTTGTTTTAGTCAGCCTTTTTACCACTGTGACCAAAAGACCTGACAGGAACAATTTTAGAAAAAGAAAAGTTTATTTCATGGCTCATGGTTTCAGAGGTCTCAGTCCATAGATGGCCAGCTCCATTGCTCTGGCCTGAAATGAGGCAGAACCTCATGGTGGAAGGTAGCTCAGCACAGGACACCAGGAAGCAGAGAGAAACTCAACAAGATCAAGCTATTAACCCCAAAGGCACTTCCTTCAGCCACACCCAACTTGCCTAAAATTCCCACCCAGTTAATTCCTATCAGTAGATTAGTGCACTCAAGACCTTCATAACTCGATCATTACTGTTATTATTTGGTAGAATAGTTCTTCTCTGTATGCATATACTGCATTTTGTTCAGTGATTTCCCAGATTCAGATAGCTTCAAGAAGTTGGCTATTGTAATTCTACTGCGAATATTTGCTTACAAATATAAGGGCTTTCCTTTCTTTTGAGTATATACCCAGATCACATGTTTAATGCTTGAAAAACCTTTCAAATTGTTTTCTAGAACTTCTCTACCATTTTACATTTCTATCAGCAATATAGAAGGCTAGGAGTTTCTCCCCAAATTCAGCAACAGGTTATTAGCTATTTTTTGATTATATACGTTCTAGTGGGTATATAATGATATCTTAAATATGGTTCCACTTCCATTTTCCTAATGACTAATGTTTCTGAGTGCCTTTTTAAATGCTTGATAACTATTCATGTTGTTTCAAATATATGTCTCGCACAATATCTTACTCTTCATTTAATAAGCTTGTCATCTTCAAATAGAATTTTAAGTGTTCTGTATGTATTCTAGATACAAGTTCACCATTAAATACATGTAGCAAGCAATTTTTATCAATGTATTGTTCATCTTCCTATTTTCTTAATAGTATCTGGAAGAACAAACATGTTTCATTTCAATGAAATTTAGTTTATCAGTGTTTTTTAAGTTTATGCTTATTGTGATTAAGAGGTCTTGGCCCGACCAAACCAAAGTCATGAAGATTTGGTCCTATGCTTTCTTTCAGACGTTTTATAAATAAGGTTTTACTTGTAGGTAGATCTATCATATATTTTCAGTTTATTTTTGTATATGATGTAAGGTAAAAATCTTTTATCATATCTGTTTCATATGGATATTCAATAGTATAGTACAATTTTTAAAAGACTATCTTTTCCCTATTCAAATGCTTCAACAACTCTGTAAAAATAAATTGTTCATGAAGGTATAATTTATTTCTGGACTCTCAATTCTGTTTGATTATTCTGTGTGCTATTCTGTGCCTATTTTACATTTTTGTTATTGCCTTGATTTCAAAATAAGGAAGCCAAGGAATAAGATAGTGTCAGTTATACAAATTTAGTCCTTCTTAAAAATAAATTTTGGCTATCCTATGTCTTTTGTAAGCCATATAATTTAAGGATGACCTTGCCAGTTAAAAAACATGTCCATTGAGAATTTTTTTCCCCCCATTAGGAATTTGATAGGGATTGAGTCTATAGATAGACTGAGGAGAAATTTGCCTCTCGACAATATAAAATCTTTCCAGCCAAGATAGAATATTTTTTCATTTACTTAATCTCCTTTAATTTCCCTCAGCAATATTTTATAGGTTTTGACATCTTTTATTAATGAGTCTTTTATTACATTAATTCATATTTTATTCTTTTTGATGCCATTGTGAATGAATCTTTTTACTTTTTCTTTTTCAGACTATTGCTGTTATATAGAAGTACATATTGTTTATATTAACCTTATATCTTTTACACTGCTAAGCTTCATTATTCATTGTAATTCTTCTGTAGGGTTCTAAGTGGTTATCAACATGCAGAGCCATGTCATATGCCAATAAAGACAGTTTTATTTCTTTCTTCTAATGATGCCATGCCTACGTACCAAGAGAATATGAAATACTTGTTTTTTACATAATGAAGCTTTTCTAGGGAGGGAGGCAGCTCCCAACCAGGTCTAAAAATAGCTTGTGCCATTGGCTGGCTTGTGGTTTTTATGGTGGTTTGAAGCTGAGGCCATGGTGGGAGCATCTACATTTGGTTGCTATTGGCACAAAGGAGAGAGAAAGCTGACTTTTCCTTCAGCCTTTACAGATGTGACGCAAGAGGAAGAAGGAAAGTGAGGCTAACATTGGTCACTGGCAAAAATAAAAATATTGAGTTGGACTCTCTTATATCTACTTTTTCTTATTTCTTACAGGGAAAATTGAAGTATTTGTTTTAGACTGTTCTTCTTTTCTAACATAGACATTTACATTGACAAAGTTTTGTCCAAGCATTGCAATAGCTACATGCCATTAATTACATGTTGTATTTTTAAAATTTTCATTCAACTGAAGATATTTTTCAATTTCTTTTGTTTCTTTTTTGACCTAGTGGTCATTTAGTTGATTTAAAAACTGTAATTTGCTTCTTCTTTTATTTTTTTGAGCTCCATTTTATTTATTTATTTGTTCTTTTTAGTTATACATGTCAGTTGAGTTGATAATTTGCTTATTTTTCACAATCTATTTCAGATTAGTGCTAATATATTTTTCATAAAATGTAGAAACTATTCTTTAACATAGGCATCTTCACTGACACTTTTTTGTGTTATTGTTGTCACATATACTGTGCATATGCCACATAAATCATAAACCCAATAATACAATGTGATAATGATCTCTTACACAATCTCATGCCTTTTTTAAGGCATGTGAAAGAAGAAATTAGAAAGCATAGACATTTATGGAATATTTTATATTACCTCATATATATACATTTACCAGTTCCATTTCCATTGTGTAATTTCTTTCTATTAATTTGAATTGCCACGTGTTGCAATGTTTTTCCAACCTAAATGGCTTCATTTAATATTTATTACATGTCATCTCTGCTGGAAATGATTTTTTCACTCTTTGTTCATCCACAATATCTTTATTTTGCATTAATTTTTGAAGAACAGGATTTTTTGGGGGGAATAGACATTGTGGTTGGCAGTATCTCCCAACCTCCAGTATTTTACCGTGCAATTCCAGTATCTTCTGACTTGCATTATTTCCAATGAGAATTTCATCACAAATCATACTGATGCTTTACTGGCTGTGATGAATCATCTCTTTTTCCATGTTTCTTTCAAGATTTTCTCTTTATACTTTCAATAGTTTGACTATGATATACCTGGGTGTGGATCTTGTTATATTTATTCTAGTGGTGGATTATTGAGAATCTTGTCAAGTTTTGACCATTATTTTGGAAATACATTGTTTTTAAAAAAATTAACCTTTATCTTTATTTTTTAAAAATTTGTATGTGGTGCTGAGGATCGAACCCAGGGCCTCACCTGTGCTAGGCAAGTGCTCTACCACTGAACCACAACCCCAGCCCCTGGAAATGCATTTTATTGCCTCCTTATCTCTCTCTTTTCCTTCCGTGAATACTATTACTGGCATATTGGAACACTTGGTGGTTTCTCAAGGCTTCATCTCCATTCAGTTTTATTGTACCATACTTCTGTTCTTCAGATATGCTAATTGTTATTGGATCTATCTCCTAGTTCCCTGTTTTCCTTTAGCCATCTTTAGTTAATGTTATGTGCATTTGGTGATTTCAGTTATTCAACTCCAGAACTTCTTTTATTCTTTTTGTTTTAATTCATTCTATCTTTACTGAGAATATTTATTTATGCTAAATCTGTGAGTTCTGTCTGGGCTTGAGGTATGCAGGAACTGATGTTTCTATTACATTTTTTATGATCTTATTTTAATTTTGAATCCTGGCTTCCTTGGAACTATCCTATATCTGCATTGCTCAGTGATTAGTTCATGTTTAAGCAGAAGTTCATGCAAACACCTCAGACCAGTAGGCATTTGTCATCTACCAATGTATCTACATGTAGAATAACAGCACATCTAAATCTCAAGGCATTTTTATGTCTTTTATTGCTTTGACTTTCTCCAATCTCTTTTTTGCCTGTGCACAATCTCAGAATTGGCTAGGTAATTTTGGCTAGTTTGAGCCCTTTCTGATGTCAGCTAGTGAGCCTTTTATTGCCATGCAAGAAGTTGCCAGTCCTCACAGTCTGCCTACCATGTCAATATCCCTTCTAAGCCTGAAAGCACAAAAGCAGCAGTTTCTATTGTTATTACCAAAAATTCAGCATTTTTCATGCATAACAAGTTTCATATTGTTTTATGCGTTTGATTGATTCATAAAGGATCTAAAGTATTATTTTTGTCAAATTTGTCCAACTTTAGCAACTTTTGCAAAAGAGTGGCCAGACTTCTTATTCCATGATAATAGAAAATTTGATACAGTTGAATTTTTAAAAATGAAAAAAAATAGTTCCAAATTGAAATAATTGCAGAATCACAATGGAAAATTAAGGTAAGCATATTTCTTTACTATAAGAGCTCCTAAAAGCTTTAACACATAAACTGACTTTTCCAATTAGTTTGACTATGGATTTATTTAATCTTGTTACAATCATTGGCAATGTCTTCCAAGAAACGTAGTTTGAGCCACACTGTTTCTTTTTAACTTCTAATGACAGAAAAGAAATCTAGAAGAAAAAACCAAAGCATCCCTGTAGTACATATAATCTCAGGAGTCTTGAAGAGCTATAATTGGCCAAGTTAATAATAAGATGAGCTTGGTAAAATACAGAGGCATGTGATGATTTAAAAAAAAATTGAAGGATTATATCTTGGAATCAGGAAAATGAAATAAAGTGATCCTCTTCTCTCACTATTCTCTAGAACTTCAATAATTTTTATTTGTTCTATCTCAATTAACAATTGAAATTTTTGAACTTCTCTTTCATTGACTTTTCCATTTCATTTCAAACTTTCCCATTTTCCATTTCACAGTTCTGTGTTCAGAATGTAGTCCTCGCTTAAGGAAAAAATAAACTTTAATTTATAAAATTATAAATTAGGTTATAATTTTCTAAAGCAACTAATTTCTTGTTCTTCTCCTATTTGGGATTTAATCTGTTTTTTTTTTTTCATCTCAATGAAATTTGGCACTTCCAAGGTATTGAATTGATTACTTTTATTATCTGACTGTTTTTATTTTATAGCCCAGTGCTGATCTAACAGTGTTTTTATTTCCTCATTTACTTCTTATATATGTCAGTATCCTTATTGAAAATAAGGAAACAAATTTGGTTTATGTGTAAATATGTGTAGATCATGACTGTATAGTGATTTATGAAATGAAGAAATACAAAGTTTAAGCCAGAAATATCATGAATTTTTAACTCACCTGAAAAGTACTTTCATTTTGGATGAGAGTGTTGGACTTCTACAGGATGTAGGAGTGGGCACTGGACTAGGGTTATCTGATTCTGAAGGAAAAAAAGGGAAATATTATATAACAGATGGATTGTTCTAAAATTTAATTATAATACAGTTTTGCTTTTCATCTGGGCAAATAGTATAAAGAACCAAATACAAACTGAAGTTTCATAAAAATACCAGCATTTGAACACATTATCTGAGTGCTAAGACTAACAATGAAAGTCATTTTTCCTGTTTGGAACAACCTAAGAGTCACACATGAAGCTCGTTTCAATTCAGTCCTGAGACTGAGACTAATGAGGCTTATAGGACAGGGACATGCTTATTATCCACAACAATCTGAGTCCTTGTCAGTAAGTTGAAACTTCTGCCTTGTCAAATTGCTACACATTTAAAGTAAGCAAGTTTCAAATCCACACAGGCAAACTTTACATCCATATCTTCAGCAAAATATACCTCTCAGATTCCAAAGATGACAATGTCTGGGCATATGACTTTGTGTCCAAAATATTCAAATTTATATTGAATTTAATAGTAAACCTCTCTAACCCCATAGACATGTCAGTCATTTTGGTAGAAGTTATCATTTGTATCAATGTTGGGAATTTTTCTGAGGGTCCATTAGACGAAAGATTAAAGCAAGAATAATGGTATTATATTTAGAGTGACTAAAGGTTTTATTTCCTCTAATGAAATAAATACAATAATTCTTCAAGAATTGTACTTGAGGATGGGTGCAGTGGTGCATGCCTATAATCCCGATGCCTTGGGAGGCCGAGGCAGGAGGATTGGGAATTCAAAGCCAGCCTCAGCAGTTTAGCAAAGCCTTAAGCAACTCAATGAGATTCTGTGTCTAAATAAAATCCCAAAAAGGTCTAGGATGTGGCTTAGTGTTTGAGTGCCTCAGGGTTCCATACTTGGTACCAAAAAATTCTGGCAAATTGCATACAAAAACATATCAAAAAATAGTCCACCATGATCAAGTGGGGTTCATTCCATGGATGCAAGGTTGGTTCAACATATAGAAATCAATCACATCAATAGATTTAAAGATAAGAATCATATGATTTTATCAATTGATGCAGAGAAAGCATTTGACAAAATACAGCACCCTTTTATGTTCAAAACACTACAAAAACTTGGGATAGTAGGAACTACCTCAACTTTGTAAAAGCTATATATGCTAAACCCAAGGCCAACATCACCCTAAATGGAGAAAAATTGGAAGCATTCTCTCTAAAAACAGGAACAAGACAGGGATGCACTCTTTCACCACTGATATTCAACATAGTCCTTGAAACACTAGCCAGAGCAATTAGACAGATGAAAGAAATTAAAGGGATACGAATAGGAAAAGAAGAACTCAAACTATCATTATTTGCAGATGAATTAGAGGATCCAAAAAATTCTACCAGAAAGCTTCTAGAATTAATAAATGATTTCAGCAAAGTAGCGGGATATAAAATCAACACCCATAAATCAATTGCGTTTCTATACATCAGTGATAAACCATCAGAAAGAGAAATTAGGAAAACTATCCCTTTCACAATAGCCTCAAAAAAACGAAAATACTTGGGAATCAATTTAACAAAAGAGGTGAAAGACCTCTACAATGCAAATTACAAGACATTGAAGAAAGAAATTGAAGAAGACCTTAGAAGATGGAATAATCTCCCATGCTCCTGGATAGGCAGAATCAATATTATTAAAATGGCCATACTACCCAAAGTGCTATATAGATTCAATGCAATTCCAATTAAAATCCCAACATCATTCCTTATAGAAATAGAAAAGGCAATCATGAAATTCATGTGGAAGAATAAGAGACCCAGAATAGCCAAAGCAATCCTTAGCAAGAAGAGTGAAGCAGGAGGCATCACAATACCAGACCTCAGATTATACTACGAAGCTATAGTAACAAAAACAGCATGGTACTGGCACCAAAATAGACATGCAGACCAATGGTACAGAATAGAAGACACAGAGATGAACCCACTTACACACAGTTACCTTTTACTAGACAAGGGATCTAAAAACGTACACTGGAGAAAAGATAGTCTGTTCAACAAATGGTGCTGGGAAAACTGGAAATCCATATGCAGCAAAATGAAACTAAACCCCTATCTCTCACCATGCACAAAATTCAACTCAAAGTGGATCAAGGACCTGGGAATCATACCAGAGACCCAACCCTAATAGAAGAAAAAATAGGCCCAAATCTTCATCATGTCAGATAAGGACCATACTTCTTAACAAGACTCCTATAGCACATGAAGTAAAATCAAGAATCAATAAATGGAATGGATTCAAACTAAAAAGCTTCTTCTCAGTAAAAGAAAT
>CM053412.1:54828609-54916070 GCA_028644305.1 Xerus rutilus | reverse complement strand
TACAATCAATCAACAGACATATGAAAAATGTTCAACATCTTTAGCAATCAGAGAAATGCAAATCAAAACTACTCTTAGATTTTATCTCAACGCCAGTCAGAATGACAATTATCAAGAATACAAACAACAATAAGTGTTGGCGAGGTTGTGGGGAAAAAGGCACGCTCATGCATTGCTGGTGGAAATGCAAATTAGTACAACTAATTTGGAAAGCAGTATGGAGATTCCTTAGAAAACTTGGAATAGAACCACCATTTGAGCCTGCTATCCCACTCCTTGATCTATACGTAGAAGACTTAAAAACAGCATACTACAGTGCTGCAGCCACTTCAATGTTTATAGCAGCTCAATTCACAATAGCTAAACTGTGGAACCAACCTAGATGCCCTTCAATATATGAATGAATAAAGAAACTGTGGTATATACACACAATGGAATAGTACTGAGCAATAAGAGAGAATAAAATTATGGCATTTTCAGGTAAATGGATGGAGTTGGAGAATATCATGCTAAGTGAAGTAAGCCAATCTCAAAAAACCAAATGCCAAATGTACTAGTTGATAAGTGGATGCTGATCCATAGTGGGGAGAAGGACATGAGAACAATGGAAGAATTCTGTTCACAGGGGTGAAAGGGGGGAGAGGGCATGGGGACAGTAAAGGTGGTGGAATATGACACTCATCATAGCCCTAACATTATGTATGACTGCATGTATGTTGTGATTCTAAATCACTTACAACCAGAGAAATGAAATGTTATCCTCCATCTGTGTACAATTAATCAAATTGCACTCTTATATCATCTAAATCTAAATAGAACAAATAAATTAAAATATTAAAAAGATTGTACTTGAGTTTTTAACAGAGAAACTTCTTTCAGAATTTTAAAAGTACATAACAGTTTCATTCATTTATTTTAAGCTGGCTCATGAAAAGCAGAGAGCGGGAAATTGAGTCTCACTTGTTCATGTTTAGGTTTTATGTTTGCTGACTGTAGATATTGAAAATGTAAGGATAGATGACACCTGTTACTTAATTCCTGCCATGAGCCTGTGTAATACGAAAGCTAAAAAGTAAAATGAAGACAACAAAGTGACAAAATATTTTGTGAACCAAGAAGGTCATTCATTCCTTTTAGTTTATCTGTTCATTATAAACAATATATAATGTTACTTTACATTGGCTTCCTTATTAGTAACATTGATCTTGTTAGATTCTTATCTTTGAATAGTCTTTTAGTGACCATCCTTGAGGGACCATGTTACTTGGATATCTTTTTTAAGATTAGCAGCCACTAAGATTTCATTATCATTCTTGGCTTACTTCAACTGAGAGGAAAAGCTCTGTACAAATCTTTAAGTTTCTAAAATATTTTCCCATTGTTCTAACTTTAAAATATTTTCACATTCTCAGCAATACTAAATAAAATGTGGTAACCCAGAAGGAGGGTGGAGGATAAACTGGTGAAAGTAATAAGTCTGTATATTAGTTCATATATTGTATAAATGCTAATCTCTTAGTTTTGACAAGTATGCCTAGTTATAAATAAAATTAAAAAGAAGCTTGGTTAAGGGCATGCTAGAATTCTATATTGCCTTCACAATTTTTCTTCCAATCTAAAAATTTTTTAAGCAAAATATTTTTAAAAATTTTAAGAAAACAATGTAAACAATTTCTGTCAGTTCCTTTTCTACTTCTGAAGAATTTAATACCAAGGCTTGACATTTTTCTTAATTCTCTATTTTCTTTCTTTTTATAATGAAAAAATGGCATAATAGGCTCAAGGGTACAGTGAGTGAACAGGAAGAATAACTTCTAATATTCTGTAGCACACTAGAGTAACTGGTTGACAATTAATTTAATATTTCAAAATAGGTAGTAGAAACAGTTTTGAGTGTTTGCAATACTATAAGATGATATATGTGCCAATTAGCCTTATGTGATAAATGCTTATTGTATGCATATATCAAAATACCACAGCACTTCCCATAAATATATACAATAATTATTTGTTGATTAAAAATATTTTAAATGACAAAAAGGTAAACTGTTTAGAAAATACTTATCACCAATATTTGACAAATATCACAAATATATGACATTTGCCATAATTGCCTCTTCTAATTTTTGTGTAAAAATATATTAAAGAAAATCATAGACATCAATGTCAACATGACATTTGATTCCTAGATATTTTGGCTAATATCTTTTAAACACAACATTTTTAAAGGTACCTACCTAAAGTACTACTGAAAAAAAACACTAAAATTAACAATATTTCCTATCATTTCACAAACTATCTCCAAAATGTCACTTTATAGTTAGTTTATTCAGACCAAGGCAATCAAAGACCACAAGCTGCATTTATTGCCTGTATCTCATATGGCAGTTTAAAAGAGAAAAGCATGGAGGTCTGAATTTCAAAATGTTCCCCATGTTTTCTACCCTGTGGTGTCATGTCTAGCTAATCTTTCTCCTTGAATGTGGGCTGGAATTATGAATATGGTGAGCTATCACCTCCAGGATTCAGTTAAGTGTGTGTGACAAAGGTTGAGGGGTTTTCCAAATATAATTAAGATCCCAATTTGATTTTGAGTTAATCATAAGGCATATTGTTCTGGTTGTGCCAGACTTAATCAATTTGATGAAGGACATGTATGAAAAAAACTACAGCTACCATCATATTTAATGGTGGGAAGTTTGAAGATGTGTTGCTATGATCAGGAATAAGGCAAGGCAATTCCTCTTACCACTCCTATTCAGCATCATACTGGAAGTCCTAGCCAATGTAAGAAGACAAGAAAAGGAAACAAAAGTTTCCTCATTGAGAAGAAAGAAACAAAACTGCATCTGTTTACAGATGGTGTTATACTACATAGATAATAAAAAAGAATAGAGAGAAAGTCTTCTGGGCCTAACATGATTACAACCATGTTTCAGAATACAATGTTAATGTACAAAGGTCATTTTATTATATACTAATAATGAAAAGGTGGAATTTGAAATAAAAAACACAGTACACTTTATATAAAAACCCCAAAAGAATATACTCAAGAGTAAATCTATCAAAATGTTTATGAGATCTAAAGAGGGAAACTTCAAAATTCTAATAGAAATCAAAGGAAAAATTGGAGAAGTATTCTATGTTCATGGATAGGGAAGACTTGATATCATCAAGATGTAAGTTCTTTCCACTTAATCTATAAATTTATTTAAACTCATATTAAAACCCCATAATTTTATTTTGTAGATATTGACAAAGTGACTCTAAAGTTAATAAGATGAGGTAGAAGACTAACACAATATTGAAGGAAACAAACAAAACAAAGCTGGAAGATTGACACTTCTGACTTGAAGATTTAAAGCTAAAGTAATCAAAATCGTATGGGACTGATGAGGAAGATAGACAAATTGATCAATGGAATAGAAAAGAGATCCCAGACACTTTCCACTCAATATGTAGTCAACTGATCTTTGACAAAGGTGCAGGGGCAATGCAGTGAGAAAAGGATAGACTTTTCAACAAATAGTGCTAAAACAATTGTATATTCACATGCAAAATTAATAAATACAGGCACAGAGCTTCATATATAAACCTTTCCACATATAAAAATGTATCTTTTAGTTTGAAATATAAAGTTATAAAACTCCTTGAAGGCAACATAGAAAAAAAATTAAGAAATGATAAGATGAACTTCATTAATGTTAAAAACTTCTGCCAGGTGCAGTGGTTCAAGCCTGTAATCCCAGCGGTTTGGGAGGCTGAGGCAGGAGAATCATGAGTTCAAAGCCAGTCTCAGCAAAAGCAAGGTAGTAAGCAACTCAGTGAGACCCTGTCTCTAAATAAACTACAAAAAAGGGCTAAGGATGTGGCTCAGTGGTCAAATGCCCCCGAGTTCAATCCCCAGTACTAAACAAAACAAAACAAAAAAACTTCTGTTTAACAAGACAATATCAACGGAATGACAGAAATAGACTAGAAGAAAACGTTTGCAAAGGATATATTCAATAAACAATTGTTATCCAATATATACAAACAGCTTTTAAAACTCCACAGTACAAAATGAGCAACCTTATTAAAACATGGGCACGAGATATTAACAGACACTTCACAGAAGTTATACAGATAAAGATATGAAAAGATGCTCACAATCACTTTCCGTCAGTAAATTACAAATTAAAGTAAATAACAAAAAACCATCTACTAGAATGGGAAGAATCCAGAATACCAACACTACCAAATGCTGGGGAGGATGTGGAGCCACAGGAACTCTCATCCATTGCTATTTGGAATGCAACCATATTAGAAGACAGTTTCACAATTTCTTACAACACTAGCCACAATTTTTCCAGCAATCATACTCCTTGGTATTTATCCAATGGAAGTGAAAATTTATGTATATGCAAAACAAAAGCACAGGTACTCATGGGCCCATTATTCATGACTGACAAAGCTTGGAAGCCAGCAAGATGTCCTTCAGTAGGTGAATGGATATATAGGCTATGGTACAATCAGATAATTAAATATTATTGTGCACTAAATTTGAGTGAGCTCTTGATCCTGGAAAAGACATGGAGAAATCTGAAATGCATTTTGCTAAGTGAAGGAAGACAATCTGAAATAAGACAATCTTACTTCAACTCCATGACATTCTGGAAAAGGTAAAATTATGGAGACTGCAATGTTAATTGACACCACAGAGTTGTAAAGAAGGGAAGGGTGAGTAGGAAGAGCAGCTAATTATTTATAATATGGTGAATTTTGAAAATGGCAAGAGGCCATTAACTTCACACTATTAAATTGTTTTTAAATAATACATTATTGTTTATGAGTCTTTAAATCACATCTAATAATATAGGACAATCTATTAGGGATCAAATGTTAACTCAAATATAAGCTATTTTGTTAAGTGATGCTTCACAATTACTAGGCAATATGACTTCTGAAAGCTACTTTAATTTTTAAAAGTGAATATAAGTTTATACAAATCATAATTTTTCTTCTGAATCAATTTATCATTGTAATATATAATGATATACAATTAAGACACATTTTGTTTATTTTAGGCACTTCTTTAACATACTATAACATTTCTCATAATAAAGTGCATATATTTGAAAGATATGCTGTATTTATGGAACTTACCGACTTGACTGTAATTAGAATGGAAGACAAGGAGGCCAGGATTATTCCTAGGTTCTCAGAAGATGAATAGATGGTGCAACCTTAATTTTGAGTTAGAATCTAACACAATAGGAATATGACCAATTCAAATCTGAATACATATATTGCATTTAAAAGCATATTTCAGCATTCAAGTAATGTCTTACTGGCAATTGGGTCAGAATATGTATGCACACATTTGGAGATAGGGCCAGGCTAGAGATAAAGACAAAGGAGTCACCATTTTATTAAGTGAGGTCACAAAGTATATGAGATTACTCAGGGATAAGTATAAATTGAGAATAAGACCAAGATTCAAATCCCCAAGTTAGGTTGCATTAATTTATTTTTTCCCATATTTTATTGGTGCATTATAATTACACAAAATGATGGGATTTATTGTCACATATTTGTACAGGCATAAAAGATAGCATATAGTTTGTCAATATCATTTGCCAATATTTCCCCTTTCTCATCCCTCATCCTTCCCTCTAGTTCCTTCCCTACTGATTTCTCTTTGATTTACATGACCCACACTTTCTTTACATTTTTCCTCTCCAGCATGAAAGAAAATATACAACCCTTAACTTTCTGAGTCCCCTTTCTCCAATTCACTTACCTCTCTTTTCATGTGATTCCCTCACAACTTTTTCCTCTTAGTTTGGTCTAGCTTATGCATATGAGAGAAAATATTTGACCCTTGACTTTATGGATCTGGATTCTCTCACTTAGCGGAGTGTTCTCCAATTCCATCCATTTGTCAGCACATGTCATAATTTTATTCTTCTTTATTGCTGAGTGAAATTCTATTGTGTATACATACCAGATTTTCTTTATCCACTTGTCTGTTGATGGGCATCTGGGCTGGTTCTATAACTTGGCTATTATAAATTGCAGTGTCGTAAACATTGCCGTGGCTGTATCCTGGTAGTATTCTGATTTTAGATATTTTGGATGTACACCAAGTAGTGAGACCACTGGGTTCTGTGGTGGTTCCATTCCTAGTTTGTTAAGATATCTCCCTATTGCTTTCCAGAATGATTGTACTAGTTTTCAGTCCATCAACAATGTATGAGTGTACATTTTACCCTACATCCTTGCCAGAATTTATTATCTGTATTCTTGATAATTGTCATTCTGATTGGAGTGAGATGATATTTCAGCAGTGCTTTAATTTGCATTTCCATGATTGCTAGAGATGTTGAACATTTTTAAATGTATTTGTTGGCTTTTTTATTTCTTATTTTGCAAAGTGTCTGTTTAGTTCTTTTGCTCATTTATTAATGAGGTTATTTGTGGGGTTTTACTGTTGTTATTGTTAAGTTTTTTGAATTCTTTAAATATTCTAGACATTAATTCCCTGTCTGAGGAGTAAGGGGCAGGGATCTTCTACCATTCTGTAGGCTGTATCTGCATGCACTTAATTATTTCCTTTGTTGTACAAAAGATTTTTAATTTGAGGCCATCCCATTTCTTGATTTTTGGTTTTATTGTTTGTACTTTAGTAGTCTTGTTATGAAAGTTGATGCCTGTGCCAATATGTTGGAGTGTTGAGCTTACATTTTCTCTATCAGTGACAGAGTTTCTGGTCAAATTCCTAGGTCTTCAATACACTTTGAGTTGACTTTTGTCTGGGGAGAGAGGCAGGAATCTAGTTTTATTCTAGATGTGCATAACCAGTTTTTCTAGCACTATTTTTTAAGAAGACTGTCTTTTCTCGAGGATATGCTTTTGGCATTATTGTCAAGGAACATATGACTGTATCTGTGTGGGTTTGTCTCTGTCTCTTCTATTCTGTTATTTTGATCTATATGTCTGTTTTTATGTCAGTGCCATGCGATATTTGTTACTGTATCACTACAGTATAATTTGAAGTCAGGTATTGTATGCTGGTACCACTACTTTTCTGGCTTAAAATAGCTTTGGCTAATCTGAACCTTTTATTATTCCAAATGAATTTTAGAACTGCTTTTTTTCTAGTTTTGTGAAGAATGTCACAGTGGTGTTTTTTTTTTTTTTTAATATTTTTTAGGTACGCATGGACACAGTGTCTTTATTTTGTTTATTTATTTATATGTGGTGCTGAGGATTGAACCCAGTGCCTCACACATGCTAGGCACATGCTTTACCACCGAGCTAAAATTCAGCCCTCACAGTGGTATTTTGATAGGGATTGCATTTAATCTTATATTGCTTTTGTTAATCTAACCATATTAACAGTATTAATTTTGCTTATCTGTGAACATGGAAGGTATTTCCTTCTTCTTGTGTCTTCTTCAATTTCTTAATTCTGTGTTCTAGAGTTTCATTGTAGAAGTGTTTTATCTCCTTGATTTCTTCCTAGATATTTTATTTTAATTTATTTTAATTTTTGAGGCTATTGTGAATGCGATTGTTTTCCTGATTTCTTTCTCATCAGATTAATTATTGGCATATAGAAAAGTTATTTATTTTTGTATGTTGATTTTATAACCTACTACTTTGCTGAATTTATTAGTTCTAGCAGAGAATTTTGGATTTCCTAACTATAGAAACAGTGATAATCTGACTTTTTTTCCTTTCCTATTTTATCCCATTTATTTCCTTCTCTTGCTTAATTGCTCTGACTAGAATTTCTAACAGTATATTAAATAAAAGAGATGAGAGAAAACATCGTTGTCTTGTTCTAAATTTTAAAAAAATGCTTTCAGTTTTCTCCAATTTGCTATAATGATGGCTTTGGGTTTGTCATATATAGCCTTTAATATGTTAATGTAAGTTCCTTCTATCTTTTAGTGTCTTCACTGTTTTTTATTGTGAATGTGAGCTGAATTTTGTTGAAAGCTTTCTCTGCATATAGTGAGATGGTTATGTGATTTTTGTCTTTGATTTTATTTATGTGGTGAATTACATTTATTTATTTGCATATGTTAAATATCCTTGCAACCCAGGAAAAAGAAGACCAACTTATTCATGGTGTACAATCTTCTTAATATGTTGTTGCATATGATTTGCTAATATTTTATTAATAAATTTTGCATCCAGTTTCATCAGGAATAGTGGTCTATAATTTTCTTTCCTTGATGTGCCCTTATCTGGTTTTGATCTCTGGATGACATTGGCTTCATAATATGAATTTGAAGATATTTCATTCTTTCATATTTTGTGAAATAATTTGAGGAGCATTGGAATTAGTTTTTTAAATGTGTGGTATAATTCATTTGAGAATCCATCTAGTCCTGGGCTTTATTGATGGAATTTTTTTTTATTGCTGCTTGTATCTCATTGTATGTTATTGTTATATTTAGGTTTTCTATGTACTCTAGATTCAATTTGACCCATGATATGTGTATAGAAATGTATCCGTTTCTGAGGTTTTCCAATTTATCAGAGTTTAAATTTTTAAATAGGCCCCTATTGATCCTCTGGATTTTGTTGTATCTGTGGTGATTTCTCCTTTTTCATCTCTAATTTTATTACTTTAAGTCTTATCTTTCTCTTTTGGTTAGTTTGAGTTATGGCTTATCAATCTTGTTTATCTTTTCAAAGAACTAACTCTTCATTTCATTGATTTTTCATATATTTTTTCTATTCTCTATTTCAGCTCTGATCTTAAAAATTATTTCCTTCCTCATACTGTTTTTTTGGAAACTTTTTTTTTTTATTTTCAAGGGCTTTGTGATGAAACCTTAGATTGTTTATTTGGAATCTTTTTTTATTTTTATTTTTGTAGGAATTCGTAGCTATAAACTTTATTTTAGAACCAATTCAGTGTCCCAGAGGTTCTGGTATATTGTATCATTATTCTAATGTGAGTCTAAGAACTTTTTAATGTTTCCTCTGATTTCTTATATCACTCATTAATTATTCAAAAGTACATTGTTCAGTCTCCATGTGTTTATATAATTTATGTGGTTTATTTGGATTTGATTTCTAATTTCATTCCATTATCATATGATAAGATGCAAGCAGTTATATCATTTTTTTTTATTTGCTAAGAGCTCCTTTATGGCCTAAACTATGGTATATTTCTGGAAAATGTTCCATGAAACACTGAGAAAGTGAATTTGACTGTTTTTGAATGAAGTATTTAGAGATGTCTATTAAGTTCATTTGATTTATAGATTTAAAAATATTTGGATAATCTTTACTGAGTTTACATCTGGATGATCTTCTTAATGGTAAGAGAGACATGTTGAAACTACCCAGTGTAACTATGGCCTGAGGGGTTTTTTTTTTTTTGGTACAGGGATTGAATTCAGGGGCACTCAAATACTGAGCTACATCTCCAGCCCTATTTTGTATTTTACTTAGAGACAGGGTCTCACTGAGTTGCTTAGTGCCTTGCTTTTGCTGAGGCTAGCTGTGAACTTGTGATCCTCCTGCCTCAGACTCCTGAGGCACTAGGATTACAGGTTTGCACCACCATGCCCAGCTACTCTCTGAGTTTTTAAGTCAAGTAGTTATCTGCTTTATTTAATTAGGTGTAACAGTGTTTGGAGCATAAATATTTATTATAGATATATATTCTTGTTGGTTTACTCCTTTTACCAGTATGAAGTGACCTACTTTATTTCTTTTAAATAATTTTGATTTTAATTTTTTTTTCAGATATGAGAGAAACTATCTGGCTTGTTTTGGGGCTCCATTTGCATGGTGTGCAAATTGCCATCCTTTCACTTTCAGCCTATGTCTGCTTTGCCTTTGAAATGAGTTTTTTGCAACAAAATATAGATAGGTCTTCTTTTTTAATCCATTCTGCCAGCTTGTATCTTTTAATTGGAGAATTGAGATCATTTACATTCAATGTTAGTATAGATAGATGTTTATTAATCCCTTCCATTTTGATTTATTTCTAATATTTAATTTGGTTCTGTTTCTCATTTGTGTAGCTACTCTTCAAGTTAGATTTTCCACTTGGAAGCTCTGGAGTTTGTTTTTAAATTTATTCTTTGTGTAGTATTTCTCTAAGTAGTTTTTGTACTGCTTATCTGAGGTTCTGAATATCTCCTCTATCTCAATATCCATTTCATCCTCAAGGTTTGGAATTTTTTCTATTATTATTTCACTGAAGAAGTTACTCATGTTCTTATCTTGCATCTTACAACCATTTTCATTTTTAATGATTCTTAAATTTGATCTCTTAATGTTTTGTCAGAGTTCTTGTATATTCTGCTTATAGTTTCTTATTTTCATTTTTAAAAATATTGTGTGAATGTTCAAAGCTGGCCATTTTTATTTTTGCAGCTCTGAGAGTCTATCTTCAGCATGGTATACTTTATTAGAGAAACTTTCATTTGAAAACTTTATTTGATTTATTGTGTCTTTCATTTTCAATATTTCTGTTTGGTTCTTTTTCAATATTTCTAACTCCTTATTGAACTCATTCATATCCTGCACTGACTTCTTTATATCATTCATTTGTTCTGTGTTCTCTTGGAATTTGTTGATTCATTTTTATTATAATTATTTATCTTTTATTTCATTAACTTCAATATTTCTGAATTCATTTTATGGTGAATTTAGGAGGTATTGTGTGACTTTGTTTTTTCATATTTCTTGTATTCTGATGTTGGATTTTATACATCTGCTGGGATGGTTTCTCTTTCATTCTTATTTTTGGGCCTTTTTAGAGAACAGCCTTTTCTTGCCATGGTGTTCTGGGATATAAGATTGTTGTGAATTTTTAAATATATTTCCGAGTAGGTTTTATGGAATATTTTTCCTGCTGGCTCTTTGGTGATGACTAGTGTGTTTTGATATATGTTGTGTCAGAGCTTGAGTATTCCTCTTTTCCTGTAGGTCTCAAAAGAGTGAAGTTCTTGTAAATCTGCATTTGTGCTGTATACAGCAGGGTATAAAGAGTACATCCTCTGTGATTGTTCTTCTTGGTTTAGCAACTCTGAATATTCTAAAGGGGTGATCTAAATTGAGAATTCTCATTGGTGTGGTGTCCACAGCCTTTGAGTTAATTCTGTTTTTCTGTTTTGTTTTCTTTTCCTGTATGAGTGCATTCTGCAAGTATGTCTTTAGAGGACTCATCCAGCTATTCCCACTTGGGGTCTTTTCATCAGTTTGAGGTTTTTGTTTCTTTTTTTTGTATTAAAGTATTGTTGAAGTTTAGTTATGGTTAGTTTGTGTGTGAAACAAGGGACTATGTCTTTGGTGAGTTTAGCTGCAGAGACTCTACTCTGTGAACTTGTAGTTTTTCAGTAGATTCCCAACACCTCACAGAAAAGAAAGAAACAAAAAATAGAAACAACAGAGCAAACAATATTTTACAATAAATCTCTAGTGCCCTCTATGACATCAGCAACATGCAGTGCCACAAAACAAGGAATGGTGGGGTCAGCAATTGCCAATAGCATAAAACAATAAAATACCCATGAACTAGATTTAAACTAGATCTGATGTTAAAGAGCAGGTGTTAATTACACCATCAACAGAACACTGCAACAACATGAATAGTCGGGGCTGGAGACATATAAACAAAGTAGTTTTAAAAGATGGTAAAAATACAGGTCATTAAGAGAAAAGAAAATGTGATAGGAACTTAAAAGAAAGTAGTATGTTCAAACTGTGAACAGAGAGAAAGCAGAAGAGAAGTAGCAAGTGAGGGCTATAAATAAGGGAGAGAAAAATATAGTATACAAACAGATAAAGAGAGAATAAGAAAATGTGGATATTAAAGGAAGAAGGGTACAAGAAACGAGAAAGAAGGAAAGAAACAATTAAAAAAAAAAGAAAGAAAAAACCAAAAATCTGTTACCCTTAAAAGTGCAACAATCTATACCTAAGTAGAATAAATAAAAAAAGCAAAACAAAACAAAACAAAACCAATTATAACAAAAATGCTAGCAATGATAAAAAAGAAGCATATATATATATATATATATATATATATATATATATATATATGAAGTGTAATTACAACAAGAACAATGAACCAATCAGCATATATACTAGGGGGAAAAAAGGAAAAGAAAGAAGAAAAAAGAAAAAAGAGGAAAAAGATTCTTCATGAAAAATGAAAGAATTGTCTCCAGTGAGGTGGTCAAAACCACCAGTGAGGATAGGATCACTGTCTATGCCCGTCTGTCCTTTCCATTTCTTCTTGGACCTTGTACCCTTTAGAGAGAACTGGAGTGAGATTGTTGAATACTTCTTCCTTTTGTGTTGTTCACCTAGTTGCCAGCTGGAGTGACATAAAACTGAAGCTAATTGAAATAACTCTCAGCCTCCCTTCTCACCATTACAAGGTAGAATAGAATGAGAAGTACTGTTGATTGGAGTTTTGTCCTGATGGATCAGATCAATGAACTCCCAGGGTAGGGCTGCTGCAGAGGACTAAATGGGGAGATCCAGTGGCTGGTGCTTAACTCTAAACAGACCTCTGGGACTTTTTTGGGTAGTATCTATCTGTTCTTGAGATATGAGATCAACACATCCATGCAGGTGGGCAGATCCTTGTTTCTGCTGGGGTCTAGATCTCAGGACCTTCTAGAGAATACTTACAGGGCAAGGGAGCTGACCCTTCACAGGTCTCTCATACTTCAAGTGTAATCATATTTGCCTGTTCCATTTCCTGGACCTCTTCAGCTGGTCACGTTAGCTGCCAGAATCAAAGGGAAAGCAAGTTACAGACCTCTCCATATCTTTGACTTAAGTCCCCTTGGGTACAACTTTTGCTGTGTTTGCCTCAATCACACCTACTTCTAGGAACACCCTATACCACATGGTAGGTACTTGCTGGAACAGCATGGCAATATCTGTTATGATCTCCTGGGATCCTACAGCAGCAGACTACAGTGTGGTTTCCTCACTTACTTCCTGCCCCAGCTTTCTACTTGCCAGTTGAGAAACAGAGCACTTTTTAAAAACCAGTTCACTGTGCAGCCTCTGGATCAGCAAAGTTTAAACTTTTTTCTGTTCTACATGATTTTTCATGCCAAATTTGTTTGTTGTATTTCTCCCTGTGTTTGCGTTATCTTTTTCCTCTGCAGTGAACCACTGCTGCTGGCACTGTTGAAATGGACTTGACTCCAATGTACTCTTTCTTATACTTTGTTCAATGCACTGGAATTTCTGAGTCTCTAAAAGACCTAGTCTGATATTGAATTTCAGTTAAGTCCCTCTTTCACCTACCTCAGTACTGCTTAAATCTTGAATGATAAAGCAACCAGAAAAACATTCTTCCTCGAATCTGCCATCTTGAATGTGTACACTACATCCATTTAAGGACAAGATCATGAAGGAAACAAAGAAGAGTCAATGGGAAAAGAAAGCAATACATAGGGCTAAGGTCAGAGAAATGTTGGTGAATAATGAGAATAAAAATTAGATTGCAGAAAATTAAAAGATGAATTGTAGGAAGATAATCTGAGACAAAGACCATTCTTTCACAGAACAGAGGAGAAGCTCTCTGTAATAGTTTATAAGGAAATAGAGTTTTGTTTTTAGAAGAGTGATGTTTAAATGAGTTTAAAAGCTGATGGGGAGGAACCTATTAGGTGCGAAAAGTTAAAATTTTCAACAAAAAGTAGGTTAATTCATAGGAGGTTTGAAAAGTAGAAAGATTGGCTTTTCTAAAGGAGTGTCTCAACTGAATTAGAAGGAAAGGCAATCACGAATTCTTGTGATGCAGAAACAATTTAGGGGAATGTGACATCTCAATCTGTAGACCATTGTCTCCAAGGACTTTGTTACATTAAATATGCCTTTATAGAATATCCCCTTGTAGAATATACACCACCACTTTACATCAATCCAAATAAATTTCAAATCCAAGGTTTAAGGGAATGAGTCAACTCACAGCTCTGGCAGATATCTTCTTCATACAAGAGAACAATTTCTATAAACTAAACAATTTTAGAAAACAAACAGCAGTCAGTCTTTATTACTTTGACAAATATTTACAAGTAAATCTTTCCAAATAGGTCAATAATGCTATCAGGAGGGCCATTGTGGTTTGACATACTTCAATTACTTATTTGATATTTTTCTCTTTCATTTCTTCTTTTGTCTCTTAGGTATACGTTTATATTTGTTTAGAACAAAAATTTTTTAAAAGCATTTCTCTGCTCCTTCTGCAGTGTCCATTTGAAAACACAGTATGTTGTTGAACAGCATAGTTTCCTGAATATACTAAAAGATCATGACCAAGTTGTGCATGACAACATGACTCTGAACTATGAACTCGGCAGCAACCAGTACAGGAGGCGAAACCACAATTTCTGCTGTAATAAACCCCAAATATTCAGTATGTGGTCAATCAATCCCAATTTTCTAATATTATGTCTCTATTTCCAACTCAAGGTTAACCAAAGAAAGCTAAGCATGGTTCCCAAATTTATTACAAAAGATGTTTCTAGTTAGCCTAATTAGGTCTGGTAAGATCATATCCAGTCTACAATGCCAGCAACTTCTAATTATGGTGTTCTTGAAACTATCTCTGTTTTTCACTTTTAGAAAGCCTTCCAACTCCACCGATAGCTTTTGAATCCCTGCCAAACACAAATGATTTTGGTTGATTCTAATGCACTTGAAAAAAAAAAAACTCCAAATTTTTAGCCTCTATTTGTTTTTCTTTTGGTGGTCTTTGTTTATTTTCATTTCAATAAACAGTTGTAGAAATGTTATTATCCCAAGAGTTAAGATATGAAGTCTAAGATCTAAAACGTAATTAAATAAATAAAATAAAAAATTAAAAATTTAAAAAAAGGTCTAAAACATAATTTCCCATAGAGAAAATGCTACCATTATTCCATTAGATCATATTTAGCATCTTTGTATTTTCAAAGGGTTTGACAGCACTTGAGTTTCTCAAAATTATTTTACTTGGAAACATACCATTGCTGTGTATTTGAGTATTTCAAATTTAGGCTTATTGGAATTTGCTTAATGTCATATAATGTCATGTAAATAGCATGTTTGGGTTTAAAACTTCCTTATTTTGTGATTTAAAATTTAGTGTTTTTTAAATTGAGTATGTCTACCAGGGGATCTGAAGCTCTGAGTAGCAAGGATCTAGGGTATTATGGATATTTGCTAACACACAGAAAATAAAGAGATTATTTTGAACAAATAATTCTCAACAAATAGTTCAACAAATACTCTCACCATAAACCTAAGAAGAAACTAGGTGGAATCGCTTTAATATTGCAATGAGTTTTCCAGACAGTAAAGTGTGAGAGAAATGTTCCTACAAGACTACCCTCACTGCAGACAGCCACAAGTTAAGGGATTCCCAGAGTCATCCTCACTTCAGGATTGTTGGCCACAAATTCAAGGGTTTTATAATTCTTTATAATGACCCAGAATTTAGGAAAGAACCAAACTTATGATTATAGCTCTATTACACCAAAAGGATAGAAATTACAACCAACCGAAATAAGAAGTGTAGGGAGAAGTTTGGAAGAGTTCCGAATCTGAAGTTTCTTTTGTTTTTGGAAATGCATTATCCTTCTGACATCCACACATAGTAGTGCCATGCATAGTTCACCATAAGCTTACCAAAACTGCAGAGTCCAGATCCAGAATTTTTATGGGATTTTTATTAAGTAGGTATGGTTGATTTTTATCATTGCCCTGGCAATGGAATTCAATCTCCAGCCCTGCCAATAACTGGAGTTTAGGATGGTTTCTCTAAACTCGAAGTCCCAGTCCTCCAATTACATGGTTGATCTTTCTTACTTGAGCAGTCCTGACCTTAAGGCCATAAGTGTGGCTAGTCCCACATTATGATATCTCATTAGGCTGGGCATGGTGGCACATGCCTGTAATCTCAGCAATTCAAGAGGCTGAGGCAGGAGGATGCAAGTTCAAAGCCAGCCTCAGCAATTTAGTGAGTAATTTAGCAATTAAGCAACTCAGTGGGACCCTGTCTTTAAATAAAATGTAAAAAGGACTGGGTATATGGCTCAGTGGTTAAGGACCCCTGGGTTTAATCCCCAGTACTAAAAAAAAAAAATCCCATTAGCAGAAACTATGAATAACAAAAAGACTCCTATCACTTGGAGAATTCCAATATTTAGAAGTTACCCCACAGGAGTTGGGACAAAAGACAAAAGACAGGATTCTATTTAGTTGAGGCTAAATTACTGTATATAATAAACATGATACATGTATTACCCCAGTTTTTTTTTAACAGAGGTAAATTTCTGTCATGTTAACTTTTTTAGACAATTGTACTCACAAAATAATTGGCAATAGCCTAGTGAAAATAGGTTTAGTAAGATTAGATCACTGAGATGGTCAATCTTGTGTCAACTGATTGGATTGACAGATGCCTAGAAAATTGGTAAAGCGAACTTCTGAGTGTGTCGGTTAGATGTTTCCAGAAACAATGGCTATGTGGGTCAGCGAACTGAGTGAGTAATACCTGCCCAGAATGTGAGCAACACCACAAACTGAATGGGGGCCTGAATGGAACAAAAAGCAGGAGGAAACTGGAATACACATACATGCTATTCTCTCCTTTTTTTTTTTTTTTTAGTACTGGGGATTGAACTCAGGAGTACTCTACCACTGAGCCACACCCTGAGACCCATTTTGTGTTTTATGTAGAGGCAGGGTCTCACTGAATTGCTTAGTGCCTTAGTGCCTTGCCTTTGCTGAGGCTGGCTTTGAACTCATGATTCTCCTGTCTCAGCCTCCCAAAGTGCTGGGATTACAGGCGTGCGCCACCATGCCCGGCTCTGTCCTCTCCTTGAGTGGGTGAGATTTTTGCTGCTGCCATTGAACATCAGACTCCAGATTCTTCAGCCTTTGAAGACAGACTTGCCCCAGAAATCCTCAGGGAGCTTTTAGGCCTTCAGCTTTGGACCAGGATGATATCATTGTTTCCTCTTGTTCTATGACTTCCAGCTTCTTGGATTGAGCAGCTACTGGTTTCCCTGGATCTCCAGTCTGCAGACAGCCATTGGAAGAGAGTCAACTTAGATCATGGAAAAATCTAATGTATCCCTGCTAATAATTGCATATACATTCTATTGGTTCTGTTTCTCTGGAGAACTTTGGCTTATGCAACCATTTTGCCTCCCTCTATACATATTCTTAACATGATACACTCTGAAATGAGTAGGCTCATGTCTTGCCACAATATTACTACTTATTAGTGGGATACCACACATGTAAAGAAAACCACATTGGTACTTGCACTGAATATTACAATTCATCTTAAATTAGCATGTATTTCATTATGTGCATTCAAAATGCCCATTCTACCTGATATGATTCTAAAAAGGAGCTTTCTAAAGGAAAGTCTACATGTTCCACCATTAAGATAAAACCAGAGAACTTTAGATAGTATGTAAAATTTTGATTTCAGTGCTCATAAAGTCAGCAAATACTTTGGTTAGCTTCACAAAATTCCAAGCTCAAGACTCTAAATCACTGTGAATAGATATCCTGACTGGCTGGACTTTGGATTCCAGTCTATGGAAGAGAAAAATGTCAGAGAACTTGCCCCTCTTATAAAATTCTGTGTCAGTGGGACTGCTTACCCTTAATACACTGTTCCTTACATTAAGCAATTATTGAATTTATGCTTTATTGCTCTAAAATTTTGTTTACCTGGTTGTAGATAAGATGCCTTTAACACAGTCTAAATTAAATATTGTTAAAAATTCATAACATTTTGATTTCAAAATAATAAATGGGTGAAATTTATTGTGGTTTATACAACTATTTATACAAGTATTACATCATCAGTGATAGGAAGTGTCTGACATTCATGAGATCATTATAAAAACTTTTCTTATCTTTAATTTTAGGCCAAAGGCATGTTTTATCATTCAGAAATTCACAGTCCCACTGATGAGGTGATTATCCATGAATCACCAATGTGTGCTACAGCTGTAGGGACTCATCTGCAGAGACATTCTTTATGTAAAGGACAAACAGCCAGCACATCTGCTTGTTCTGGAGAAATGGAAGCTCTTATGAAGTGGCATGAAGCCTTTAATGCTACAAATTCGCAAATGAAAGTGTCACCCTGAATCTGTTCCTTCTCATATTTCCTGTGAAAAGATAAAAATATCTATGACCAATCTGAAGGCATAAATTACAAAAGACGTAATTGACAAAAAGTCTTTTCTTGACCAAACTTGAAGTAGCCTCCTGATCCTTCTATAGGTCCAACTGTGCACTTCCTTGTAAAATCCAGTTTTTAAAAAGAACTCTGCTAAATTAGTTTAGTAAGACTCCCCCATCCTTAATATTTGATCATTTTCAATATCTAGTCAATTGCTCACTCTCTCTTTGATATCCGATCACACTATCTGGTTTGCAGTAGGAATTCTGTTAGGTTGGTTCAGCTAAATAAACTGTAGACTCAATGTGTGTTTTAGTAGTTTTCTATACACTGATCCCTCTTTTTCTTTGTCCAGAGTTCCTCATTTGTCCCTGTTGTATTTGGGACATAGCCCAGATTGATAATGGGATCTCTCTTCCCTTATTACAATAGTCCTGAATAAAATTTGCCTTTACTGCTTTAGCTTCTAGCTCTGGGTTTTGTTTTTGGTTTGATTTATATAGAGAGATGAAGTAAGTGAAATTATACTTAGCTAAATTATTATTAATGTAGTTAATAAGAATAAAATTGATAATGAAATGGTCAAGAAATCAAAGTAGTGGGCCCCAGTTAAGGTCTTGTTCAAATGTAGAGATCACACCAGGAGACTAACCAGTGGAACCATTAATAGGCTCCATCAAGGCCTAGTTCATATGTAAAGACCAAGAGGCTTACCTGTTGGAATTATTTCAGCCAATTCCTTTGTCTCAAAGTGGCTGGGAAACTGGAAGATGAGGGTAAACCTAAAGGGAGTTATAGCAAGGATTAAAACAAAGGCTAAAGGACATAACTAATGACTTTGGTAATTTCCAATACTTGTTGAACATAGATTTTGACCAAGGGCTTTGGTACTTTTTCAATAACTGTTTAACATAGATTTTAGTCACTGCTCATGACCCAAAACCAAAAAAGCCCCTAAGCTAGCACATCAAAATGGATTTTCCCGCTACCAGGTCCCTCTTGTATTGTGGGAGTTCTCTTCTCATTTAAGTAGATCCTACTCCATTTACTCTTCCCTTCTATTATTGTCCATGGATTTTATTATTCAAATTTGTAAGACAAGAACAGATAACAAAATTGGCAAGGCAGGACATATAGTTTCATCTCAAAACTCTGGTTTCAGTATTTTCATGTTAACATTTAAATCATATTGTGTGACATGTTAACTTTGAAATTATCATTTCTAAAGTCACATTGCTAAGAAGCCTTTATTTTATTTTCACACACATCTTTACATAAGACCTTCATCCCTTCTTCAGCCATGTTTTGTTTTGTTGTAGTGGGATTTCAACCCAGAGCCTTAAGCATGCTAGGCCAGTGCTCTAACACTTAACCAAATCTCAAACCCTTTTTAAAAAATTTTATTTTGAAACAGGGTCTTGCTATGGTCAATAGACTGGTCTTGAACTTGTGATCTTCCTGCCTTGGCCTTCTGAGTAGTTGGTATTAGAGGCATGTGCCACCAGGCCCAGCTGTGAGCCACGTTTTCGATCACTCAAAAATATTTTAAACCACCTCATCTTTGCTTCCAACTAAGATTTTGGAGTGGTATTGTGGCTGTGAATGACATTTTGATGATGCTGTCACTCAACTTTTATCCCAGATCACAAATTATCATATATAAACTAAGATTTCATTCATCTCCTTGGCTACTATTGCTTTTAAAGTGATTTGATTATAAAAGATTTTATTCACAAAATTGCAACTGAGGCTGAGGTTGTGGCTCAGTGGTAGAGCGCTTGCCTTCCACATGTGAGGCACTGGGTTCGATCCTCAGCACCACATAAAATAAATAAAAAAATAAAAAAATAAAAAAAATAAAAAAAAATTGCAATTGAGAGATCCTACCTCTAAAAGCAATTATAAAATCTGTGTCAAATATATTTACCTCCAAATCCATTTACCCATTCTTTTAGGGTTTATCTATATGCATCTAAAAATAGTGCATTATTGTTTTCTCAGACTCATGAATAATCAGGAACTCCATTGCCTCCAAATCCCTCTCCTGGGATACTTCCCATCTCAACAAATATATAGCATTTACTATTTGGTAAGCAGACATGATTTTAGGATTCTATTGCTCTAACTCTCTTATTAAATTAGAATTCTAGTCTATATCTACTCTTTAATGAGAGATACCCTCTCCCTCACAAAAATGCCTAGCATTACACTCCTGCTATAAATAGTTGCATGTTTGAAAGAATCAGAAACAAATAATGGTTTCTATAAGGACAAACAAACTGAAAACTTAATATGCTTTATACTAAAACGTTCCTTGTTGAGACTCAAAAATAGTGATAAAATGAATTCCCACTGCCTTCTTGACATTTCCATCTTTAAGAAAGGAAATGAACAGCTAAATTTCACTTCCTTCTGCAGGAACAGTAACAGTGTTAGGTAGTAGGTAACAATGAGCAGTGAAATGCATGTAAGGTCATAAAGTGTTCTTTATATTTCTTTAGGGTCCTTCTTTAAACTACTTCCAAAGTAGTCAAGACCGCAAAGGATGGTAACTAATTTGTAGAAAATAAACAGAAGCCAAAGGAGCTAATTGAGAAAACCGGTCAAAAGAGAAGAATTGAAAGGATCCATTGAGGTTGATGCCAAGCTAGGAATTGTGGCTTTAAGTTTCTCCATTTGTCTCAGAAAAAATTCCTTTAGTAGTGCAGTTGCTAAGTTGCTGAGGCTGGCTTTGAACTTGCAATCCTCCTACTTCAGCCTCCCAAACAGCTGGGATTATAAGTGTGTGCCACACATAGTGCCCTGCTCCTTTCTGGGTTTTATTTTCTAAAAACTTGTGCTGCAAAGAGGGAGGGAAAGAGGCCCATTACTTCCAGTAGGCATAGGGGAAATAAAGGGTTATTGTGAACTATAGTCACCCTCCTATGCTGCAGAGCACTATAAGTAATTTCCTCTATTCTATACCCATCACCCAGCCTCCCTCTATCTCTCTTTCCCCACCCTTCCCAGCTTCCAGTAATCACCATTTCATGTTCAGGTGGATCTGTTTTTAACATTTACATGTAAGAGAAAACATATAGTGTTTGTCTTTCTATTTTATACTTTATGAGTAACTATAAGAAAATAGCTCCAAGACTCCAAACACAGAGTAATGATAAAGAAATGGAAACATTAATTACTCTGATTTGTTTAGCATACCTTGTATACTTGTAATGAAATATCACACCATACCTCATACATACATCCAATTCTTACAGGTTCATTGAAAAATTAAAATAACATTTTAGGAGACAGAAATGCTAAATACCCTGACTTGGTGATTATATATTGTATACATGTATCCAATGACTACTCAGTACTCCATAACAACTGATTGAAAAAGAAGGTGATCCTGGGGGACTAAAACGAACTTTGGGTCCCATGAGAAGTGGGGCCCAAGGCCTATTCCTAGGAGCACACGAGGGAGGTGAGAAGATCTATGAGGTGAATGGCCAGAAGTCAGGAGAAACTTTATCAAAGTTTCATTCATCTACTCTTGTTTTTTCAGTCATCTTCTGTGTCATAAGTTATCCTCAAACCTAGTGGCTTAATGCATCAGCTTTTATTTGGCAACATGTAACTAAAACAAGAGTGGAATCTTGGAGTATTATTTATTGGGAACCAGGAATGTCATAATTTACTATATCTTGGAAAGAAAGCTCCTTCCCTTCCAGGGACCCTGAAGATTTGGACAAGGAAGCATTAGCTCTTGGTAGAGACAAGGCAGTCAGCCAAAAATATGTCCTTCTTTTCCAGGTTATATGAGCCTTCTGGATTTCCACACTGCCCTAGGAACAAGACCACTCTTCCACACCACTGGCCACCATCATCAACAAAGACAAAACCACAAAAGACTGAGAATAAATTTTTTTATCATGTAGTTATGTATGACAATAGTGCAGCACAATAGTGCAGCAGTCACTGCTGAGCTTCTCGGTTAGCCTGGATGGGCCCAGATGGGATGCTCCAACACTTGCCTTAGGTCTCATGTGTGTGTAGGTGCCATTTGCTCTTCTCAGTCATCTTAATACTATTGTCCTGATGCTGCAGATTTCTTTTGGAAAATAGCACAACTACCATGATAATGAGGCAGGCGGTAACATTTGGACTCCTAGAATCTTCCCTGCTGTGTTAAACTTTGGCCCTGCCTTTCTTCATTTAGTCTTCTTAGCACCCATGAAGAGTCCTACACAGTCTTCAGCAGAGAAGAAACTAAGGCTGAACACAGGTTCTCCTGTCTCTTCCCAGGGGCTGTTCTCATGATTCATTTCATGGTCACAGAAATGCATTAAAGCAGTACTGTGTCATCATAATGTAACAGTGGTCAACTTTATGCTTTGAATATAACCCTTGCTGCTCTGCCATTGTGACTTATTTTTAAAATGGATATTTTCTTTCTCTTCCTCTCTCCCTGCTCCTCCCTAATCTCTCCCTCTCCCTAATAACAGGAGAAATAGGATTACTTTTCTTCCCCATTTTAGGCAGCTTATTCTATCCTTGAGTATGTAACAGGGGTTCACTTGATGCTTTGACTGTATCCCTTGTCACTTTGAAACTTGCGTGTTTTTTTCTGTTTTTCAAACTTCTCCCTGACCTTCTCCTGCCTGATCTCTTTCCCAGCCTTTTCATTCATGATCTTCACCTCCCTGATCTTCTTTCCCCTAACCTTCTCCTCTCTCCTTCTTGATCTCTCCTCTCTAATCTTATTTTCTCTGAATCACCTCTTTAAAAACCCCCTATTCCTGCTGTGTTAAACTTTGGCCCTGCCTTTTCTCATTTAGTCTTGGGCAGAACCACAGCCTTTGGGACAAGAGTCCTCTGTATTTCTCCTTTGCTAGCAAAGCAATAAACCTTCTTTTTCCTTTTTCTCAAAACCATGTCTTCATTATTGGATTGGCATGAGGGACAAGGACTGAGCTTTCAGCAACAACTCTACTGCCATGAAAAGTAATATGTGCATTTGAGAGAAGGGATCAGTATGAATGATAATATTTTGAAAATATTTCATTATAGCTTACAAAAGCAGAGCCTAATGAAGTGTTACAAAACTGTAGAATAAGAGACTTAAGATGATTATAGCTTATTTAATACTGGTGATTTTCAAATGTGAAAGCTCTGATGAGAATCCATAGCAGGAAGAGAGCAACTGATAAGTGCATCTGGATGGTTCTGAGGGATGTAAAACAAGAAAATAGAGTCAATATTTTCAAAATATTTTAGACCTGATGTATATAAGATTTCAGTCAAGAATATTTCCTGAAGACAAAAAAGGCTACATCTCATCTAGCAAAATGGATGAACATAGGTAAAATCTTGCCATGTAAGTTTCATAATCACGAGATACACATATCAGGCCATGCATATACAAAGTATCAAATAAAAATTTCAATTTGGAGTAGATCTTAGACTCCTCTATTTTTATAAAACCTCATAGGTGAGTCTGAGTTGAGGACCACTAACCTTGAAAGTACTAGATTCAAAGTAATCAATTTAAATAAATCATAACCAGTAATACTCTTCTGCCAGTGCCTGACATGAGAATATTAGAAATACCACCCAATTTCCCAAAGTATAGGAAAACTCATAACTGTTTTATATGAACCATTTTGGTGCTTGCCCTGATGTTAAAACATATAATGGAAAGCAAGGGTATGCACAAATTTCTGGGGACTTTCAATTTCAGAGGCAAAAGAAAAAGCTTTGTTTTTCTTCTGAATGTTCACTGGAATAATAATAAACAATAGAGAGATTAAGAGGAGAGAAGATATACAAATTTATTACCTACAGGGAGGTAATCACAAAGTAATGGCCTACTGATTGAACATAATTGAGACACCTATACACCTGTGGAAAGGTGAAGGGGACAATGAGGAATGTAGACAATGAGGAATGTAGACAATTGGGGCCGGGGGGTTAGTAAATTATTTTTAGGGTCATCCAGTGGATTTGGAGAAAAATACAAGAGCCTGGGACAAAGTTCACTCAGCCAAAGGCACAGAAATGCATTGCAAATGGCTCATTCTTTTTTTTTCTTTTTTTGACTACTCAGTGGAACTGAAATAAGACAATGGCCTATGACAAAAGTCTGTCTAGGTGTGTTGATAGACTTTAGTCTTTTTCTTTCCTTCTTTTTGTGGTGCTGCGTACTGAACCCAGGCCTTGTGCAACTAGATAAGTACTCTACCACTAAGATACACTCCAGCCCAGACTTTAGTCTTTCTTCCTGCAATATGTCTTAAATTAAATAAAAATTTGTGAAGGGACTAGGCATAATTGCTATCTACTTTGGCAAGTCTAGAGTTTAAGCAGACAAGGATAAGATAAAACCAGAGCCTCTTCGAGGATCTGCTGTTCTCTCAGTTCCTTTATATAAACTACTCAACATGTAACAGTGGTCCACTTTTTGCTTTGAATATAACCCTTGCTACTCTGTCACTGTGACTTATTTTCAAAAAGGACATATTTCTTTCTCTTCCTTTCTCCCTGCTCCTTCCTAGCCTCTTACCCTCCTGAATCTCAGGGGAAACAGGGTTAATTTTCTTCCCTATTTTAGGCAGAGTTATTTGTCCTTAGGAACAAAAAAAATTATACACACTCACTATAGGAACAAAAAAAGTTCAGATTCTGGGGATGGCACCAGAAGATCTCAGAAATGACTCTCTCTCAAATTAATAAGTGAATTATAACTTAAGACAGGAATGTAGCCTTTGAATCACCTCTTTTAAAACCTTCCTGTTCCCTGGGATGAGCAGAATCATAGCCTCTGGGACAGGAGTCCCCTCTGCTTCTCCTTTACTAGCTAAGCAATAAACCTTCATTTTCCTTTTTCTCAAAACTGTGTCCTCATTATTGGATTGGCATTGGAGACAAGAACCAAGCTTTCAATAACATATACCAGGGCACCATATTTTGGGGTGATAGTTTGTGGACTCCTTGAAATAGAGTTTCTAAAATGTTTAAGATATTTTATTCAAATGAATTTAACTTAGGGATGACGGAGGACCTTTTCTGGTATGATTTTCTACAAAACTCATCAGCAGTGATATATTAAAATTAATTATTTCTAGTGTCTTTTTTATTAGGAAAAGAACAAATCTTTGTGAATCACTAGGTGCCTTCTGGAGATTCACAGTGAAGAAGAAATCCTAATGGTTTTAATTCATTTTTATTATGTTTAGATCTGATTTTATGAAGGCAAAATTTTAAAAAGTTATTAGAGGAGATTTTATTACTTAATTAAGATAGGATTAAGGGTGTCTGATTAAAATAACATTTTTAATCAAAGTAACAAAAAAATATACAAATAAACATGGAAAATAACAGGATTGTAACAGACCCTTGCTCTTTCATAAGCTAGGAGACTTTGTTTTCTTAAGTAATGAAGGAGATAATAAAGACAATATGAGAAAATTATTTCATTAAGTCACATAATTTTGGGTATATAATCATATTATCCAGAAAAAAGAGATGTATCTATCAGATTCCTATACAATGGTTAGTCAATTAAACTTTAATTGAGGTACTGTTGTGTGAAATCTTTCCAGATGGAATTAAGGTTACTAACCATCAGCTGACTGTAAAATAGGGAGATTATTCTGAATAGCCTGAGGTTGTCTAATGGTCCCAACATAATCTCTCCTTAAATATAGATAAGAGAGAGAGAGAGAGAGACAGAGACAGAGAGAGAGACAGAGAGACAGAGAGAAGGCTACAGAGATGAGGTAAAAGTGGAGATCAGAGACAACTGAAAAGGAGAATTTGATCAGCCATGACAGGTTTTGAAGATGAAGGAAGATGCCATGAGCCTGGCAATGTGGGTGGCCTGGAGGAGCTCAGAACAAATACCTAATTGTTACCAAAATGCTGGTCCTTGTCCTTGTTCCTGGTGCCAATTCAATAATGAGGACATGGTTTTGAGAAAAAGGAAAAGAGGGCTTATTGCTTTGCTAGCAAAGGAAAAACACAGGGGACTCTTGTCCCAAAGAGTATGATTCTGCCCATCAGCAGGAACAGGGGGCTTTTAAAGAGGTGATTGAAAGGCTACAATCCATGTACTCTGTCTGGAGTTGTAATTCACTTGTTAATTTGGGAGATAGCCATTTCTGAGATCTTCTGGTACCATCCCCAAAGTCTTTGTTCCTATGGTGAGTGTGTACTCAGGGACAGATAACTCTGCCAAGCATGGGAAACAAAGGTAATCCTGTTTTCCCTGAGATTAGGGACAGAGAGAGATTAGGGAGTAGTAGGGATAGCGGAAGAGAAAGAAACATGTCTATTTTTAAAAATAAGCTGCAGTGGCAGAGCAGCAAAGGTTATATTCAAAACATAGAGTGGACTATTGTTACATAATGACTTGCAGACATGAAATGGAGTTCAATTTTGCAATCATAAGGAATTGATTGTGAGCAAGAGTCAATCACCATTAACAATACACATGAAATATAAGAATTCCCCAGGCTCTCCAGAAAAGAATGCAGCCCCACCAACACCTTGATCTGGGCCTGGTTGAAGCAGAGAACTGGAGAATTCATGCTGTTCCTGGACTTATCACCTACAGCACTGTGAGATAATGAGCAGTGTTCCTGGCTTTAAGTATTTGAATTTCTGGTAATTTGTTATAGTGGTAATAAAAAACTAGTACACCATTCACATTATAGGCAAAGGCAATAAAGAGTAAAGAGTCTGAGTGAACAAACTGCTAAGAGGCTATTATTTTTCACAGTTTCTCCAACTATGGGAAATAAACCAAGGCAAATAAATTCCAAGTTTTGTGTTTCATATTGAGTTTTGTGTTTTATATTTTGTGTTTCATATTTTGTATTTCATATTCCAAAAATAACTGATTCTTTATAAAAGTACATTACTTTAAGTCTGATAGGGGAATCTGTGAGATCAGAATTAGTTTCATAGTAATACCATAATGTAATTAACAAGAAATGTAATTCATTATTGCTCTTTTCAAATGAATAGATGTAAATTTTAAATTTTTCTTAATTTATTTGACAGTCATGAATAGTTAAAGCCCACACAAATTAAAGTTATTTGGGATCTTTAAAATAGTTAAGAATGTACAGGAATCTGCAAACTTAATGATCTAAGAAATGATACAAAAGTAGAAAAATGAAGTCCTATTTTATCAATAATTACTTCAAATGTAAATGGATTAACATGCAGAAATGGGCATAATGTATTATACAACATTATCTAACTGTGCTATCTATAATAGATTCTTTTTAGAGCCAAAGACAAAAACAGATTTAAAATAAAATGGAAAATTATGTTCAATGTAGAATTGCCAAAAGAAAGCTGAAGTGGCTATGATAGTATCAGACCTTAACACAAACATTGTTACTTTAGAAAAAGAACATTTTATAATGACAAAAGGGACAATTCACTAAGAAGGTATAGCAATTGTAAATACATGCCACGTTAACAGCAGAGCCCATAACGCATGAAACAAAAATTGACAAAATTGAAAGGAGAAACAATTTTGCAGTAACACTTGGAGACATCAATGCCCACATTCAAATAATTGATAGAATAACTGGACAGCAGATGAACAAGGAAATAGAAGGAGTGACTGAACCTACATATGCTGAACCCAGGATGCAAAGAAAAGACCATGAACTCCAATTTTAAATCAAATTAAGCAAGCTTCTATTGTGTACACAACAAGGATGATCAGCGTCTACCTTGCCCAACAGGGCCAGGACAGCGTTT
Source organism: Xerus rutilus (assembly GCA_028644305.1). Lineage (NCBI taxonomy): Eukaryota > Metazoa > Chordata > Mammalia > Rodentia > Sciuridae > Xerus > Xerus rutilus. The sequence goes on along the minus strand of CM053412.1, from coordinate 54,888,136 downwards.
TGTCCAGGAGCAGGGAGCTTTTTATAACATACAAAGAGTAACAAAGGTAAGTATCTTAGGATTTTCAGCTGACGGGGTTCTGGCAAGCATAATACAGAAGCAGATAGCAAATTAATGATTCACATGGCTCTAGTCAAAGCCAGACACAATTATCTGGTCAAAGCCAATATTTTAGGAAGGGCAGTTTCTAGTCAAAGCCAGACATGGTCCAAGAATGTAAAACAGAAATAAACTTTTTATGACCTCGGGTCGAGATGGCTCCCAATCTTAAAATAGAATTAGGCTAGGTTCATCACATACCAAAGTAGACCTAACTGATAGCTTTACAAGCCCATCCAACCACAGCAGAATTCACATTATTTTGAAGTACATACAGAACATTCTTGAGGATAGACCATATGTCAGGATACAAAACAAGTGTAAAAGAACTGAAGTCATACTAATTGTATTCCTTGATCACAAAAGAATACCAATCAAAGGAATACAAAAAGGAATACAAATCAAAGCATGAGATTTGGAAATATTTATATATGTGTAAATTAAACAACATACTCCTGAACAATAAATAGACTGAGAAGAGATCACATATGAAATTAGAAAAAAATTTGAAATAAATAAAATAAAATTTGAAATAAATTAAAAAATTTATAAACTTTCGATATCATCAAAAGTTAAGAAGTGTCAAATCCATTCCCACTCAAATTTGCAGTGGTATTTTCCGATCTCCAGCTATGGTTCAAACAGCATTTCTTAGACTTTCATACAAATTCAAAAAATAAATAAAATGTACTTTTTATAAAAGTTTACAAACAGGAGTTTTTAAAGATCAGATAGATCTCAAGTCAAAAACTTAATATTCCACATTAATAAAATAGAATGAGAAAATTAATCACAAAGCTAACAGAAAGAAGGATGTGTAGCCAGTTGCAGTAGCGCACACTTGTAATCCCAATGCCTAGGAAGGCTAAGGCAGGAGAATCACTAGTTCAAAACTAGAGTCAGTAATTTAGCGGAGCCCTAAGCAACTTAGCACAACCCTTTGTCAAAATCAAAAATAAAATAAAAGAGTTGAGGATATGGCTCCATGGTTAAATGCCCCTGGGTTCAATCCCTGGTACAAAAATAAAAAATAAAAATAAAAAAGGATATATAGATGTTATGGATTACATTATAAAGTGCCCTCCAAAAGTCAAGTGTGAGACAGTGCAAGAATGTTCAAAAGTGAAAAGATTAGATTTTAAAAGCTTCAACCTAATTAGTGGATTTTGCCACATGAATGGGTTAACTGGGTGCTAACTATGGATACGTAGGGTGTGGCTGGAGGAAGTAGGTCACTGGGGAAATGCCTTTCCATTGAGATGTTGTTCTTGGTGAGAGAGTCCTCTCTGCTCCCTGACTAGCATGTTCTGAGTTGCTTTTCTCCGTCACACTCTTCTACCATGATGTTCTACCTCATCTTAGGTCCAGAGCTCTAAAGACAGCCAACCATGGACTGCACCTCTGAAATCATGGCCCAAAATAAACATTTTCTCCTCTAAGTTGTTCTTGTCAGTTCTTTTGGTCATAGTGACACAAAGCTAACATAATTAGGGCTAAAGATGTAAATTAGTGGTTTAGCACTTGTCTAACATGAAAGAGATCCTGAGTTTGATACCCAGTACCACATAAAAAATATTTTCAGATGGGGATATACCTTAGTGGTAGAGCACTTGCTTAGGTTCTGGTTTTAATCTCCAGCACCGAAAAACAAACTAAAACAAAAACAAAAACAAAAATCCAAGGATATGGTAAATTTTAGAGTGATGAAAATTAGAAAAAGGAAAACTAATTTTAAAAACCTAATGAAACCAAAATATGGTTCTTTGAAAATCTTAACATAATTGTCAAACCATTAGCTAGACTGTCAAAACAAACTAAAAGACTCAAATTATTAAAACTGGGACTGAGAGGGGACATCAGTGCTGACCTTACAGAAATATAAACTATTATAAGGGAGTACTACAAATAAAGGTAAGTCAATAAACTAGATAACCCAGATGAAATGAAGAAATTTCTGAAAATACATAAACTACTAAAACTAACTCAGGAATAAATACAAAACTTGAATAGACATATAATGAAAAATAGATTGAATTCATAAACTAAAACCTTTGATAAATAAAGGCCCCAAACCTAACGATTACACTTGTGAATTCTACCAAATATTTAAAGAAGAATTAACATCAGTCCTTCTCAATCTCTTCTAAATGGTGGAAGAGGAGAGACTACCTCCTAAGAGTCTTTATGTACTTTAAAATTTTTTTATTTGTTCTAATTAGTTATACATGACAGCAGAATGCATTTGAGAAGGAAGAATGAAGGAACTTTATAAACTTTCGATATCATCAAAAGTTAAGAAGTGTCAAATCCATTCCCACTCAAATTTGCAGTGATATTTTCTGATCTCCAGCTATGGTTCAAACAGCATTTCTTAGACTTTCATACAAATTCAAAGGAAATTTTAATGTTTCAAACTTCACAGAACAGTAATTAAGGAGCTTACACCTAACCTTAAATGGGAAGTGTTTAATCTCTGATGTTATGAAAAGATAAAAAGCGAATATCAAGAGAAGAAACTAATAGAATTCTGTAAATGATTTCTAGGGGATCGATATGCTCAGTTATAATATCATACACTAATATACAAATATTAATGTTTTGTAGGATCTATCTGTGTAAAAAGTCTTTTCCAGGGTTCAAATGTGTAAAATCTCATTACAGGGCAATATTAACAGATGAATATTTTCAGTCAATTTAATAAAACAGAATATTCATTTTGGATCCCACTTCAGCAAACCATTATTTCCCCTTCTTCCCAAATAATATTCATTCTTATTCACTCTTAGCAGATCAACACACAAAAAACTTTTCAGTTTCCAGTGTTTTGAAGTTAATCCAGAATTATGTGGGAATTTGTTTATGTGCATCTCCATAATATTCTATATTTTTTCATCTTAACTCCAAAAGCATAAAATATTGACTTTCTGGCTTTTAACAATAAATGTTTATCAAGTAAAACATACCTAAATAATAATAATAATCTGAGTGCATTTAGCATGAAGAGTACAATAGGGCTGACACCAAAAAGGATTTTTAACTTAGATTGTTAAATTTCTTCCTAAAAATTCAGTAGCTACTAAAAAATGGGACATCTGCCTTGGGTTATGTACACATGTACATTAGAACTCTTGTTGGTGACTTTTGCTGAAAAATTCTCTCAGTAGCCAGAGTTTTTGGAGAAATGCCTAATTCTTATCAAGGGATTTAGTAGAGAGAGAACTTGCCTGGAGCCTGAGGACGATGGTGGAAATGTTACAACTCCTGGGATTCAAGAGGAGGATTCAATTTAAGAACACAGAAAGGAAATTCAGTTACAGCTTCAATTTTGAGACTTGATCTTTATTACATAAACAAAATTACTTTCATTAGCCTTCCTGGGCTTCACTGGTCTTCAGGAAATTTAAATGCCAGTGGTGTGGAAGGTTAATGTCTGTCACAATCTGTAGTTTCTGCTATTTATGCATTCACAGTATGTTTATCTTAAAAATCAAAGGGTTTGTGGTTAGTAAAAATTTAATGAGGATTATATTACTGTCTCATTAGATGCTTATAGCAGACATCTATGTAAGCTTATGAGGTCCAAGGTTTGTTCCAGAGGTGAATTATTCAGTACAGGAATAATAAACCTTTGCTATGACATAATTTGTACTTAAGAATCCATCATAATCTGATGAGAACATTTTTTTAAACTGTGGTTAATTAAACATGGATAAGCTATTTTCCATGAGATTGATACTAGGATCCAAATTTGATTCTTAAATCTGGCCCAATTATTGCATGTAAACAAAAATGACCTTTTCACAGTATGATAAATTCAGACCCAACAGTATTTATTAACTATCCACTCCAGGGTGACTGTTTTCACCTGCCTTATTTAATTTAAACTCTGGAGCATTCCTATTAAGTAATGGTGTTGTTTACATTTAAGAAAATAAATACAATCTCGTTGTTCCTATTTCATGGAGGAAAAAATTGAGTCATATAGAATTTAAGAATTTGTTTAAAACTGTACTATTACAAATAGCAGAAACTAGTTTTGAACACAAATATTCAGCATTGAAAGCTCATGATCTTTTAACTATATAATCCTGATGCTTACGTATTTATAGAAATGTTTACAAGAGCAAAAACTGAAGAATGGCATCCTAATGCCTGTCAACAGAGGAAAGTTAAATTATAGTGTGTCTTATATTGTGAAGGATCATGGAATGCTATGTAGTTAAACCAACATGAAATATATCCAAAATATGGTAAATTTAAAAGTGAAGTCATTCATAGAACAGTAAACCATCTATGTGAGTATAAATATATATAATACATAGTCATGTACATGGAAGTGTTTGTGTGTGTTTGTGTGTGTGCCTAAAAATGTGCAGGATAGGGTTAACTAAGACAACTTGGATTGTTCAAACCCGCACCTTTCAAAGAAAAGTTTTCTCTCTTGTTTCCTGGAAGAAAATTCTTAAGCCCTTGGAATATCCTGCCTAGGAAGAATGTTATTTGTTTATTAGGGAGTTGGGCCACACGAGAATATTCTATTCTAACAATGTGGTTTCCCTAGGGACTGTGAGCTAAGTGTCTCAAGAGTTGGAGACTGAGTAACTAAGTTCAGCTGTGCAGGTACTCCAAGTGTATGTGAAAGACCTCCAATTAAAAGCCTTGGACAACAAGGCTTTCTTGCTTGACACTGGTTTCCCTTTATCTATGTAGTTGCCTCTTACCTGTGGCAGATATATTCCAAGACCCTGGTGGATGTCTAAAACTATGGATAGTACTGAATCTTATCTATACTATGATTTTTGTTATACATACATAACTATGATAATGTTTAATATATAAATCAGACACAGAGATTAGCAATAACTAATAATAAAATAAAGCAATTATAAAAATATACTGCAATAAAAATTATGTGAATATTTCTCCTTCAACTGCCAATAGGGCAAGTAATATAGGTAGTATGGATACACTGGGCAAAAGGATGATCATATTCTTGGCAAGACCAAGAAGTATGGTGTAAAATTATTCATGCTACTCTTAATGGCAATTTAGAACTTATGAAGTGTTTATGTCTGGAATTTTCCATTATTATTTTGACTAAAATCACAGACAGCAAAACTACACATGAAGGGTACTGCTGCAGTTCATGCCTGTTTTTCTACATCATTGCTGGGAGAATTGAACACCATCTGTAAGACACAACAGGAAGAGGACACTTCAAACTTACTTCTGAATGCCCTGAGGTCTGACCTACCTACTCAGGGCATTCAGAGTCATGATGTTTAGCTTGGTTGGTGGATAATCTGTCCTTTTAAAGTATTTTTTTATCTTTCTACACCATTAAAACATTGCATTTTCACTTTTGGAGCAAAGTATTTTTTTTTAAGATCCCTAATGAATGCTATTAAAGTAAAAGTAGTATAAATCAATTTTAAGGTGTTCTTTTTTAAAGAACAAGTGTTTCTTGTAGAGTAGAAAAATGTGATTTCTAGTCAAGGAACACATCACTGACATATGCTTCTGAGTAATCTGACAGAAGAGCTGAGCTATGTTACAGACAAAAGCATTGAATATGCAGATAATCCAAGTGTACATTAGTCATTTTTAAATAATCAGAACTGAAATAAAATAAAACTTAAAAGTCTTCCTTCTTACTCTTGTTTCAAAAAATCAGTTTTTGTAGCTTCTTTTTGTAGTGTTGAAAAATGGGAAAATGGGGATTTAAAAGTAATGAAAATCACATAATCCTGGTGTAGTGAACTAGCGAACCTCATGGAAACCAAAATGCATGTATATGATATCATACTGATTTCCTTATGTAGCTTATACTGTAAATAATAACTTAGTAAGTGAGGACCACAACATAACTGTTAACATATATATATGTTAAATATATATATTATATATATTGAGCCCCAGCAGAGAAACATCATTTTCTTAAAATTTTGCCTTAATTGTTTTTTGTCTTAACTGTGACATACACCCCTAGTTATTTCTTTTTAGTCTAATGTTAGAAATTTTACAATCAAATTGTTGCAATAATGGTGACCTATTTTATTCCTCTTTTGTATCTAAAATAAATGCAGTCACCTAAATCACATTGAATATTTCACTGGAAAACGTAATGTTTCATTGAATCTTAAATTGAATGTTAAATTAAATTGGCACTATTCAAATTCTAAAAACTTTCACTCATATCCATGTAAATAATTGTCATTATAGGAATAAATTACAACAATATTTAATGGGGAGAGCTCTGTATTAACGATAAAAAGGCAAAACACTACATCTGAAAAAATAAAAATAATAGAATTTCAATGTGATTATCTTTCTGCCTTTCATTAATCTTACCACCTTAAGTAATGATAATTTCTCTATTTTTTTGTTGAAAAGAACTGCAGATTTCTGTCTTATTTCCTCCACAAAGATTTATGGCAACCAAGAAAAATAGCACCAGATTTGGAAAGTGTTAAGCAACACATAAACTTAAGAATAAGATATTTATTTACCCATCTAAATATGAGGAAAATTATATATTTTTGGAGAAATTATCTTTTAATGCAAACACATGCAACTGAACATTTTCTTGTAAATCTCAGTATTTTGGCATTACCTTTGAATTATTAAAAGACAATATTACTTTTTCTGCAAAATTTTTTTGTTTACCTAAATTTCAGCAGATGTAAGTTCTAAAAATATCACAAGCATTTTTTGATCATGTATTATACAACTGGAACTGTCTTTAATACTTTTCACTTAGTATCTATTTAGATATGATATTGACAAATGCAATAATGGCAAGAATTAATTTTTCTCTAAATCATCCAAATGTATAATGTTATTCTGTAACCCATGCCTTTTCCTCTGAGTGGTTGCTGCATTGCTCCAAACCATACTTATTTCAACTTAATTCTCTTTCTTCATTGTTAGCCCTTTTAATTATTTGCCCCCTATCCCTTTGACCTATTTAATACCTACAATTTTATCAGACTTGAGAATTTATTTCTAGTATCTTTAAGTCCTACAAACATTTCATCATATAATCCTTTTTGGTGTCAGCCCTATTGTACTCTTCATGAGGACATGATGTATGAGCTTCTCTTATAAGAGCCCTGCTCTGGAGATGTTTCTACAAACTGACAGCAGTGCTGCACTCCCTTCAGTGAATTTTTTCTCCCCTCAGTGAGTTCTTCAAAACATAGCAATCATCAGTTCTTTGAATATGAAGCAAGCCACATTAAAGGGTTAGAAACCTATGGCATTATCATCTCTTGACCTCTCTTTTTTCCACCCATTTCTATTTTGTCTTTTTTAATAGTCAGTTTTCTGTTATTATAATGAAATATACCTGAGTTTGGGTAACTCATAAAGAAGGAAGGTTTATTTATCTTACAGTTTGGAAGGCTGAGAGTCCAGATAGCATGGCTCTGGTGCTGGCTCCTCTGGCTGCATTACTTCCTGGCAAATGGTATCATGCTAGGAATAGGCGTAATAGGAAGAGATCACATATTGAGGCAGAAAGTCAGTGAGAAGAGGATCCAGTCTTGCTCTTTTCATAACAAGAACTTACCAGGGTCCCACAAAAATGACATCAATTTTTTCCAAAATTGGCACTTTCTAATTACTTCCACTGGGCTCCAATTCATAAAGCTTCCACACCATCACACTGAGGACCAATTCTTCCTTGGAAAAAAAATTCCCATATCCAAACCATTATCTTTACATTGTGATTCTCTATCATTGTCTCTTTTTTTGCACAGCATTTGGATATATGTCTACATTCTCCACCTCATTTGTTCAGTCCATTTATTCTCTTTAATTTCCAACTCATTCCAGCCTTCTTCTCTGATAGCTCTTTCCTTTAAACTAAAGTTCCCCTTAAATGTGTCTCTAGGTTTCAATCAAGATGCTAGAAGTCAAATAAGCTGTGGTTAAGCATGTTTCTGGAGAACATCTTACACTAATTGATAAGACTCAAGATCTGCTAAGAATAAATTAAGGTAGCACTCAAGGATCATTCAGTGCTACTGGAATATCATATTCTAATACATTTAACCATTCAGAAATTCAGTTTTGCCTCAAACATGATTTCTTGTCTGATTTATTTCTCATCTTCCAAATCTGAACAGGACCAGGTGCCTTTCTTGGCACTGTTCATGGTCAATGCTGAAGTGGTATGTGTGGCTCTCAGTGACACCCCATAAGCTGATCCAGCTAGAGTGGAAGACTGGCCTGAGGTGAAAGGGAGAACAATTAAAACTTTCTTTTTCTGTGCCTTTTTGGGCAATCAAAGGCTGGTTTTCCCTCAACTTGACTTCTGATTTTAAGAAAAGAGCTGACTTCCTCCAGGAAAGTAACATCATTCTGATAAGAACCTAATGGGTTAAGAAGATTAATGACACTCATTTGCTCCAGACTCTCAGGCAAATTAGCACACCCCTTTGAAAATCTGAAGAACTGAGGCATGATGAAAACTTATTTGTCAGGCTTGATTCTTCTTTTCTTAGCTCTTGATGTGTGTTTGGAATGTTTAACAAACACCATGAACCAACTTCTGCATTCTAATTTTTGACTCTTTTGCCCTTTGCAAATGCACATTGTTTTGTTTGTAGACAATTAAAATAATTGATTTTAAAAAATGAAAAAAAAACACACAAAGCTTAAACCTAAGTTTCTGTCTTCTATTTTTAACATATACAAGAAATAAAAATATACTTTTAATGAGTTATAAATGGTTTCATTAATTCTCTAAAATTTACTTTTTTACTTTTGATTGTTTTCTAGTACTTGATGGCATCTATAAAATTGGAAAATAAATTCTGAATTCAGTGAAAATATACTTAATAGATGCCTCTTATTGAGCAGGTACTGATAAAAGCCCTGGGATTCTGAGGTGAAGAGGACAAAGTTCCTGCCCTCAAAGGGTATCGTCTTTTGACATCTTTGCAGATCTTCTGAATTCTTGAGAAGAGGGTTCAGCGTTTACTGTGGAATAAAATCACTACACTTCCTCCTTCATTACAAATATATATATATATATATATATATATATATATATATATATACATATTTTGGTACCAGGGATTGAACTCAGGTGTACTCCACCACTGAGCCACATCCCCAACCCTATTTTTTGTGTTTTATGTAGAGACAGGGTCTCACTGATTTGCTTAGCGTCTCACCATTGCTGAGGCTGCCTTTGAGGCTGGCTTTAAACTCACGATTCTCCTGTCTCAGCTTCTCAAAGTGCTAGGATTACAGGCGTGGGCCACCGTGCCTGGCTTATGAACATCTTAACTTTCATTTTTTGCCCTTGACATAAGAATTTTCAAAATGGGGTGAACAAGCAATAGAATTTTTTTCAACTTAGATTGTTAAATTTCTTCCTACTTATTTGGCGCCTCTGTTAGAATAAGTACTGTCTGTACTCACATAGCATTTTGTATAACTTTTTCTTAAGAATTTTTGTGAGAGAATTCACATACTATACCATATACAAATTAAAGTACTCAATTCAGTGCTTTGTGGTATATTTACAGAATTGTGCAATTCCACTAAATCTAATTATAAAACCTTTCTGACATGCCTAAAATGAAACTCGCATACCCATTAGTACCCAATTCCCATTTCTTCATCAACCCCTATCCTAAACGCCAATCTACTTTCAGTTTCTATGGATTTGCCTATTCTGGACATTTCATATAAAAAAAATTATAAAGTTGTGACCTTTTTTACTGACTTCTTTCACTTAGCATATTATTTTCAAAGCTCACGCATGTTGTAGCATGTGTTGGCACTTTATTTCTTTTATGGCCAAAATGAATTTCATTCTATATGGTCATGCTACATTTTTGTCAGTTGACAATCACTTGGAATCTTTGTATTTTGGACTACTATTATAAAGCCAGGTGACCAAAAGGAGTCAAATTAAAACCGCCGAGAAAGGCTTTATTGAAGTTCGCTCCCGGGCTGAATTCCCCCAGTCCAACAGAGCGGTCCAGGAGAATCAAGCATGTGTTCCGTGGTACAGAAATTTTAAGGGCCCTGAGCAGGAAGGGGAGGGTTTGGGGCAGGAAGAGGAAGTATCTGGAATACTGTGTTCCCCTGGGGTTGGTCACGGGATCCTGCTGAGGCGAGAATTCTTCCAGGATGAGGCAGGAGAAGTCCGCTGATTGGTAGGAGACGCCATAACTGCTTATGTGTCAGCATGTGATTGGTTGTTCTTTTGTGCATGTGGGTTGTTTGATGCTTCCTTCCAGCAGCTGCCCAGAACCAACCTAACAACTATGAATAACAATACTATAAACATTTATGTAGTAAGTTTTGTATTGTTGTTTATTCTCGGTATAGATTGAGAAGTGGAGTTGCTAGGTAATTGCTGCAGTTCAGATATGAAGTATCCCACAAAAGCTCATGTGAGAGACAATGCAAGAAAGATTAGAGGTAAAATGATTGAATTATGAGAACCTTAACCCAATCAGGGAATTAATCCACTAACAGGGATTAACTGGGTGGTAATTGTAGGTGGGTGGGGTATGGCTGGAGAACATGGGTCACTGGGGGTGTGCCTTTGGGATATATATTTGTCCCTGATGAGCTGAACTTAGTCTTTCTCTGCTTCCTGATTGTCATGTCCTGAGCTGCTTTCCTCTGACACAACCTTCCACCATGATGTTCTGCCTGATCTTGAATCCAGAGCAATGAAGTAGACCTCTGAAGTTCTGAGGCCTCTAAATCTAAATATACTTTTCCTCCTCTGAAATAGTTCTCATTGGGTCTTTTGGTCACAGTAAGGAAAAATCTGACTGAAACAGTAATATAGAATTGTTTAACATTTCAAGAAAATGCTGAACTGTTTCCAAACCACCAGCACAGTTTTATATTCCCACCAGTGAGGCTTCTGATTTCTTCACATCCTTGTCAAAACTTGCTCTTGTCTATCTGATAAAACTGAACATTGTGTGTGTGTGTGTGTGTGTGTGTGTGTGTTTGTGTGTGTTCTATCTATGTGCTCCTCCAGAGGGATATACTGATTTAGTAGGTATTATACGTTGAATAATATCTACAAAATGATGAAGTGTTAACACCCAATACTTCAGAATATGACCATATTTAGAAATAGGGTCTTTACAGATATAATTAGCTCAGTTAAAGTGAAGTCATACTAGGGTCAGGTGCATTCTTTGTCTGATTGGCATCTTTATAAGACCAGAGACACTCAGAGGGGAGAGGACAACATGAAGACAGATTCAGAAATTGGAGTTAGAGAACCACAAGCCAAGAAATGCTGGGGTGACCAGAAGCCAGAAGAAAGGCGGGATTCTCCCCTAGAAATTTTGGAGAGAGAATAGCCCCGAGGACACTGATTTCATACCTCTAGCCTTCAGAACTATGAGAAAATAGATTTCTATAGTTGTGAGATACCAAGTTTATGATACTTCATCAAAGCAGCTTTGGGAAAATAATCACATAACCTGAAGACTGTTGTGGCACTTATCACACTGACAGCCATTGTCTCGGTGTAGTGTGCCACTGATAGGGGACAGACAGATGTGAGTGGTGGGAAGACAAGGTTAAGGGAATAATTATATAAAATGGGCCTGCTGTGCTGACCTCCACAGGCTTTCTGTTTCAAGAATCAGTTTACATGAAGCCCTGCCTGTCTTAAGTGGATATGCCACATTTCTCACCAAACTACCTGTTATCTGCAGAAGAAATGGAGGGCTGAAATAATGTCAATAAGAGGAAGACAAGTTACCCTGAAGGAAGGAACTACTGTGATCCTTTCACAGAACAGATTTTGGAATTCAGGAAGATAAAGATCATTCCCCCAACCATAAAATCTGTAAGAACATCTTCTGATTAGAACCAGTTAACATGGGCCAAAGTGACTTAGCATGGTCATGGAAGTGAGGAGTTGAAAATCTAATGTCATCTTGCTGTCAGTCAAAAGTTAAGAGGTGGACCTGGGCAGGATGCTCTGGAAACTTCTCTGGGATTTCCAACAAAACAACAACAACAACAACAACAACAAAAATGGAGTACCAGAGAGGCATGCTGTCCTTCTCTTCTCAGAGAGGACCCACTCTCCTCTAGAGAGTGTCCACTTTTCCCCATTACCATCTCTTCTAATAAATTCATGCCTGTTACTCTGAATGGCATGTCTGAAATGTTCCTGACTTAATTGCAAGAATTGGGATTTGGAGGGTGGGGGCTTCATGCTGCCATGTTTCCCACAAGTCCCCAGCCTTGTAACAGGCATTGTGGTATGCTGGTGATGGCACAGCAAACTTAGAAACTAGATTTTATGGTTCAAATGGCAACTCTGCCACAGCCTACCTATCTGATCTTGTGCCAGTTATTTAAATTGTCTGTGATCTAGATCCTCATTTCTTAAGTGAAGAAAAATTAGAAATACCTACCTCAGAAGGTTGTTATGAGAATTAAATGAACAAAACAGTCCTTGGCTCCAAATTCATACTACTCAATGTTATTATTAACCTCTCTGTGGTTTAGATTCCTCACTTAAAATGGGAGAGATCTCATTTATGGGAGCAGGAAGAATTCCTCAGACAGTACTTCACAGATTTGTAAATGTTCAAATATTTACTGTTATTTTCTTGTAAATTGCTAACACATGGTAGCCACTGAGAAAGTTTTTGCTAAATGAGAAGATGAATTATGTGTAATGTGAAACACAGTACTACTTTATTCTTTTGTCTCTAATTTTTGTGCTAGTGATTTGTATAAGTGTGGTAGCTCCTAAGGTACATTAGGATGCCCATCCCACCCCTTCCTCAGTATTAAGAACCAGTGAATTGGATTTAGCTTCTGAAAATTCTAAGCTGTATAACTGTTAGATAAACACATTCCTGGACCTAGTGTTTTCTTCATTTAGAAAACAAAAATATTGCATTATATAATCTTTGTTTCCTTTATCCTCATATAATATTTAATGACTCTGACTTACAAGAAGTAGGGTCTGGGGCTGATTCCTCCTCATAGGTTCATAGCATCTTGCAGTATATTTTGATAATACAAAAAAAAATGCAATTAAAACTACCATGTTAGGGACTCAACAAAAGGGTTTAACTGGCAGAAGAACCCTCAAGTTCAAGGGTAAGTCAATAGAAAATAACTCATCAAAAGAATGAATGAAAACAGTAAATAAAAATGAACAAAATCTCAAAGAAGTAGGAATATCATAAAAAATAGCAAATATATGTAATAAAAGTCCTAGAAAGAGTGGAAAGGGGAAGAAAAATATTTAATATTTAATATGTGGGTGGGAGCTTGTCAAATTTGGTAAAAATAATTAATTACCAACTCCAAGAAGCTTAGCAAATACCAAGTTCCCTTTGACACAATGAAATCCACATTTAGAAAAAAAATGTAGACAAAGAGATTTTGAAAGCAATAAGTGAAAAAGCTCAATGTATAAGAGAATCTAAAAAAAGATTAAAAGTTGAACTATCATCATACAATTGGAAACCTAAGACTTTAGAATGAAATATTCAAAATTTTGAAAGAAAGAAAAAATCTTGTCAATGTAGAATTCCACATCTAGTAAACAATTTTTAAATGAAGGGTAAATAAGAGTAAATAAAGATTTCCCAGATGATAAAAGATGTGAAGAATAAATAAAGATTTCCCAGATGATTAAAAACCTTCAGTGAAACTTCTCAGGTTCTTTTATTTTGCATTGGGCATGTTCTGGCTCAGGTCAACATATCAGGATCTCACAAAGAAAAGTCTATTTAGCTTGTGAATCCTTCCCATTTTATATTCAGACAGTTGCATAGATTTTAGAGAACTATGCCCAATAAATCTAATGATTTCAGCTTTGATTCTTATTAATTTTTTTACTATGAGCAAATATTTTTCTTTTCCTTTTTTGTGGTACTGAGGATTGTACCCAGGGTCATTCTTCTATCACTGAACTACATTCTCAGCCCTTAAAATAAAGGTTTTTTAGTTTTTCTTTTTATTGTGAGACAGGGTCTCTTTAAATTGTGAAGGCTGACCTTGAATTTGCAATCCTCCTTCCTCATCTTCTGGAGTTGCTGGGATTATAGGATTGTACCAGTACACCCAGCTAAAGTAGGAACAACTTTAAACAAACATGGCTGTTACGCTAAAAACTTCTAATACAAAAGGAATCTACTGTGTGTCAATAGTGTATAAATTGATAAACGTGGGTCATCTGCCTTCTTTCTTTTCCATGGGTTTTCCCTAAACAGAAGAAACTAGCTTGCAGCTTTCATGTTTAGTTCCTTCTTTCAGATTTACTGGAATATTGTAAAATTCTTAAGATTAACTGCAAAACACTCCCCAGAGTTATTTCGACAGTAACTGTACATGAAACAAATACATAAAGAAAAAATATAGAAGTATTACTACTGGTAATTGTCCCTTTAAATTCTTCTCACATCAGTGGAAGCCTGGATTCTTAGCATTTGCAGAGTATATTATAAATTTGTACAATAAATGAGTACATTAAAACATTTTCATTTCACCAAGAACTCATGCAGTGCAAGGCCTTTGCAAAATTAACAAAACTGTTTTCTGTACACTACTATAATTATCCTATTCTGGAGCACTATGAGTAATTTGAGTTCTGAATTGAAGGCAGTGGAGCAAGTCTGTCAAAATCAATTCAATTGATTTTTATTTATGCAGATACATGGAGTTTTAAAGTGGTTGAAGTTCTTTTTGAAAGAAATCAGATCCCAAATGCCAGACAATGTTTGTATTCCAAGTCTTGTGCCCCTTTTCTGATACTTCCTAAAAATATTTTTAAAACGAACAAATAAAAGGCAAGCATACTTACAGTATGTTAAAAATCAAAACTTGAAAATCATCAGTTAACTTTTTCAAAATTGGATTTACTAAAATATAAAATACCAAAAAGTTCTCATAGAAATGGACCAAAATATTAAATATATATTTAATATAAAACAGGGGATAACTAAAATGTTAGCTAATAAGAGCTCTAACCTGCAGTTTCTACAGATCATCCAGACCCTCTGCCTCCATATAAAGGCAAGCAAAGATGCGAGATCAAAAGAGATGGAAGATTGGTGAGTTTGAACCCCTAGATCTTCATGTTCCTTTAGTTAAATCTAAACTATTTGGATTTCTAAGTTAATGTACACATGTTTTTTGCATAAGCTTGAGGGTTTTCATTTTCTTCTTTCTTCAAATCAAATAATTCTGACACATATATAGAATATATGTGAACATTATGGCATTCTACACAGTAGGCATATATTCAGAATATTGAAATTTGTTTCATTAGTGGATACAGTGTGGTTTACAGTAAGACAGTATGCCCTTATGATGTAAAATTTTAATGTGGAAAAAGATAACTATATTTAACAGTCTACACTGTGCATTTTCATGTATTTTAGGGTGAGTCAACCATTTGCCAATACTACTATTTAGTATTAATTTGATACAATAAAATGGGACAAGAAACAACAAATAAGATTCATAGCCCTTGGAAAAACAAAATCTTATTTAAATAAATAGCTCATGTATCTAGAAAAAATTCAAGTCAGTTAATGAATTTCCTCACTAAAATTAAGATGCCTTTTGCAATCGATCAACACACACACACACACACACACACACACACACACACACACACTTAAATGATTCTTTTTATTCAATCCCCTGTTGCCTGGTTAATAATAACAACTGTTACAAGATTGGTAATGTTTTCTTATCATTAATGATGTCTTTAAAAACCAAGGAACTATGACCTGTTTCTGATATGTCCTGTCGGAAGGAAATAGTTTCTGAATATTGAAAAATTATGAACAGCAAGACTGAAAACTATTGATAAAATGTCAGCATGAGGGCTTTGAGAAGATAATAATGATAAATAGTAAATAATGACAGAAATAAGTGGACATATGCTGATCATTGCTGCTTGGGAATTGACATCTTAAATATCACACCTCATTTATTTCCCTTAGCAGGATTATTAGAGGGGTGTTATTGTCATAGTTATGGTTATTATTAACTACCACTTTGCAAATGAGATAAATAGGGAGCAGAGCATCTAAGCAGCTGCCTGAGTTCATAGAATTTGTAAGCAGCAGAACAAGTAGTCAGACTAAGTCCAGATGAATCTAGGACAGGAAGAACTGACTGAGGCTGGATCCCTGTCAACGTTGATTTATATGCAGTCTCCACTGTGCAACTCCAGTGGAGTTGCTTACCCTCTGTGTCCTTGTGTGTCTGTTCTCCCCACCCCCACTCACTTATGTGATGGGAATAACAATAAAGTATGTAAGTAAGTTAAGTACCAGTGAGTGGTACAAACCAAAATCTTTAGAAATGTAGGTTGTGATTATTGTTCTGTTGTGTTCCTATAATTTGGTTGGTTACCAAATTGTGGTGTATTATTATTATTATTATTATTGACAGAGTTGCCAGATTTTATTTTTTAAGTTCTGGAAAAAGTCAGTAGATACACAGATGAAATTTTTTAGGTGTACATTATTCTAGTGTTCTAATTTAACACCTTATAAATTCTATACAATGGTTTGACATAAAATTATAAGTTATCTGTGATGAGATGAGCTTACCTTCTAGTAATCTCTTGAATGACTTATATTAATTCTAAATAACTTGAAACACTGATTTAACTAGACCAAATGATGTTTATGTACCATCTCATATAGTGTAATTGGATCAGGATGTCACTTCATTTTACTATCACTTGTATGACTAAAATGTTCCACACCAAACTAAGTTATGTACCAAATGTTTATGATCCTATTTTGCAAATTTATTGCTGTTTTTTCGTAACCTCAATATGATTGCAATAAGTTAAAGCCCAATTACACTTTAAAATAATTGCTTCTAAATTTATTGCTGAGTGGCATAATTAACTTTTCATTAGAGTTGCAATCATTCACATCTTACTTGGCGTTGCATGTTTCATACTTACTACATATTTTTTAAAATGTTACTGGTAGTCTATTTCAGTATTTGCCTTGGAGAACTTAGTTTAAACCCTAAGAAAAGTTTCCTAAGGGGAAAAAATGCTTTCAGTTAAACAGTAATAGGGCACCCTGGACTCTGTCATGAGCTGAAACATGGAGCTGATAGGAAGGATACAATGTTTTCCAAACAGAAAATGAAGTAATTACTTTGTTGGGAAAATTGGCATATTCCAGAAATATATTTTCATAAAATTATACCAGATAGTTCTTTATTGAATTATTTCACCTGAGATATAAAGACACCACCCTAGAATCATTTTACACTTTCACAAATTTCAGGTAAAATTTGTTTTAACTGGAGGGCGTTTCACATGATTTGCTAGAAGCATAGTGGAACTCTAATTATAAAATTTGGATGGTACCTCCTGAATCAGGAGTGGCCAGCTTTTTCTATTTGTTAAAGACTTCTTTGGCTATTCAGGATCTTTTTTTGCTTCAATGTAAATTTTAAAGTTGTCTTAGGTAATAGGGAAAGTTTAAGAATATTAATTATTTCAATCCCTGAACATATTACAAGACCTACTATGATCATCTTGTATGACCTACAGGATCATCTTGTCATAAAAACAGATAAATATGGTGGTGCATCCCTGTAATCCCAGTGACTCAGGAAGCTGGGACAGGAGGATTGCAAGTTGGAGGCTAGCCTCCGGAATTTATTGAGATCCTCAACAACTTACAAGACCCTTTCTCAAAATAAGAGAATTAAAAAAGGCTGGAGATACACCCATCAGTGTATGAAGCACCCTGGGTTTAATCCCCAGTTCAAAACAAAATAAAACAAAACAAAACAAAACAATACACTAGACATAGAGACCAATGTAACAGAATAGAGATCCCAGAAATAAACCCACACATCTACAGCCAACTAATTTTCAATAAAGGTGCCAAAAACACAATAGTGGAAGGAGAGCCTCTTTAATAAATGGCATTCAGAAAACTGGATATAGACATACAAAAGATTAATACTTGACTCTGTCTCTCTCCCTGTACAAAAAACTACTGAAAGCAGATCTAAGACCTAAATATAAGACCTGAAACTGGAACTACTTGAAGAAAACATAGGGGAAACACTTCAAGATATGGTTAAAGGCAATGTATTTTTGTATGTGACCCCAAAATCATAGAAAGAAAGCTAAAGCAGACAAATGGAATCATATGGAACTAAAAACCTTCTGCACAACAAAGGAAGCAACAGAGTAAGAAGGCAGCCTCAGAATGGGAGAAAGTATTTGACAGTCATCCTTCTGACAAAGGATTAGTATCCACTATATGTAAGGAACTCAAAAAACAAACAAATAAAAACCCAAAACCAAGTAATGCAAATAAAAATGGGCAAACGATCTGAATAAAACTTAAAGAAGAAATGCAAACAAATGGCCAAAAAAACACTTAATATCAGCAGGCATCAAGAAATGCAAATAAAAACTGCAATGAAATGCCATCCCACTCTAGTCAGAATGACTCATATCCAAGAAACAAAAAATAAATTCTGAAAAGGATGTGGGGAAAAAAGGAACTCTCATATACTGTGGGTGACAGTAATTAGTAGAACTACTACAGCAGAGAAACTAGAGGTTCCTCAACAAAGTTAAAAGTAGACCTACCATATAATCCATGATCCTTGGATCTATAGCCAAAAGAAATTAAATCAGCATACCACATGCAGCACTATTCACAATAGAGAAGATATGAAATCATTCTAGGTGTCCATCAATAGATGAATGAATAAAGAAAATGTGGAATAAACAAAGGAATATTATTCATCCATAAAGAAGAAATATAGTCATTTGCAGCAAACTGTGTTGAATTAGAGAACATGATATTAAGTGAAATAATCCAGACATAGAAAGAAAAGTACTAACTGGGAGTGGTGGTGCATGCCTGTAATCCCAACACTTTGGGAGGCTGTGACAGGAGAATCTCGAGTTCATAGACAGCTTCAGCAACAGCAAGGCACTAAGCAACTCAGTGAGACCCTGTCTCTAAATAAAACACAAAATAGGGCTGGGGATGTGGCTCAGTGTTTGAGTACCCCAGACTTCAATCCCCGGTACCAAAAAAAAAAAAAAGAAAGAAAGAATGAATGAAAGAAAGAAAAGTACTGCTTGTTCTCTCTCATATGTAGCAGTTTCAAAAATAAAAAATGTGAACTTGAATGTAGAACAGTGATTGGTAGAGGCTGGAAAGAGGCTGGGGGAAAGGATGAATAAAGGGAGGATGGATTTGATCAGTGCATGCTGTATCCATGTATTAATATTACAGTGAACCTATGAGTATGTACAATTTATACATGTTAACCAAAAATTAAAAAGTGACCAAAGTGACAGACTGCTGTAATACATGTAAAATTCCTTCAAAATTCAAAATACAAAAATATTTTGCAATGTTTATCCCATTGACAGTAATTTGAAAGCATAATGAAATTGCTTCATATACTGACAACTCATTTATGCCACTAAAATTTAATTTAAAGGTAAATTTTAAGAGACTTCAATTGTCTTATTGTTTTTATAGATGTGGAAAATTAAATGATTTGCTGAAAGTGACAGTTGTAGTTCCCAGGATTAGGATGAGGAAAAATTTACAGAAACAAAATCCAGTAAACCCGAGGAAAAAGCAAGATCCAAAGGGAAAGGTACAGCTTATAGTTTCCACAGTTGAAAATTACAATGTTCCTATCAAAGTTTTCTGGTACTTTGAGAAACCGAATGACATTCAAACATCCCATTCTCAGATGGTTGAAAGCCAAACACATCTAGAAATCTCTTGAAAATGGTAAGAGAAAAATGGCTCATGCCTAAGAAACCTTGGTAAGATTAGTAACTAATTTCTTATCATTATAGTGGGAAGCAGAAGGCAGTGGGATGGCATATTTAATGTGCTAAATGGAAAAAAGAAAAGAAAACCTTAAAACCAAGAATATTCCATTGTGTAAAATTATTTTTCAAAAACAAAGAAGAAATAAAACCACTCTCAGTTGAACAAAAATTGAGAGTATTTATTGCTTGATAACTTGCTAAATACAAAACACTAAAGAATTTCAGGCTAAGCCCGGCGCGGTGGCACAAGCCTGTAATCCCAGCACTTAGGGAGGCTGAGACAGGAGAATCGCGAGTTCAAAGCCATCCTTAGCAATGGAGAAGTGCTAAGAACTCAGTGAGACCCTGTCTCTACATTAAAAAAACACAAAATAGGGCTGGGGATGTGGCTCAGTGGTTGAGTGCTCCTGAGTTCAATCTCCAGTACCAAAAAAAAAAAACAAAAGAATTTCAGGCTAAAAGCAAGAGACAATAGACAGTGATTAAAATCAATGGAAAAATGAAGAATATGCAATTATAAGTGGGTAATTACAAAAGCCAATACAAAACAATTACACTTAGCAATACATATTTATTTTATAGCACATATAGCACATAAAGTGTTATGTATTTGACAATAGGTGGGAATAAATCTGTACTGAAATAAGAAAATGATGCCAGATAGTAAGTAACTCAAATCCACGGGAAGAACTGAAGAGAACCAGAAACAGTAAACTAGAAGGTTAATACAATAAATTCTAGAAATATATACTTGCACTCTTTCCTTCTCTCAATTTCAATAAATAGCATAGAATTATGAAGTATTAGCTATAAAAATGGATTTTTGAGACATAATCACAGAACTATTAATAGCTCAAATTGGGGAAGACAGATTATGTTGGAGTAAAACATCTGTGTCTAACTAGAATTACTTTGATATAAATCTGAAGTAGACTGTCATACATGGATATGGTAAGCCTTAAAGCAATAGCTAGTAAATTGACTTAAAAGCATATAGTTGAAAATTTGGGGCAATTAAAATGTTACAGGATAAAATATCCACCCAGTACAAAAAAGGGCAGTGAATAGAGAACAGAGGAATAAAAAAGACACAAGGCATCTAGCAGAAAAAATGAAAATGAACAGATGCTAGCTCAACCTTACAAAAACATCACATGTGAAAATTAAATAATTCAATCAAATGGTGATGGGGATGGCATGTGATATGAGACTCTATAATTTCATTCTTTTTCCCTTGTAATCCTAAACTTTTCTAACAAAATAGTCTACTAATAGGAAACGAAAGAAGTATACTCATTTGAATAAATATTGCATTTCATGTGAAACTTATTTCGTGTTGTAAGAAACATTAAGAGAACCATGATTTACATTTAAGCTTTTAGAGTTGTGTTGGTTTGTGCCAATTGCTAAAATAATTTGAAAATGAAATGAGGGACTGTGCACATTATTTTAGTTTGCATTCTATTTCCTGTGTACTCTTAACTCATATGCCATTGATAAAAATTTACATTTGTATGAATAAAAGAGAAAAATAGGATCTAGGTAGTATCAACAGAAATTTAGGGTGGATCAAGTCAGAAATCACATTCAAGATCAGTCCTACAGATGCATACTTCTCATCCTAAATTGAAATTTTCTCTCTTCATATTAAAACATTATAAAAATGCTCAAGGTTTTCTACAATAATTTGCCTTCCTGTTCTTCCATTTTCTTTCATATACGAAGTAATAGATAAATAAGGCACATCAATTGGGAGGCCGAGGCAGGAGGATCACAAGTTCAAAGCCAACCTCAGAAACAGTGAGGCGCTAAGCACCTCAATGGGACCCTATCTCTAAATAAAATCCAAAATAGAGCTGGGGATGTGGCTCAGTGGCCCAGTGTCCCTGGGTTCAATCCCCAGTACCTCCCCCACTCCCCAAAAAGGAAAATCAACTTGGGATTTATTCTGTTTCCCTAGACAGAAAAGGCCATCTGTATTACTCTTACCTTCTTATTTTATTGAGCCAAAAGAGGACTAAAGCATTAAAAAGAAACTTCAGTTGAGGTAAAGCTACAAAGCTATTCTCTGTAGCTTTCTTTGATGAGGCCTTATCAACCTAAAAGACATGGCAGAACTTCATGTTATCATCTGAAATTAGGCAGAAGATACTCATTCTGGAGAAAAATAACATTTGTTTTTGAGATGTTCCCAGGAGAAAGCAACTAGAGCTGGTATACAGATTTGAGAGTTTACTGTAAGAAAAATGAGTCCTATTTGTGAAGCAATCTCAATTAGTTGGGAGTTACCAAGGACCAACTTTATCTCTTTGTCAATTTTATCATCGTGTTCCATCAAATCCCCCTTCAGAGGTACCTTCACACAGCTGGAGCTGTGCATCACTTTCAGATTCTATGAAGTCTACTGTAGTCCTATTGAAAAGTCTAGTTTATTCAAATTCAAACCTACCTAGACCAGGGCAAAGCAGGGAAGACATGTGACTTCAGCCCCTTGAGCATGCAGTGGTGACATGGGCTCACTCAGTCTCCCTCCTACTCCCAAACTTTGGAGTGAGACCCACTGCTGACATATTCACACTTCCTATCCATTTCTGAGGTTAACTTCTTTGGTTTGTAGGCTGAACTGAGAGTAGGGGAGAGAACTGGCATGTTATTAGTGATGGAGGACACCTCTGGCTTGGTTCTGAATTTTGGTTTCCTCTGTGCTGAGTCCATGTGGTAGACTCCATGTAGCTGGTATGTGTGACTCCCCAAGAGGATATTCAGCTTCACTCTGACCTCCTCCATATTGCAGTACTCCTCTCAGGCCCACCAGTATACCTTTACCCTCTCTCTGGGTGGATGCTCCCTCTTTTTGCCTGGATGAACTCCCATCCAAATGCCCTCTTCCTCCATCTTAAAACTCCATATAATTTCCTGTGGTGCCAGCAAAACTGCTGAGATCTTTACTCAGGTGGCTAATTCTTTGTGTAACTCCATCCCAGGAACATCACACCACACTATGAACTCTCCTTGTAAAGCAGCAAGCTTCCATCTCTATAAAATTTCAGGTGGGAAGTAGGTAATATTCCCTACAGTTATCCCTCAGATTCTCAGGATAGAGGCTAAATTTTCCCAATAATTTTTTCCCACATTCTCCAGGGGCAGCTGCAGGATCTTACATGAAGTTCACATTTCAGCAACCATAGATTGCTCCTTCTCCTCCTTCTTCTATTACCTTATCTCTCCAAGTGATCTTCACAGAGCTCCATCCACCCCATGCTGACTGGGATTAAAGGATAAAATGAAGTCAAGTCCCTTATAACACTGAATTTTTGAACACTCTCATTCTTCTTCTCTCCATTTTAAAATTACTGAGTACAGAGAAGGATGTGATAAGGAGTTTTAACTTGGGGTGGGGAATTCTTTTTTTGTTGTTTTACTTTGTTTTATAGTGCTAGGGATTGAACCTAGGACCTTGAGGATGCTAAGCAAGTGCTGTGTCACTGAGGTACACCCTGATGCCAAGGTGGGAAATTCTTGTTAAGTGGTAGGAAATGGATATTCACACATTGATAGATTCCTTCAGAATATGAAAAGCTCAGAACACACTGAAACACTGAGGCTCCAGTGCTCATCTGTGAGCTTAAAAAATTATACAACATCTGGTTATCCAAATTTTTTTTTTCTTCATTGATAAATATCAAATTTCTATAATGCTGAGTCTTAGGAGAAAATAGATAGGTAAAAAAGAAAAAAACTCACTCATTTGTATTTCCACAATCTATACACAAGCATTTTTCACATGTTCACGTATTTCCACTTAACTTACAAGATTTTGGAACAATTTAGTCTTTGCCCCTCTTCTGATAAACCAGGTATAATAGAAAAGAGATATAATTTTCTGTTATCATCAAATTAATTTTCATCCGGCAGCCCAAAAAGGCAATGGTCAAAATAAATAAAACAAAGTATTACCTACTTTTCTACGTTATTGAGTTGAAGTTGGTTCATTTCATCAAGTATTAACCACCAGTGGAGTGCTGGCCCTGTGACCAAGGATAAGGAACATGATGAACAACTTTGACAATGCTTCTGTCTTCAAGGAGCTCACAGTTTAGATGACAAGACAGAAATACAAACATACAACAGAGCTCACATGGAAGCATGTTAGAGCTGGATCTTCAGGACACCTCTCAGAGACAGGCAGAGAGCCACATAAATGCTTTCCTTGACAGAACAATAGGCTCTTCCAAACCCTTGGCTAAGCCTCAATGCCGCCCAAGTCTTGTGTTTGGCCTTTTCAGCTCATTCATAACAAGAATCTTGCTAAATCATTCCCTACCTTTGACTTCCTTGATACCGGTCAAGTTCATCATCCCCACATTTGGAATGTAAGTCCTTAGCCTCCCTTTAGCAAGAATCCTGTTGGGCCAATTTAACAATAATCCTACCTTTGATGTTTCTTCTTAGTGATTTGCCATTCTCTGACCTCAGGATTCTACTCCTCGACTATTAACCCTCAATTATCATAAGTGTACTCAGAATTAAATTCAATCTTTCTCCCTTATTGTGATTGACTTGACTCTTACAGCAATAGCCTTGAATAAAGTATTCCTTACCATTTAACAAGTGTTAGAATAGTTTCTATTTAATGAGAAGACTTCTTTAAGGAGAAGAGAAGCTGAGTGTCTTAGAGTTCCTCTGGCCCCAGAGGAAGAGAAGAAAGGATAACGGGATAGGCTTTAGGTTCGTGAAGGCCCTTGGAACAGAGTAGAATAAAGACCAAAGAACTTACCAATTGGAGTCTTCTGTTCAGGTTCTGAAATTTAGGTTAATGTTTTAAAAAGGTACATGAGCATATAAATGGTGCCATTATATAATTATTGGATATAAACAGAAGATAAGGAACATCCTGTACATTATGATTCCATTGGTGTATGTTTTTTGTGTTGGTTTATATCTGGGTAGGAAATGGCTAGGTTCCCTCTGGGTGGAATTGGGTTAGGAAAGATGGAAAAAGGAATGTTTAAGATTTATCTTCTTCTTTATAGAGTCCATATTCTCAATATTATAGTTCATTTTCTATTATATTTTTCATAATGTATAATTATCATATTTTTATAATAAAACTAATAAAATCTTTTGAGAATGGCTGCATGAAAGTAAAATGAGGAACTATATTACTTCCCTTCTCTATTTCTTTATATTGGTAAAATATATTTGAAGAATATTATGTTCTCCTTATTGAAAGAAATTTTAAGTTATGAAATATTCAAGACCATTTCTGCCTCAGTACCAAACTATGATAGATTTGGGCCATTTGTAATCCTTTCTAACCCAAAAAAGTGTCTGATTTAATAAATATGTAAAGCACTCATTACTATTAATGAATGTTGAAGGGGAAAATAAATCACCAAGCCTCAGCTTCATAAATCGTTTGAAATAGGTAGAGACTGAATAGCTGGGAGGGGAGCAGTCCATGTGCAGCATCAGTAGTAGGATCAGCCAGGGTGCAGGGCCAGGCAGCTGTCACCATTGCCACTTTTGGAGATGGGGCATTAACTTGGGCAGAGCCCAGGTCAGAGACCTGGAGAACAGGTAGGGGTCAGCACTGCTGACAAGGTCGTTCAACTGGTGTTTGACTATCTGCAGACAGTTCCAGACATTATTGGTGAAAGGTAACTCCCTCAATACAGAACACTGGATATCAGTAAAAGATCACATTTTGCTTTCTTTTGGCTTTTCTGCTCTTAATGTGGAGTTAGCTGATGGTGACTAAAGTTACTCAGTGAGGAGTCTTTCCCAGAGGACCAGAGCACTCATCTTGGGGTCTTTTTTAATAAACTACCACCTTCTTTGAAAGATACTCCTTTTAATAATTGTGCACACTATATAAGAAGCAACACTGATATTTGTTTTTTAAACTACCCAGAAGGAGCCACCTAGTCCCAAGCCTTAGGGTAATCATGGCTGTAGCCATCAGCAAACTGATGACTGTCCTGCTTGCTTAACATGGTGCTCAGATGGGCCCTCTTCTGTGTTCTCTTCCATCCTAGTGCCTATGTTGCTGGGCTCTGCTAGACACTATCTGAGCTGTGAGGTGGGCATTAGCTCTGCCCGCTCACTCAAATAATTCCCGGGGGAGGACAGTGGTGAGGCATGACCTCATTGACATGTGACATACATATACATGTATTAACATTTAATATTAAATTTAAACATAAATGCTGTAGTTTGTACAGAAGCATTTCAATTTTTCTATTAAAAAATCAAAAATTTTTGAGTAGTTAAAAACATTTCCAAAAATCCACCCAGATTTTACATAGAAGATATTTTAAAATAATATAGACATTCCATGCCACCCAATTTTTATTTGAATTTAGGATTTATTTCAGCTATGTAAAAAACTATACAATCCTTGAGAAAAAGCTCACTCCAAAAACATATAAGGAATCAGAGAAGACCTGAATAAATTATGTATGTTTTCAAGAATGCTGTTAATATATCATATTAACCTGTCATATGATTTTATTACATTTCTCATTTCTGCTACAATGATGATAATAATAATAAAAAACTCATCTTTAGTTAGTCCATTCAAATAGTTCCTAATTACATCTCTGATGTCTTCACATGGAATACTTAGTTATTTTAAGATTTAAGTATAATCTAAGTATAATGACAGATTCATACCCTTTCCTAGTCAATGACACCTAACATCCAATTCTCATGACTAGAGAGTTGGTTTATGCTGTGTATTTATTAATAGCTAATTGCCTTACCTGCTAGGCAAAGCATTTTGCAAAAGCAATTCTAGCGAAATTATTTGATGAATACGAAGAGCTAATATAATTATAGAGTAAGAAGTTGGGCCTCTCGATTGTATGTAAAGAAGAAAAGTTAGCCCATTATATCATCAGTCTTTTAAAATTGTATTTGTTCTTTTTAGACATACATGATAGTAGAGTATATTTTGATCTGTTTATACAAATATGGAATATATCTTATTCTAATTAGGATCCCAGTCTTGTAGTTGTACATGATATGGAGATTCATTGTGGTGTATTCATATATGTACATAGGAAAGCTGTGTCAGATTCATTCCACTGTCTTTCCCAGTCCAACTCTTGAGTGGTCCCAAATCCATGGCCTTTTTGGAAAACAAACCCTTGATGTCATTGATTGCACTGAATCATGTTTGTTACCTGCCCTCTCAGCTGAATAAGCCCTATGAGATCCCAGAAAGTAATAAAACGGCTGGGTCTGGATGCATGATTTGCCTGGGTCCTCTCCTTCAGAATCATGTTGTGTTAGTTTCTTTCACTATAAAAAATTCCTAAGATAATCAACTTATAAAGAGAAAAGGCTTATTTTGGCTCATGAGTTTAGTGCTTTCATTTCATGATTGGCTGGCCCCATTCCTTTGGTTGAAGCAGCACTGAGGCAAGAATCAATGGCAGAGAAAAACCTCATGTGAGAGAGACAGAGAAAGGGACCAGGGTCCCACAATCCCCTTAAATGTCATTATGCCCAAACTTTTCAAGCTTCTACCACCTCCCAATAGTGCCAAGCGGAGGTCAAGTTTTCAAAACATGGACTTTTGGGGGACATTTAAAATCCTAAGTATAGCACTATTTCTGTTCTCAAAAGATACATAATTATCATTCCTTTAGCCACCACTCTGGTCCTGAAAACAAAGCCACAAGGACATCCATCTCCTCATTCCCATTTGGTGATCCTGCACCAGAAGCTCAGGGACCTGCCAAGTGGAGATGGCCCCATTTCCATGTTGTTGCATGATGAGAACCTGCTCACTTTCTGCCTTGTCTTATTTCTTGTATACTTGCTAGTGGACCAATTTTTTGTTCACTTGTATCTTCAAGACCTAGCATGGTTCCTGGTTTTATCAATCTCTCAATTATTGGATTTTAGCAGCCCCTGCAGATATTAATTTACCACTTTCCATAGACAGGGATAAAGTCACATTTCACTGTGGTAAGGAGTAAATGTTGAGCAGGTTGAGAAAGCCTCAATATCATTTGAGAAATGGATTAAATGATGCTGTTTTCAGTCTCTTTCTAAAGAAAAAACTATCTAAATAAATGCTGAAAACTTGTTCTATTACGATAAATGTCTGGAACATTTATTAAAGCAAGTCATAAAAACTTTTACAAGCAAGTAATTCCTAAAATGCTTTTGGCTTTATAAATTTTTATTCTACAAAAATAGACTGCTCTGAAAATAGACCCTTTTCCTCAAAATGCATGGAGTGCCTTCTGACATTAGGGTGATATAAAAGAGTAATTTTTCTCTTGCAAAAATATCTCATTGAAAAATTGCCACATATTTCAATTTAGACTGATCATAAATAGCCACACAGCACCTGTGTTTTTGTGGGACCAAAAAAAGAAGAACCAGAAATGTGTTCAGGAGGATTCTAAGGAAGCACAGGACCATCTCAGGGATAAATAAGAAAACTCACATATAAAAATTACCAGGTCATCTGAGAATGGTGGCACACACCTGTAATCTCAGCACCTGGGATCGTGAGACAGAAGGATTGATAGCTCAAGACCAGCTTCAGCAAATTAGCTAAGCCCTGTCTCAAAATTTTAAAAATGAAAAAGGACTGGGGACCTAGTTCAGTGGTAAAGTGCCCCTGGATTTAATCCCAAGAACCCAAACAAACAAACCAACAAACAAAAGTGGTGCTATCACTGCTAAAACAAACTAGAAGACTCTATGGAAATTATTTTTGAACCAGATATAAACATACTTTCTGACTTAGTGGTTTTGCTTTATTTTTTACTTTGGTTGACTTACTGATGTTTTTCATTGTTGAAAAATGTTAGATGTTTATGTGCTGTAGATATATATTTGCTGTTAAATAATTATTCACAGTGAAATTTCTAAATGCCCAAGAAAATGTGTATGCTAATCCTAAATATTTTTGATGTTGGCCTTTTACTAAATGATAAAATCTCAACAGTAAAACTGTAATCACTGGAATAAAGAGAACATGGAGTGGTTCTCTTGGATTTAATAATAAAATGCACAAAGAATATTTTAATTAAATTTCTATTAGCCTAAGACAATCTAAAGAATAATGTTATCACAAATGGAAATAAGGAAAAAAAGAAAACCAGAAATGCCAATTAAAAATGGGTATGCTTGAAGGGAACTATCACAGATCAGTCTGCATTCTAGTAAGTATCTTAACATTCATTTATTTGAAAAATAGGCTAAGAAATGTTCATTTACTAGTTAATAAAACTTTAGCATTACGTGAATGAAAATGTTAATGCATAGATTCTTTGTTAAAAATAAAAATTTAACTTTTAAACTTAACTTTTAAAAGTATAAGCGATAAAGAGTAATTATCCTTTATTATTATCCTTTAATTAAAGGTAATTTTCCTTTCAACTCAAATGTTAATTATTATAGGCCTTTTGGTTTTCTTTTTAAAAGCTCTTGAAAAAAATTTTTTTTTTCAGTGCTGGGGATTGAACTCAGTGTCTTGCACATGTTAGACAAGCACTCTACCCCTGAACTGTACCCCAACCATGGAAAATTCACTTTTTAATGTTTGTTGTTACATGAACAGTACTACTAAAAACTAAAGAACTCTGTATTAAATTAACAAACAAAATATAACTTTAGGGTAATATAAAATGTTTTCTCCTGAAACAGCAACCAATATTTTTGAAATGAGAAGTGAATATACATTGTGCTCTTCTATAAATAACTTTAAATAAATCTAAAGCCAAATAAAACATAACCAATAAATTTTGTGCTATTTGTTGGAAATTTACATTTTCCCAGATAGTTAGACATTTTCTTTTGCTTTCATGATTAACTGAGAGTTACACATGGGTTATCAATGTTCAGATTTATATGATAATATTAAAACTCTTTGTCTTTTGAAGGCAATATAATTTTAAAAACTTCTATGTTCTTGAGATAAAGTATCATCTGGTAATAGATATTTGTTCTACATAAGTAATGTGTTCATTAGGTCAGTGGAGGTGTGCTCTCAAAGGGCAAAGTGAGACCCAGGCCTCTTCCTCTTCTACTCTTAACTCCTGACATGACTGGAGTGGTGGTGTTCTGCCACATGCTCTCATGCTGTGCTGCCTTGCCACAGGCCTAAAAGCACAGAGTCCAACAGATCATAGATTAGAATCTCTAAAACCATGAATTAAAAGGAACCTTTCTCTTTTATAAGTTGATGATCTCAGAAATTTTGTCACAGTAATGGGAAAGCTGACTAGCATAGAATAAAACTTGGGATGATAGATGAAGAAAATTTTCAGGGTGACAAGAAAAAATGAGATGGAGGGCCTTATGGGAAAGAGCAAGGACTAGTGGGGATCATTCCAAGGAAAAGAAGCTATGCAAAATGGAAAGTAGGGCATTTCTGAGGTTTAGAGGATAGAATTTGAGAAAACTCAAAAGGTTCTTGCTCATCTTAGAAGGCCTGAGAATGGAAAGTGGCCATAGATTGAAATATGGCTGGAATTACTATGGGAAATGTTATGGGAAGTTAAAGAAAAAAGGAAGAAAACCCCATGTAATGAGGCTGGGGTTGTGGCTCAGCGGTAGATCGCGTGCCTAGCACGTGTGAGGCACTGGGTTTGAGCCTCAGCACCACATAAAAATAAATAAATAAAATAAAGGTATTGTGTCCATCTCTAACTAAAAATATTTAACAACAACAACAAAAAAAACCCCATGAAATGACTTTTATATGCTAAGCAAAATGTTAGAACAAATGATACTATTCTGGTGCAGTTTGTTTATATATTTTATGGGTTTATTATTGTTATTATTATTATTTTTTTTGAGGAGAAAGGAACAATGTGGTTCACTCAGGATTGGGTCATGTGATGACAGAAAGTATTGAAGCCAAGGCAGGGAGTGATTCCAGGATGAAAGAGGGCTCGACTGTGATTGTCTTGGATGAGGGTGATGGCAGTAGGTACAAGAAAGACCCCTAAGGTGTCAGCAAGTATAGAGGTTGGAGATAGTTTAGTTGAGAAACAACTGGGAAGAGCAGGAAACTGTACCCCGAAGGAGCCATTAAAAAGCATTGATGATATTCAGGTGAGATTAACTTGAGGCTGAACTGAAGCAGAAATTGAGGTTATTGAGTTCGAATGTAATGAGAAATATCTCATAATCTTCTCAATTACCTAAGATGAGTCAGAGCTCATAGGAGACAGATATTCCATGTTCTGATGTTCCTATATCTTGGCCAAAGCTATTATGCTGTGGGATTGCTTCCTATTTACTGATATGACTGGAGCTGGCCTTTTAGGGCTGGACACTCTCCAATGCAGGGGAGGAGGGCTCAGGAGGGCTCAGTGTCAGAAGCCTGACCTGCATTCAGAGAGGGTAACGCAGGAGTACACAAGCTCCATACAAGCTACTTTATAGTGATTGGGGTCTACTCAAGAAACTGCAAAGGCAATTCTTTAAACAGGCACTGTGATTGTCGATGATATCTGTCCCTCTGCCTGTCTCCAAATGAGTTCTGTTTATGAGAATTAATGTGCCTGCAGCCGCACATAGCAAATCTTTTCATTATGTTGACATTTGTAAGCAGAGCGTGCAGGCAAGCTTGTCTGTGAAATGACTCATTCTTCTTTGAGTTCTGATCATTCTCTTATTTGTAAAGTTTGACAAGACACATTTCAGCGAAGAATAATATTAACACTGGGCTTTTAAAATTGGGATATTAGTGGTGGCTGCATGCAGCAGCAGCCTAGTCATTGCAGGTGTCTGGTCCTGCGTGCCCTGAAAGCTGGTATAAGTTAGTGCCAGCTAATCAAGGAGGGGCCTAAGGGAATCATGAGTCCTTCCCTAACAGCCATTAACTCTTTCATTCCCTTTAGGTGTTAACACATGAACTTAATATGTTTTTGGCTCCCTCTCTTGTCCAAAGTTATCACATGTCCATCATGTACTTTAATACAGAATTTTTCA
This sequence comes from Xerus rutilus, assembly GCA_028644305.1. Lineage (NCBI taxonomy): Eukaryota > Metazoa > Chordata > Mammalia > Rodentia > Sciuridae > Xerus > Xerus rutilus. The sequence continues at coordinate 54,856,233 of CM053412.1, read as the reverse complement.
TTGATATTCAAACCTATCTGAGGAGCAGAACATGGAGTATTGCAGCCTTCACAGCCTTCAGCTTATCTCTGTCTACATAAAAAATTAATCAGCCTTTTAAAAAATGCAGTGTCCTCCTGCAAGGCTTTGTTTCCTTTTTCCTAAGGAGGAGTCAAGCAAATTTTCAATAAATCAAAAATTTGGACAATCCAAATGCATGTAGCATTTTTTCTATTGCTTTGAACCATCCAGGTGTCAGGGAAGATTTTCCTTTTCTCTGTGGAAGCCCCTGAGACTTGAAAAGATGCTTTCATATGCACCTACATTTTGCTACTCAAGCTCCAGCTTGCCACTATACCTCGAGTAGCATGCTATAGATGAGTACCAATGGTGAAGGTTTCCTTAGGGGCAGTTGAATTAAAGCAGAATTGACAGAATTTAATTCTATGACTCCTTAAGACAAATCTGTACTTTTAATATAATAACTTTTAAAAAAATAAATATTATATGAGACGACAGCTTAAGTATTTTACCTAAACTTTCAAATTTATTTTTGTAAAAGTTTTACAGTATTTTCTAAAGATTATGTTTTGATGATATTCTTATAATTTCTTATTTCTCTATTTTGTTTTTCTATTTAAGTTTTCCGTTAATATGTCTATTTAAAAGTTTTCAAAATCCAACATTTTTCTTTATTAAGTACATTGTTTTATGTATCCCTAGTCATTCATTTTTGCTTTATTATCTCCTTTCTAATGATTTCTTCTTTTCTTTCTTTTTTCTTTTTTTCCCCTTGGTACTGAGGATTGAACCCAAGGGCACTTAACCACTAAGCCAGATCTAGCCCTTTTTATTTTTTATTTTGAGATAGGATCTCACTAAGATGCTTAAAGCTTTGCTGAGTTGCTGAGGCTGGTCTTGAACTTGCAATCCTCTTGCCTTAGCCTCCTGAGTTGCTGAGATTACATGATGCTCTCATGATTTCTTTTACTTTGCTGTCTTGCCTTGGTATAATTTTTTTGGTAATAATTAATAAATGTTTACTGAGTGCCTAATTAAGGAAAAAATCTCCAGTAATATTTTAGAACATTTGGACAAATAAAATGTCCTATTAGCGTTTTATGAAAGCATTAAACAGATATTTTAGGGACTCATTCTTCCTGAGTGTTGGCTATCCAAAAGGAAAGATAATACCTTTCTCAAGTTTTATTTGAATATTTACATAAAATAAGATCATTTAAATGCTCAACATTTTGCATTGATTAATCTGTACTTGTGGGCCATAAAACCACTATTCTCTAACTGTAACATTGAGTCAAACCTACCAAGTAATGTAATTGTGAATCAAGTGTTCAAACTCACAATCCAGTCAGGTTGTGCTGACAGGTAACCCATTTAGTCTACACTGTATTTTAAAAACTTTTACATTTGAATTCTATAGGTGTACCTTTACCCTCAGTTGCTCAGGACCCACTATACCCTATTATCCTTAAGCCTGCTTCCTTCAATCAGTTAACAGCTTAGCCACTGAGGACTTTTGGGTTTAAGCCCATCTACTACATGGTGTCCATCTTCTACATGCAAATATGTACTGGAATAGTCAATTGGTCTAATTTTTTTGAACTAGAAATTTGATTCATTAATATTAAATATTTAAATTTAAATGCCAAAAGTATTTAGTACTGTTAATTTTCTCTTGATCATCACTTTCTGACGTGGTATTTTCATTATCATTATCTTTCTGAGAAAATTATGTAATTACAGTGTGTATCTCAGAGTTGCTTAATATAAGCTTATTATATTTTTTTAGTTGTGGATGGACACAATGTCTTTATTTTATTGCTTTGTATGTGGTGCTGAGGATCGAACCCAGGGCTTCACGCATGCGAGGCAAGTGCTCTACCGCTGAGCCATAGCCCCAGACCCCAGTTTATATATGTCTTTAAAGCTGAAATGAGTTTATTATAGGGAGCATTTAACTGGGTATTTTTTAAAAAATTATTTAGTTACTCTACATTTTTTACTGAAAAATTCAATCCATTTATATTCAAGGTTATTATTGATAGGTAAATAATTTCTCCTGCCATTTTGTTAACTGATTTCTGCAGACATTTGTTTCTCTCTTACAGTCTTCCTTTGTAATTTGATGGTTTTCAATAATGGTTTGCTTTGATTTCTTTCATTTATCTTTTTGACATATCTTGTATATTTTTGTTTTGTAAGTACAATAAGGCTTATATAAAACATCTTCTAGTTAGAACACAGTATTTTAAACAGGTAACAACTTGATTTTTATCACACACTCAAATATTCTTTTATTCTCTTTCCTCCACGTTTTTAACATCAAAATTTGTATCTATCGTAATGTGTGTTCCTTAACAAATTATTGTAGCCATAGTTATTTTAACAGTTTTTCTTTCTAATGGAGATATGAATTTTAAATTTGACAATGCATTTACTTTCATCAGTAAGTTTTATACTTTCCTATTTCTTTGTTGCAAATAAACTTATTTTTCATTTTAGCTTGAAGAACTTCTATTAGTATTTCCTATAAGGAAGATCTGGTGGTTATGAGATTTGTTTTTTCTTGGAAAAAATCTTTATCTCTCTATTTTTTAAAAAATTTTTTGTAGTTGTAGATTGACAGAATTCTTTTATTTTATTTGTTTATTTTTATGCGGTGCTAAGGATTGAACCCAGTGCCTCATGCATGCTAGGAGAGTGCTCTGCCGCTGAGCTACAGCCCCAGCCCTATCTCTCTGTTTCTTAAGGACACTGTTGTTTGCTAAATTGTTCTTAGTTGACAGTTGTTTGTTTGTTTCACTACTTTGAACATATTTGCCAGTTCTCTCTTGGCCTGCAAAGTTTCTGCAAAGAAAACTACTGATAGGCTTATAAAAATCACTTTTCATGTCAGATGTTTTTTAAGAAAACTTATCTTGATACCTTAATAATGTCTTTGATTTTTATCTGTTTGATTATGATACATTTTAGTGTGGTTCTTATTATGTTAAATCTGGTTAGAAGAGCTGGGGTTGTGGCTCAGTGGTAGAGTGCTTGCCTAGCATGTGTGAGGCACTGGGTTTGGTATTCAGCACCACATAAAAAATAAATAAAATAAAGGTATTGTGTCCATCTATAACTAAAAACTTAAAAAAAATCTGGTTGGAGATCTTAGAATCTCCTATACCAGGACATTAATATTTTTCTTTAATATTGAGAAATTTGGGATTATTATTTCCCTAAATTTTCTATATTTTTATTCTCTGTCCTCTTCTTCTTCAAGTCTACAATATAAACTGAGCTTTCTTGATACTGTCGCATAATCTGTAGTGACTTTCTTTGTTCCCTTTCATTGTTTTCTGTTTTTTTTTTCTTTTATCTTGACTGTCCTCAAATAGCTTTTCAAGTTAATTGATCTTCATTCTGCCATTGATGCCCTCTATTGCCCCCCGCCCCCACCATTTTACTTATTGTATTATTCTGGTCCAGAATTTCTGCTTGATTCTCTTAAATGATCACAATTTCTTTGTTAACTTCTCATTTGTTCATTTTTTATTTCCCTGATTTTATTGAATTGTCTCCCTGTGTTCTCTTGAAGTTTGCTGAGCTTTCCTAAAACAAGTGTTTTGAATTCTTTTCAGTCAGTTCACAACTATTTCCTTGTATTATTTTGACAGTGTTATGTTTAAAAATTTTTTTCATGTTTCTTTTTTCCTTGATTTGAGGTCTGCACATCTGATAGAGTAGTTGCCTCTTCAGAACCTTATGGACTGGTTTAGTGGGGAAAAACCTTTCCTTATGAATACTACAAAGGTGCTGGCTGAATAGGGTGTTCTGTTTATGAATCCAGTGAGCATACAATAGTGTGGTCTCCATGCATCTCTGTCACCTGAAGTCAACAATGGTAAAGATTTGCAGAGGTCCTCAGTAGCAATGACTAGTCTGCATTGACAACATAGGCTGGTGGCTTCAGTGGCAAAGACAACTGAGGTTCTTCTGATGTCTTTTTCTTCCACTGTGGAAGTTGTGGCTAAGAGAATCTTTGAGCTACTGGATCCACCTGTGCACATGCTTGTAGCACCATGGAGTGGCCATGGAGCCTGAGCCTCTGGCAAGGGTGATACATCATGGTGGAGGATATAACAAAGCAAACTACTTACATCGTGAGCAAAGAAACAGAGAGAAAAGGACACTGGGGTTTGACAACCTCTTTCAAGGGCACATACAAGTGGCCTAAATTGTTTCCACTAGGCACCACCTCCTAAAGTTCCTACCACCTTCCAAAAGCATCAACTTTGGAACCTTTAAACAATGGACTTCTGGGGGGCTCACTGCCAAATGATAGTGGTATTCTTTTTTCAAACTTGCTTTCTCATTTTTTGGAATATAGATATGCTGAGAATTTTCCAAATCTTTAAATTCTGGTCCCATTTTGGTTGACAATTCTCTTTTAAATATATTTTCTTTATAAGTTAATTGCCTCAAATATTTCCTATAATAACACAAAACTGACTAATACAAATAGTAAGGGTGTTGCAGATAAACCATTTATAAGGACATGAGACCATGGACTTCATCAGCCATTTTGAAAGAAACCAAGAGTAGAGATGGGACTATCCAAGTAACAGCACTGCCGAGTGGGACTAAAGAAAACAGAGAAAGTGGTACCCAATGAGTCTGGGAGTGTCTGCCATCTTTCACAAAAAGGGAAGACAGTACCTGAGACAATTGCGAGATCATCAGAGCCACCACCCATTCAACAGAGTAAATAGCCTTCAGCAGAAGCTGGAGGGGTTGGGGAGTACAGACCTTCTCAACAGAGCTCTGGCCTGGGCAGCACCCTGACAATCTGTGGGGATGACGTTGGTTCCCCAGTAGATCTGTAAAGTGGAGCATCAAGTCAAAGAGAATTATTCTACTACTTAAAGTTCTCATCGGATTTACTTTGCTGGGACTTGCTTGAAATCAGTGACTCCTTCATTTTCCCCATGTCTCCTTATTAGAATAAGAATGCCTATCCTTTGCCTATTTATTCATTATATTTTGGAGACATTTAAATTTGCTTTCACAGGTTCCCAGCTGGAGAATAATTTTGCTTCAGAATAAACTGTGTCTTCAGTATCATTCAAATCAAATTTTAATAATATTTAGATAATATTTTGGAATTCAGAGTTTATGTTGGAATGAGTTAAGATTTTTGAGGTTGTTGAGAGGAAATGAATGTATTTTGCATGTGAGAAGAACATTGATTTTGGAGAGTCAGGGATGAAATATTATAGTCTGAAAGTTTGTACCCTCCCAGAGTTACATGTTGAAATCCTAACCTCCAATATGACAAAGGTGGGGCATTTGGGAGATAATTAAGTCATGATAGGGAGCACTTGCAAGTTGAATTTGTGCCCTTAAGAAAAGAGATATAGGAGAGAAGATGCCTGTATTCACTATGTAAGGATATGGCAAGAGATCAGCCATTTATATACCAGGAAGAGGGCCCTCACCAGAATTTGACCATGCTGTCAGTTGGATCTTGAATTTTCCATCTTCAAAACAGTGAGAATTAAATATTAATTGTTTAAGTCAACCAGTCTGTGATATATTTGCTATAGCAAACTGAACTGATTAAAACAACCACCAAACTTACATATGTAGACACATAAACCATGATGTGCAAAACATGGAATTGTACAAAATTTCATTGAATCATAGCTTCAGAAGGTAAGTCTTGGTTGGATTCTTAAGGGTTATGTAGAATAACTTTAGGTTGAAATCAGTGAAATTCCACTGCACATTTCCACAAGCTCTTTCATCCTGCACCCAAACAAAAGAAAAAGCAGGTATGTAGTGTGTCTAACCATGGTTTATAATCAGAACTAGAATCAAATGGAAGTATCTCATGATTCAACTTCTAGAAAGGCTTTCACCTTAAATAGATTACTGTTTTCCTACAACATGATTAATATTTTTAAAAGCAATGGTATTTTTGTCCTTTAAAGAATGAAATTTTCAGTATAGGCCTACTATTATAGCTGCTGATCAGTTTTAACTTAGGAAAATATAAAACAAAGGCAAACAATCTCTTAATTGCCCCTCATTGTTTACTATGTGTTGTGATTAAATTTGAGGTGTCCCCCCAAAAGTTCATGTGTGTTGCAAAGCAAAAATTTTTAGAGGTGAAATGATTAGATTATGAGAGGTGTAATGGAATTGGTGGAGTAATTCATTGATATGGATTAACTCGGCCGTAAATGTAGGCAGGTAGGGTGTGGTTGGAGGAAGGTCACTGGGGGTGTGCCTTTGGGATTTATGTTTTGTCTTTGGGTGAGCTGAGGACACCTTTTTCTGCTTCCTGGTTGTCAGGTTCTGAGCTTCTTTCCTCTGTTGCATCCTTCCATTATATATTCTGCCTTACCTCAGGCCCAGAGCTATGGAGTTGGCTGACCATGGAGAGAACCTCTGAAACCATGAGCCAAATAAACCTTTCTTCTCTAAATTGTTTTTGTCAGGTTTTTTGGTCACAGTGTTGGAAATAATGTGAGTATCGGGCACCCCAGGAGCCAAAAATAAACACTTGGAAGCCAGGCATGGTGGTGCATGCCTATAATCCCAGCACTTTGGATAAACACTCAGAGACTAATCAGCTCTGTGGAGCAAGGCAAGAATTTTATTTCCACGGGCAGAAGGGTGTGCAGCAAACCAAAACTGAGAAGCAGGCACACCATTCAGGCAGGTTGCTCAACTTTTATCCCTGACAAAAGAGTGCTTTGCCGTTGCCCATTGGTGGAGTCAAACTGCATAATCTTTGGCATGAACAGATACTGAGGGAAGGGATACTTCGCCACCGCTTGGCCTGTTAGTGGTGACTGATTGCCCCGTCTTCTACTGGGTCATTCAAAGAAATATACCTTTAGTTATCCTCACCTTCTTTTGTTCTCTTGTGGCAAGAAAGTCCCCCTAGGTTGAATGCCTTTTGGCACATATACACCTAAAGAAGAAATGAAGGTGCGGGGAGGAGGTGCAGGAGGTTCAGGAGGTGCAGATCATTCATTGTAAGAAAATGGCAATCTGGTAGTGAGGGGTTATCACAGAGCTCCTCTGGTTTGACAGAAAAGACTGATAGCCTATTTCTCTCAACAGTGACAAAAAATCGACCAGACCGCTATGCATTTCTTAACACTTACTACTCAAAATGACCTTAGTGAAGCCCTGGGGAAGTGGCAGTTCATTGTTCTTGCCTTGTGTCTTTTAAAGAAGTCAGTGACCAACATTACTTGATAAGGACATTTATTTACTTTTATAATTCTTCCATTATTACAAAAATAAAATTAAAGCAAAGTAGGTTGGTTCCACAGTTTAGCTATTGTGAATTGAGCTGCTATAAACATTGATGTGGTTGCGTCGCAGTAGTATACTGTTTTTAGTCCTTTGGGTATAGACTGAAGAGTGGGATAGCTGGGTCAAATGGTGGTTCCTTTCCAGATTTTCTAAGGAATCTCCATACTGCTTTCCAGATTGGTTGCACCAATTTGCAGTCCCACCAGCAATGTATGAGCGTGCCTTTTTCGCCACATTCTCGCCAACATTGTTTGTATTCTTGATAACTGCCATTCTGATTGGCGTGAGATGAAATCTTAGAGTAGATGAATGGATAAAGAAATTGTGGTATATATACATAATGGAATATTACTCAGCATTAAAAGAGAATAAAATTATGGCATTTGCAGGTAAATGAATGGAGTTGGAGAATATTATACTGAGCAAAGGAAGCCAATTCCATTAAGCCAAAGGCCAGCTATTCTCTCTGATAAGTGGATGCTGATCCATAATGGGAGGGGCATGGGAAGAATGGAGGAACTTTGATTGGGCAAAAGGGAGGGAGAGGAGGAAAAGGGGAATGAGGGCAGGAGAGATGGTAGAATGAGATGGACATCATTAACACTATACACTGTATATATGGTGTGAATCTACATCATGTACAACCAGAGAAATGAAAAGTTGTGCTGCATTTGTGTACAATCAACCAAAATGCATTCTGCTATCATATATACTTAATTAGAATAAGTAAATAAATAAATACATTTAAAACATTAAAGCAAACTAAACTTGACTACCAAATGAAAAAAATATTTAATTTGTCTCTTTCCAATGTCTTTCCCAGGGAGGGAATCTTTCTATTTATCTTGGTTTGGCAGTCTGATTATTTCTTTATTTTCTTGATTTTTAGTTCCTGTTTATTTACTTATTTTCTTGCTACTATAGATAATAAAGAGAAGCTTGACTGTTAGAGACAGTGGTTCTTTAAGACACTCTTAAGTGAAAAAAATGGGGAAGAAACATTTACCAGTCAGAAGACTAGTACTTCACAGTGTATGTGGTCTGTCAGTGCATCAAACATTTTAATTAATTAAATGGAACTAAGGTGTCTACCTGCACCTTGGAAAAGCACGGTTACTTATTCTTTTTGTAAGGTACTAGGGATTCAACCCAGGTTCCCTCTACACTGACCCTTTTAATTTTTTATTTAAGATAAGATCTTCCTTATTGCTGAGGCTGCCCTTAAACTTGGGATTCTCCTGCCTCACTCTCATGATTAGCTGGGATTACAGGTTTGTGCCACTATACCTGCCTGGTTATTCATTCTTGATTTGTTTGGAAGGGATGAATTATAATGTGTATTTATTTATTTATTATGTTCTGGTTTTTCCCACTTAGCATTTTAAATTTTTTTGATATCACAGTATCTTTTCAAATGACATTTTACTTTTAATTAATTTATTTATTTTGGTATCAGGGGTGCTTAACCACTGAGCCACATCCCACTTTTTATTTAGTTTGTTATTTTGAGACAGATCTCATTAAGTTGCTTAGGGCCTTGCTACACTGCCCAGGTTGGCCTCAAACTTGCAATTCTCCTATCTCAGCCTCCCAAGAAGCTGGGATTGTGTGCCACCATGCCCAGCTACCATGCATATTTATTGATTTGTGACTCTATAACAGTGTTAAAGGTACACAAAGGCAGGGACCATAATGCAATTGCAAGGTGCAATTTGTACTCCTGACATAAAAAATAGAGTAGACCTTGTTGTCGAGTTATGATTTATGTTTGCTGACCAAGGAGCCGACAGATGTAATAGAGGAATGATGTTACATTGCGTTCTTACTTTATATCTCCATGTCTTAATGAATATGGAGACATGAAGCAGTATTTTTATTATGTATTACTTTACATTCCAAGTCTATTATTTTCAGGATGTTATATGTTGTTAAAGTATACTTACATCATTGCAAACCAGAGGTAGCAGATATTTCATTGACACGTTCATACCTATTCAAAGGAAGAGGAGGTCATTGTCACCTTTAGTTTAGAGTAAGGTGGTATTTAAGGTATTTATAAATTACTCAGGATAATCTTCACTCAGAAGAGTCACAACTTTGGTGAAGGAAATTTTTTGAGAGGATTAAATCACTTGCTAATTTGAGTACAATACTTAGGAACTCTGAGTTTTTTAGAAGTGATAGCAAAAGCACCACTTAGATTTTTAGAAAGACAATGAACTCTACCTGCTACCACCTTTGAATTCAAAAGTGTGTTTGTTTTTATTCAAATTTTCAGTTTAATTGCATTAACTTTTTCTCTTTTAAAAGAAGGCTTTATGTTTTAACTCAGAGATATAGAAAGATGGAAAGAGAATTTCTCTCACCATTACCACAAGAAAAAGGCCAGACTAAGTAGATATTTATGACTTCTTTAACGTATTGTTGAACTGAGATGTTCAACACGTAGGTTAGCACGTAGATAACCCAAGGCATTATAGAGAGACAGGTGACTGCAGGGAGAAATAGCCCAGAGTATTTGCTTGTCTGGGACAGGTATCATGAAATGCTGTGTAATACTGTTCTAATGAAATGTAGACAAAGTGCAGGGTCAGATGGGTGATGGAAACTGAGTCCAGTGGAAATGTCAGAAATTAAACTTATAACCGGGTGTGGTGGTGCACTCCTGTAATCCCAGCAGCTCAGGAGGCTGAGGCAGGAGGATCACGAGTTCAAAGTCAGCCTCAGCAAAAGCAAGGTGCTAAGCAACTCAGTGAGACCCTGTGTCTAAATAAAATGCAAAATAGGACTATAGTGCTGGGGATGTGGCTCAGTGGGAAAGTGCCCCCGAGTTCAATTCCCAGTACCAAAAAAAAAAAAAAAAAGAAAGAAGAAAAGAAAAAAAACCTGTAGTAATAGCATGAAGAATGTCTTCAATGACCTCCAGAAAGAATCAGTAAACCTCAAAATAGGTCATTAGAATCAGCATCCTACCACAGACAGAGTGTCAAGGAGTCGTGAGGCAATGAGACAGTCTATCTGATGCATAATTAAAACACCAAATGAGCAGAGAGGAAGCAGAGGAGATATTTGAAGAAATAATGGCTTTTTTCGAAATCAGTGACAGACACTGAACAACAAAACCAAGAATTCAGAGAATATCAAGCAGGATAAATCAAAAAGAAAAGAAAACTTATAACAAAACAAAAACATGCATGCATATCATATTCAAAACAAAACAAAACAAAAAAACATGCAGGCATGTCCTTCATATTTTATCTTATTTGTTGAAAACCAAACACAGACAGAGAGTCTTGAAGCCAGCCAGGAAGAGCCAGGTAAACTACACACTGTGCTTCCAAGCAAGGAATGTAATCAGAAATAAAGAGGGATATTTCATAACAACAAATTGGTCTAACCTCAAAAGAGATAATTCTTAAGTGCGTAAGCATCTCCCTCATAAGCTTCAAAATATATGTGAAAAAGTGATAAGTCAAAAAGGAAAAATAAAGAAATCTATAATGATAGTTGGAATTTCCAACACTCCTTTCTTGGTAATTGATAGAACAAGGAGACAGAAAATCAATAATTATATAAATGACCTGAACAACAATATTAACTGACATAACCTAGTTAAAATTTATAGTGTGCTCTACTCAACAAGAAAACAATATACATTCTTCTTAAGTGCAAATGAATCACGCACAGACATAGATCATATTCTGGGCCATAAAGTTAACCTTAAAAATTTTCAAACAAGCCAGGCACAGTGACGCATGCCTGTAATCCCAGCATTTTGGGAGGCTGAGACAGGAAAATCGCAAGGTCAAAGCCAGCGTCAGCAACGGCAAGGTGCTAAGCAATTCAGTGAGACCCTATCTCTACATAAAACACAAAATAGGGCTGGAGATGTGGCCCAGTGGTAGAGTACCCCTGAATTCAATCCCTGGTACCAAAAAAAAATTCAAACAATGCAAATTTTAAAAAGTATTTTCTGGGGAAATAACAAAATTGAAATAGAAACCAATAACAGGAAGATACCTAGAAACCCCCCAAGTATTTGTAAGTTAAATAACAAACTTCTAAATAGCATTTTGATGAAATAGAAAGCATAAAGAGAATTTTAAAGTAAATAAAAATGAAAATACAACATACCCAAATTGTAGGATACAGCTGTTAGTGATTAGAAAGAATTTTATAGTATTAAATATATACATTATAAAAGAAGGAAGACCCCCAATCACTCACCTAAGTGACTAGAGAAAACTGAACAATGCAAAGCATGCAGAAGTACAGAAATGTTAAAGACTAGAGTAAAAAAAAATAAAATTAAAAACAGAAAAATTGATGAAACCAAAATCTATTTTTTAAAAACATGAATAAAACTAAGGAAACTATATTCAGACTGATCAAGAGTAAAGAAAAGAAGACACAAATGACCAAATCATGAATGTAAAAGGGACCATCACAGTGGATCTCACAGCCATTAAGAGAACAGGAAAATACTGTGAAAAATACCATGTCTATAAATTCAACAACTTAGAGATAACATATCAATTTCCAGAAATGCATAGATTACCAAAACCCATTTGATAAGAGACAATCTGAGTATATCTATGATACAGTAAAGGATTGAGTGTGCAGTAATAAACCTTCCCCATGAACACTGTAGATCATGTGAATTTCCTGTTGAATCCTACCAATCACTTGCAGGAAAAAAAAAAAAAAATTCTAGTTCTATACAATATGTCCCAGAAGAAAGAAAAATGAATGAAAACTTTTTAATTAATTTTATGAGACTAGAATTACACTAATAACAGTGGCAGTACGGAAAAATAAAATAAAAAAAAAATCTCATGAACATTAAAAAAACTCAATAAAATAATTGTAATCCATTAAAATATCAAAGAGATACGTGTTTTATGATGAAAACTTTCATCTAGGAGTGCAAGGATGGTTCTACGTTAGAAAAATCGATGTTATACACCTTATTGCCAGATTAAATAATTTAAAAACTCAGCATAATCAAATGCAGGAAAATATTCAACAATATTTAACACTCATAATGAAAAAACAAATTGCCCCAAACTTTTACCAAACCTTGCCTTATAGAGGGCACCTGAGTTTAGTCAAGTGCATCATAACTTGTAGATATATCCTTTACCGTGAGATATTGAGTGCTCTTTTCATGATGTTAGGAAAAAGGAAAGAATGGTAATTTTTGTTTTTGGTGCTGGGGATCAAACCCAGGGCCTTGTACAGACTTTGTAAGCACTCAACCACTGAGGCACATCCTGGTTGGTCATTTTTTCTTGATACTTTGATTCAGTGTCTGCTCTGTGCCCTGTACTCATGCTGTGCCCAGTGTACAATTGGCCATTCCTCCTGGCCTCACAGCTGGTACTTGGACTCTTGACACAGATAAGATACCACTGAGGGGCACTGGCTGGGAATGTGCACAGGGCCCCAACATGACTGTTGTGGAAAGATTACCACGTCCTGGGGACACCCTTGCAGGGGACAAGGAGCTTTTGAGAAGCTTCTTCCATATTGGGTGAGTGGCTCCCTCCTCTCCCCAGGGTCTGTCTACCTGGGATCTCAGATGGTGACCTAGGTTTCCATGGGTGTGCTGAGTCTACAGAGCCATACCAGGAAATAAAAACTGATAGAGAATATAACTAGGAGTGGGTATTTCAGGGTAGCTGAAGAATTTAACAAAAAGACAATACTGATAACAAGAACTCGAATCACTATACAACTTGTTTTTTTCTTTACATGTTGATGGATTTTTATTTTATTCATTTATTTATATGCAGTGCTGAGAATTGAACCCAGTGCCTCACACATGTTTAGAGCTCTGCTATTAAGTCATAACTCCAGCCCCACAGTACAACTTTTAAACATTCTCATCAATTTGTCATGCATTTTCTCTGTTAAAGCAAGTATTAGCTTGATCTTATTTTTCTGATTCTGGAATAACAGTGATCTGATTAGGAAGTAGAGTGTAGACAAGTGTAGGATGTGACCTTCTGTCCATAGTATGGTTAGATTTAATGTATGAAAATGAGTTGTCTTTTTCCTATAATCATATCTGAAGGATAGACTTGTCTCTACTTTGGATAAAGTATGGCCCAAACTAGTGGTACTCTGATCCAAACTTTGGTTTTAGCCAATCATCACATCCAATACCCTTTGATGGATCCAAAGTCATTAAGTAGTTAATTATTTAACTATGCAACCACTATACCCAAGGAATATTTTCAGTCAGGACAATTTTTGTCTCTTTTGATAGAAATAATCAGCCAACCACAAAATGAGTGCTGCGCTTAAAGCAAGGCATTGTGGAGGAGCAGACACCTTGTGGATATTGTGACAAAGGTCCTGTTTTATAGTAATTCACGTGGGTCCTCTGATGCTTCTATGAAGAGGGAAGAAAGATGAGGCCAGGACTCTGCCCCTCTTCTTAGGCAGATCAACTCAGTGTCGCCCACTCTATCTATCTATGTAACAGGAGAGATTAATTCAAATGATGTGTCCTGCAAACAGCAAGTTTAAAGTCACTCAATTAGGTACAGGCTCTTTCTAACTTTTGAATTCTATGATTCTATAATTAAATGGTAACATGCATAATTACTCAATTGATAACACAGTTGATATTGCTAAATTTAAATTCAAAAGGAATAACCTTGATAAATATTTCTAGTTACTGAAAGAATTTTTCACAGAATTTGGTTTCTCTTAACTATTTAAAAACTATAGTTGCCTTTGAGCCTTCTAATTTTCTACTAATGCTTTCTTCTAATGCTACTGCTGGAATGCATGTGAGGAGATGACAATGACTTCAAATTTAGTATGAGCATTGATTGCAGAAGAAAACCAGAAGCAATTTACAAGTAGTGGACTGAACCATAATCCTGACATATTCACACACACATACCTTACAAAATACCCACCAAATAGAATGAGACTGAACTTTGCAAATAAAACTGTAAAATAAAATGCTATTACTTAATAACCAATTTAACATTTTTCTCTCTTAGTAGTCCCATAAATTTATTAAAATCCAATGGAAATGTAGATATTGCATATTTCTGCTGTTTTCAAAACTGATGCTATTTAATGCAAAGATATATGAACAATTTGTAGTTTGGCAAAACATGTACCACATATATGGTTAGAAGGTCCAGTGATTTTTCAATAGTGTTGTCAGCGTTCAAGGGAAGCGGAAAGGACAATGAGGCACTAACGGGATCCCAGAGGACTCTCTCTAGTTACCTTGAAATTCTATTTAGGATGACAGAAAAGGCTAAAATAACTTAGGCCTTTCGAAATTCAGAAATTTTGCTACTTTTCCAAAACTTGATTAGATTTTATTGATGTGTCATATTTTCAGACTGGATGGGCAATAATTTATTTCCACAGGGATGAACATCAGAAAAAAATGTTAGGGGACTGAAAAAGTTAGACATATGCAGGTCATTTCCTGTGCCCCTGATTTAATTGGCTCAACACTTCCACATCAAGCATTCAACAGACACTGTTTGGGTACACAAACAAGATGCAAGTCACTCGTCAGGGCCTGCTTGTGGAGGGTACCAAAGACAACAGAGACAGAGGTCTCAAGCCACAGTGGAACCACTGGGGAAACTGTCATAAGACGGGTTAGAAGGGAGCTCCTCTCAGGGACAGGAGCTTATCAGCTGCCTGTCTCCCAGCCTCTGAAATTCTTGCCATGCTCATTAATCTCCCAGTGTTCTTATGGCATTCGAGAACCAATTATAGGCCACGTTTTAGACCTGTAAAGCTGAGTGACAAATTGTCAACACCAAGTGCACTGAGTGGTGACCTCCTGGGAGTTAATGAGATGGCTGGGAAGCTTCTGTTAGAGGACTCTTCCTGCCCTTCTAATGTCAAAAAAGCTGAAGAGTGTTCCCCAAACTATATCCAATCTAGCTGCCCACTCAGCCCCGCTCCCTAAATTTTCTTTCCTCTTTTTTTTCTTAGTCAACATCAAGTATTCTTATCTTCAGTTCAACAAGAACGAATTTGCAAAGATCTCATAGCTCTGGCTTTTATCAAAAGGAACCATATAAGGAAGTATACAGATTTGGGCTTAAAAGAAAATATTTCAAAGGAGTTTTTCCGAGTAAGAGAAAAGAATGGGAGATTCAGATTGCTGAATTTCTCTAAGAAATATCGGAACTACTAAATCTACACAAAATGTCTATGTAGAAAGACCCAACAGCCAACAATTTTTTGCTGGATTAGAACAACAAGAACAGCCTTGATGACCAGGAAAACCTGTCATGAGCACACTCTCCATCCCACTGTAAGGCTGTGTGCAAAGAGTCCATCTGCAGTTCAGGCTCTGCCATTCAGTCTTTTCATTTCCTTAGGCCGATTAGACATTGAGAAG
Organism: Xerus rutilus; assembly: GCA_028644305.1. Classification (NCBI taxonomy): domain Eukaryota; kingdom Metazoa; phylum Chordata; class Mammalia; order Rodentia; family Sciuridae; genus Xerus; species Xerus rutilus. The sequence goes on along the minus strand of CM053412.1, from coordinate 54,840,524 downwards.
AAAACAGGTGTAGTTATTTACTCCCTTTGCACAAGTAATTGCCATTAGTTTCTTTGAGTCATTTTGGAGTAACGAAAGTTTTCATCTGAGCAAAATCATTTGTTTTGAGGCCAACATGTCAAACGAGTCCTGACAGCAAATTCCATGTGGCTGTCTTAACAAAAATGATGTCAGAATTTTTTTTTTAAGAATTCAGGAATGTAGAAATACTGAATGACCTTTGGTGTTTGAATAATTTAGTTTCAGTTTAGATATATTATGTTCATGAGAAGGAATCTCTCCCCTCTATTAACTAATCATATTAACATTTCTCTTACACATGGTAAAGTTGAAAAGCATTTTTTTCCATTAAAGATATTTTTAATATGCTACATTTTTTTAAGCCTAGCTCTTGCCTACTAGATAAAATGCTGTTTAGAGTATAGTTATCTTTGGCTCATGTGACCAGTGTTGGATTTGTGAGGAGGGATAATGGGTGCTCAAATCTCTCAGAAACTAGGGTTTATACCTAAGAACAGTGAGGAGATCACCCCCACCCCAAGATGCTGAGCACCAGGTTTAGACCCCAGAAGACAGCAAGGTGAGCAGGGACAGAGGCCAGACCTCACTTTGCCAACAGACATAAGGTATGGCCATAACCAAGGAGGTGGCAGTATTCCAGGGCACTGAAACTGGAAGAAAGCTGGAAGAAGCTTTATAATGTGAGTTCAAGAGTTCTTCTATGGAAGGTAGAAAGTCCAAAGCCAGTGCCAGTGTGCAAGGGTTGGGGTATAGGGTGATAGGAGGACTAGAGGGCCAAATTAGGAGGCAGAGCAAAGCAGGCATGGGGGCATGGCTGACACTGTGATGCCGACCCTGCTATATCTTAAAGTGATCCAGGACTCTGCCTGCTGAGATCCAAAGAGTAATATCCTCATTTGTACAGCCCTCTGTTCTGTAAAACCACCAACTCAGAATAACTGGGGGGCATGAAAAAGTCACAGACTATTTCTAAAGAAGTTCAGTCTTATTACTGGTGAAAAAGTGCAGTAATGAAAAAGCAGGTGGCCAATTATTGGAAGTAAAGGCCCTTAGGAGTAAACATCCTCATTACCAGAGGGGAAGATTTCTCTCTGCCCTATGAACCACCTTGTGCAAATCTATGATTCTCAAGAATTCACAATCCTGTAAAATTATATGTTCTTCTGTCATTTAAACATTCTTTCTTACTTCATAGCTTTTATCGAGGTTGCATTTTAACATACCTCCCAATTCCTTCTTGATTGGCAGGTAAACTTTAGACAACAGCAATTCTCTTATAAATCCTCAAAGCATAATTCCATAAGTATTTCTGCTTTTTTTTTGCACCTACAGAATGATGATCATTTGACACATCTAAAGAAAAAAAGAAGCAGGGTTCTGCTAAGAGTCTCTCAATACAAGTGACAGCTTCCCCATCCTAATGAAACCTTATCCTGTGTTTTCAGAAAGTGGATTCTGCAGAGCTGCAGGTGTGCAAAGCATTAGACTGGGTCTATATCCAATTTTCCAGGGAAAAGCCATCTTTCTTCAGTGACATTCCATTTCGAGTTTCTCAGCCAACCATGAGTTCTCCTCAGAAGTCTGATACAAGGTTATGACACTTGGGCAAAAATCATGAAACAGCCTCCCTAATCAGGGGCAGTTATGCAACAAAGAGCCACAGAAAAATTCTGGGAAGACAATAGGAAAAGGGAATGAGATCGATCAGGGTAATGGAAATGCTGCTGTGCCCAGGGTGATGCCAAGCTACATTGCCATCCAACTCAGGGCAGAGGACTTCAGCCGTGGCTCCTAACTGTCCCTGAAAGGTAGGAAGGAAAATCCATGCTATTAAATACCATTTTGCTTTTGTCAAGAACAAAATAATCTACAAAACATTTTGCTTGAGTGAGCCATAGAAAAGAAGTCTCTCCTAAAATTTATTCTCCATTTATGATCATCTTGCTTCTTGATATTTCCACTCAGATATCTCACACATCTCAAATGAAGCTAGGCTTTGTCCTCAGTTGTGCCTCTTTAGAAATTCCCTACCCCATAGGACTGCAAATTGGTACAACCTATCTAGAAAGCAGTATGGAGATTCCTTAGAAAACTTGGAATGGAACTTCCACTTGACCCAGCTATCCCATTCCTTGGTCTACACCCAAAGACTTAAAAATAGCATACTACAGTGACACAGCCACTTCAAACTTTATAGCAGCTCAATTCACAATAGCTAAACTGTGGAACCAACCTTGATGCCCTTCGATAGATGAATGGATAAAGAAACTGTGGTATATATGCACAATGGAATATTACTCAGCAATAAAAGAGAATAAAATTATGGCATTTGCAGGTAAATGGATGGAGTTGGAGAATATCATGCTAAGTGAAGTAAGCCAATCTCAGAAAACCAAATGCCGAATGTTCTCTTTGATAAGTGGATGCTGATCCATAATGTGGAGGAGGACACGGGAAGAATGGAGGAAATTTGGTCATAGGGGTGGGAGGGGGGAGGGGGCAAGGGGACAGTAAAGATGGTGGAATATGATGGACATCATAGCCCTAGCTTTATGTATGACCACATGTATGTTGTGATTCTACATCACATACAACCAGAGAAATGAAAAGTTGTGCTCCATTTGTGTACAATGAATCAAAATGCACTCTGCTATCATGTAAATTTAAATAGAATAAATTAATTAATTTAAAAATTAAAAAAAAATAAAAAAAGAAATTCCTTACCCCAACATGGCTCCCTGGGGTTGATATGCTTCCTCTCTTTACTTCTCTAGGTAGTTCTTCTTTTCCAGATTCCTGGCAGATTCATAACTGATATCCCTGAGACCATTATTCCTCTTTCCCATCTGCTACCCACACATTCCTGAAAAGGTAAACCAGATTGCATTGCTGCCCCACATCAATTCTTGATTGATCCCACTTCAACCAGGAAAAACTCAGATCTTCCCACAGGTCAGTGAGTCCCCAGCCTAACCTTCTCTGTGCCCATCCCTTCAGCCTTCAGCCTCACTCCTCACTGCATTCCCGTTCTTTTCTTTTTTCTTCTCTTCCCTTCCTTTCCCTCCCTCCCTAGCTCGCTTCCTTCCTTCCTTCCTTCCTTTCTTCCTTCCTTCCTTCCTTTCTTTCTCTCTCTTTCTCTCTTTCTTTATCAGAGATTAAACCCAGGGATGCTTTACCACTGAGACACATCCCCATCCCTTTTTTTATTTTTTTATTTTGAGACAGGGTCACACTAAGTTACTTAGGGTCTTGCTAAATTACTGAGGCTAGCCTTGAATTTGTGATCCTCCTGCCTCAGCCTCTTAGGTGCTGGGATTACAAGCATGTACTACCACACCCAGCATGTTCCCTTTCTTATCACTCAGGGCTCTCCAAGCTCCTTCTGACCTATGAGACTTTGCACATGCTATTTTCTCTGGTCTGATTTTCCCCACTTTTCATATGACACCTCCTTGTGACTTGGAACCTCACCTAAAGTAAATCCTTATATTACTATCATAATTACCCATCTTGTTTTCTTCCTGTCACAACACAATTTTAATTGTTTTATTTTATGTCTTCATGTTTTAGGATTTTTTGTATGTATCTCCCATCAGCAGAATGTGGGTTATAAAAAAGGCAGACCATATCTGTCCCCTCCAGAATCAAGCCCAGTGCCTAGCCATGGACTTGACCTAGAGTATCTGTTATGTCATTTATTAAGTGGTTATATTGATACAAAACTTACTCATCAGTCATCACAGGCCTGAGCATGTAGTACTACCAAAAAAATTAACAGTAATTCCTTGTAAAAATTTTATAGAAAAATCTCATTTTTAAAAGAATTATTATACTATGTATACTTGTTCTTCAATATCTGTGAGGAATTGGTCTCCTGAACATGCCAAAATCTATGGATGTTCAAGTCCCTTATATAAAATGGAGTCATATCTGCATATAATCTATGTACATACTTCTGTATATTTGTAATAATTTCTAGTTCATTTATAATACATAATACAATGCAAATATTGTTTAGGGAATAATAACAACAAAAAAACCCTGCACATATTCAAGATAGATGTGATTTTTTTTGAATATTTTTGTTTTGTTTTTGAGGGACTAGGAATTAAACCCAGGGGCAATCTACCACTGAGCTACATCCCCAGCCGCCCGCCTTTTAATATTTAAATTTTGAGACATGGTCTTTTTGAGTTACTGAGGCTGGCCTTGAATTTTTGATTCTCCTACTTTAGCTTCCTGAGTCTCTAGGATTGTTGGTGTGCACCACCATATCCAGTTTTTTTCAGAATATTTTTGATCAGCTGTTTGTTGAGTATGCGGGTGCAGAACCTGTGGATATGTTCTGGCTGTATTTGGAATATAAGAGATTTCTTAAGCTTCTTTTGATATCATCCTGCTATGTGATTAATGACAATGGAAAACTATAATTCAATCCAGGTAGGACTACTAGTGGCCTGGACCCTTCAGGAATGAAGGCTTGGGTCACCCAGTAAAGAATCATAGCCAGCTGAGGTGTTTGCTCAGGAAAAAGGAAATACAGCATGGGTAGCAAAAAGAATAAGTTAAACCATCCATGACAATATGATACAGTATCCACAGATATGGAAGAGACAACTGTGTTACAAAACATCTACTGTACTTTAAGTTATGAGTTTAACCATAGAGTTTTATGTTTTTGTAATGTTTAAAAAATTAAATTATGCACAAATTCTTCTTCTGACAACCTTCCAAAATCAGACACAAATACTGAAATGAAAATCATGCATTCATTGGATACTGCTACTTTTCTTTCCCTTATTTGATTCTGCTCTTTGATTCATAAATGCCACTTAGGATGCACTTCTCCAATCCTTTGACATCCAAGCCATGGGGCCTCCTGATCCTTGATCTACGAGGGGTTGGTTGCACCCATGTAGAGCTCAAGGTGAACTCAATGGATGCCTTGGAGCTGCTTCCTCATCGTTGGGGAGAGCTCAGGAACTCACTGACAACAGAAGAGCAAATCTGAAGCATTTGAAAGCCCTCTTTAGTTATAGAACTTTTTCCCTAATGAAGTCTCCCTAATGAGTAGCCTGTCATGGGAATGAGCTATAGAATGACTATAGTTTGGGGGCCAGAGCAGGAGCCTGGGGCCTCCTGGAATCCTAGCCACTTCCAGCCTCTCTAGAAGGAAGAACAGAGGGGAGTGGAGCTGGAGAACTTCAAGGTCAGCCTCTCCATAACTTCCAGGGAAGCTGACCTCCCTAGATATACCTCCCATCTGCCATTAACTTGATTAGCCATAGCATCTGGAGGAATAGCCACACCATATATCCTTCCCCTGAGGATGCCTACTCTCACATAAGGCTGGGACCCAAAACTGTGGCTTCCACATGAGAAAAATTGAGGGTCCAGGAGCTTTACTGCCCTACAAACAGCATTCATCATCCTTCTCACTGTCTGGCATCCCGACAGAACCGAGTTCTCTGCTGAGGAAACATAAGGAAATGGAGAGTACATATTCTAGTAAGCTTTGCACATTCTGTATTTCAGCCCTGTTATAAAATCAGTTGGATTTTAGAGAGTTACCTCATCCTCACAAATATGCTGCTGTAAGGAAAGGTCTCCCAAATTTCAAAACATCAACTTGAACTTATTTCAAATGCACATAATTCAAATTCAGGAACACTTCATGTTTTCAAATAATCACACGGAGTGGAGCCTTGCATCCACATCATTACTTTACAGTTTTCAGAGGCCACTGAGCAGTCACCCCCTTACAAGTGGGAGCAAAGTCACATTTTGTCACATCTTCAAAGCTTGGCAGCAGTGTGCCTGTCTGATCCTTTATTAAATTAGACAGAAGCCAGGAAGGCCGTAGGGAGTAGCTGTTGAGAGCACAGGGTCTGGAGTCCAAATTGCACAGGTCTGAGCCATTTTTCCCCCTCCTGCCACTGAGTGACTGGAAAGGGTCAGGCACCCCTGATTTATCTGTAAAACTTGGATAACAACGATGGCCACCCCAGAGAGAAGTCAGGAAGATAAGATAACTGTTGAACCTTAGTGCCTAGCAGGAATCTGGTACTGCAGAAATTCTTTAAAGAAAAGAAAATTACATTAGATTTAGTGATACCAATTAGCTTTAAGTTAAAATTGAACAAGAAAATTCATTGTCCATTATGCCTCCTGCATACATGAGAAGGTAAGAGTGGAAAATGAGAGGAGGAGGGGAAATGACACATGACCATGGGGGCTGCAGCTGTGTGTGGTAGGAGTTCTTTACTGCTGTCGTGTTGCTGTGTGTAGGTGTTGCCGAGCCATCGTTTGCACAGGACATACCAGTGTCTTCCTAAGCAGAAAGATCTTCCTTGTAAACCAGAGGTACAAACCAGTCTCAGAAAGGAAAGAATCAATCCCTGATGGTAGTCACTGTAGAGGCACTACACAAAATAAACAGAAATAATTCCATTTCTAACAGAACCACAGGTGAAACCAGGAAGTTTGGCTCATCTCAGGCTATGCTTAAGGTGACATTTTTATTTTTTCTTCAGTACTAAAGATTGAACCCAGAGCACTCTACAGCTGAGCTGCATCCCTAACTTTCTTATATTGTATTCTGAAACAGAGTCTCACTAAGTCTCTGAGGCTGGCCTTTAACTTGCCACTTTCTGCCTCAGCCTCCTGAGTATGTGGGATTACAGGCATGTGTCAGTGTGCTCAGCTTTAAGGTGCCCTCTTTAGCCAAAATGAGACTCCTTAGCCACAGGTGTGCTCAGCAGCATGGTGGTGCATCTGCAAGTGGCAAGTCTTCCTCATCTTTCTCAGTTCTAGTTCTTGACTTGGAAAAATGTATCACTGTGCACTACGTTTGATATTAACAGTTGTTACCCTGGAGTAAATCCTCGGACAGGTGGGATGTTCCTGCTGACAGGCTCAGAAACAGGTAAAAGTACCGTGACACCAGAGCCTCAAAACACCTACCCCATAACCTGGGACATTGCACTTGCCCTTCATTTCCTCTTGTTCCTTTTTAATATAAGTCTCATGCCATTCTAGGGCCACCACTCACTCATGCCCTTTGCTTCTGCCACCCTGATGACTCTCTGATACTTCAATATTAGTGAATTGCCACTGTAAAGATGGTGGAAGAGCAGGCGTCAGTGGCAGGGCACTGCTATGCAGGTCTATCATAAAGAGGAGGTGTCCTCCTCCAGACACCTCCCTGTTTTCTGCACTAGCAGGAAACATTTGCATTGTGATAACATGCGTTAGTGATGTTTATTTTGAGAGACCTGGTCCAGCATGAGAGACCACAGCATTAATTAATAGGAAAGAATTTGGGCTTACCCAGGCCCTGTAATTGGTTATTCTCAATCATAGCACCCATCTGTTTTTCCTTCACAAGATTATGCTGTTTATATTATTGTATCGTTTATTTGTTGATGGTTTTCTCTTCCACAGAGAGCAAACCATACAAGGGAAGCGTCCGTGTTTGTTTTGTTTTCCACTTATGGCATCTTTAAAGTGTGTGCACATCCTTTGACTCAGTTTCCAATGAGTTATGGAGTCTGGGTTCTTTCTCCTTAAAACTGGACCACTATCTGAACCAATTTTCTATTGTAATTACATAATCTCACAGACTGAGTGTGTTATAAAGAAAAGAGGTTTTATTTTGGCTCACAGTTCTGTCCCCTGGTCTAGAGGCCATATCTGATAATGGCCTAACTGGCAAAGCCTCGAGACAGTATAGGGCACACAGGAGAGACAGTAAGTATGAGAGAGGCCTAGTTAATTTGCCTTTTATAGCAGAACCACTCTTGAGATTATTTATGACTTCATTAAGTGTATATGTTAGTCAGTTTCTTATTGCTATGACAAAATACCTGTGAGAATCTACTTATAAGGAAGAAAAAATTATTTGGCTCACAGTTTCAGAATTTATAGTCCATAATTGCTTGGCCTCATTGTTTTGGGCCTGTGGTGAGACAGAACAGCATGGTGGAAATGCAAGGTAGAGCAAAATTGCTTACTTTATGGTGGTCAGGAGACAAAAAACGAGAAAGGAAAGAGCTGGGGTGCTCATATTCCCTTCAAAGCCATAACCCCAGTGTCTAAACTTTCTTCCACTAAGCCCCGCCTCTTTTTATTTTTATTTTTTTTGTACTGGGAGTTGAACCCAGGAGTGTTTACAACTGAGCTGTATCCCCAGTTCTATTTATTTGTTTGTTTGTTTTGTCTTGAGACAGAGTCTTGCTAGATTACCCCTGCTACTCTTGAACTTGTGATCCTCCTGCCTCAGCCTCCTAAGTCACTGGGATTACAGGCATGTGCCACTGTGCCCAGCTTAAAGGTTGCATTGAATCTTAATAGCCCTACAAGCTAGCAACCAAGTCTTTAGCTTATGGACATTTGGGAAATGTTTGAGATCCAAACCATAACAATCTACCAATGAATTAATTCATTAAAGAAGGCTTCTTTCTCATTACATAAATACCTCCAAAGATCTCACCTGGTTCTACCTCTTAATATCTCAGAATGGAGGTTAAATCACAACAGAGGTTTCAGAAGGGACAAGCTATATTTAAACTATGGTAACCACCCTGAGTGACTTGTTGCCAATTGATTATGTCTAAAGCTAAGCTATAAAGATGACTCAGCTTCCATTTCTTTCTTCAGAGAAATTCAGATTTGGAATGCTGAACAACACATAAAAAGTTCAAGGCTACCCTGTTGTGAAGAAGCACAGACCACATGAATAGGCTAGCTGACAGTCCCTGGATGAGGTCCTAGCTGAGTCTTCTGCAAGCAAAGATACCACTAGATCATTGCCATCCAGTGAGTGGAACTTTTTAAAACATTTTATTTGTTTATTTATTTATTTATTTATTTTTGGTACCAGGGATTGAACTCAGGGGCACTTGACACTGAGCCACATCCCCAGCCCTATTTTGTGTTTTATGTAGAGACAGGGTCTCACTGAGTTGTTTAGCACCCCGCCATTGCTGAGGCTGGCTTTGAACTCACAATTGTCCTGTCTCAACTTCCCAAAGTGCTAGGATTATAGGCATGCACCATCGTGCCTGGCTTATTTTTATTTTTTACTTTTTAGTTGTTGATGGATCTTTATTTTATTCATTTATTATTTATATGTGGTGCTGAGGATCAAACCCAGTGCCTCACGCATGCTAGGCAAGCACTCTACCACTGAGCTTCAGCCCCAACCCCAGTGGAACTTTTAATGGTGCTGTAAATGTCTTATAATTGTGCTGTCTAGTACCAGTCACTGTGCACACGTGCCTACTAAGCACTTAAATATGACCAGTGTGACTGAAAAGCCAAAATGTTAATTCTATTTAATTTAAATGTACATAGTCACTAGAGTGTGTGCTACTAAATTAGATAGTGCAGCTCTAGACATGTTTTGACACCAGCTATTAAATTGTCCATTTACAGTCTTCCTTGCTGGGACCCCTGACATTGTAGAGCATAAATGCAATATTTCTGCTGTTTCCTTTACAAATTCTTGGGCCCATGGAAGCCATGAGAAAATTAAAATAGTGTTTTTAAAACTGTTAAGTTTGGGACAATTTATTATATAGAAATAGATAAACAGAATACTACCATTTGCCTGAGGCTACCTACCATGTCAGTCTGCATAAGTAGGTATTCTTCTGTGTTAGGATAGAAGAAATCAGAAAATTAGGTAGACAGGAGATATAAAGGAAGGACAAGAAAATAGAATTTTATTTTATTTTATTTTTTAAATTTTTATTTATTCTTTTTAAATGACAGCAGAGTGTATTTTTCAGAAGAAAATAGAATTTTAATTCAAAAGTTCACCATATTTTTTCAGGCCTGCCACTCCATAAGTCAGGTTTTTTAGGCCTATTACTCCCAAATTCCTGGGAAATCTGTAAATCTGCTTGTGCACTGTAAATTATTCCCCAATAAGTAGATAAAACAGAGATAAGAGATCTTGAGGAATCCAAAATGTAGGGGACTTTCCAATGTTGTCTACCAATCTGATAATGAAGACGTGTCAGCCTAAAGATTCTGAGACTGACCAGACCACTAGAAACTGTCTTGAGTTACTGGACTGATATTATTCTTACATACCTCCTTATAACCACCCCTCACCAAGTTTCCTTTCAACAAAGCAATATAAATTCCCCAAACGCATCTTTCACTTTCAAGATGGTGTGCATTCTCCCTTGAATGTATTGTCTACTTTCCTGAATCAACTCTGTCCATGTCTCTGACTGGTGCATGCTGAAATTCTTTTGTCAGATAAGCTAAGAACTCCATTGGTCCTGTATTAAGTTCCACTTTCTCCCAGGAACTCCATGGACCCTTCATTGGAGATACCTCTTCTCCCATGACACTTGAAATACATGGTAAATTAATGAATGAATCTCTGATCTTTAAGAAAAATGTGAGGGTTAATTTTATGTATCAAATTGCCTGGATCATGGGAAGCTTGGTTATCTGGTAAAACATTGCTTCTGGGTATGTCTCTGTGGGTATTTCTGGAAGAGATCAGTATTTGAATCAGGGGACTGAGTACAGAAGATGAATCTCCCCAATGTAGATAGAAATTATCCAATCTGTTGAGGGCTAGAATAAAACAAAGTTGTGGAGGAAAGTTGAATCCTCTCTTTCTGATTGACTAGTTGAGTTGGGACATCTATCTTCTTCTGTTCATGGATTAGGATTTTCACATTTAACTACCCTTGTTCTCGGGCCTTTGAATTTGAGCTGGATTACATCGACAGCTTCCCTGGGTCTCTAGTTTGCTGATGGCAGATCATGAGACTTCTTGGTCACCGTAACTGCCTGAACCAATTCCTTATAATAAATCGTCTATTTATATATTGGTTCTGTTTCTCTTGATAACCTTGAGTAATATAGACAGCAAACATACAATATCTCCTCACAGTATGTTCATAATTATGTTTCCACAGAAAAGAAGAAATCGCACATTGGATATGCAATTTCAGAAAATAACCATGTTTTGAATGAGATGTACAATAAAATCAGAGATAGTTATCTATTGGTCTGTAGGACGTATCCATAAAACATATTTCATTTTATTTAACGTAAAAATATTTGGATTCCTAGTGATTATCATATTTAGTCTTACTAAACAGAGAAAAAGATATGGGCCAGTAATGTTTAGGCTTCCCTTTCCTCTTCCTGGATGATAGTGATAGATAGGAGATAAACAGGAGCCTTGGAACATGAAGATAACGGAACTCTGCATGGTGCCCCTCCCCCCATGCTGCTGCTGCTTTTTTTTTTTTAAGCAAAGCATGTTAGCTAATAAGATATATTACTTTCCTCCACAAACAACATGGAGTAGTTTCTCAGAACAGGTTATTTATTCTCTTAGGCATGAGGAATTTAAAGCTCCTCCCTGTACATATACACAATGGAATATTATTCAGCAATAAAAGAGAATAAAATTATGGCATTTGCAGGCAAATGGATGGAACTGGAAAGCATTATGCTAAGTGAAGTAAGCCAATCCCAAAAAACCAAATGCCAAATGGTCTCTCTGATTAGTGGATGCTGATGAATAAGGGAGGTGGGAATGGGAAACGTAAGAGAAATAGAGAAACACTGGATGCGACATGGAGGAGGCGGGGGGCAGGAAAGGGGAATGGGTATAGTAAAGATGGTTGATAAAAAAAAATATATAAATATATATATATACATATATATATATACTGTTCATTGAAAGTGCATATAAAGGTGTTTAATATGAAGAATGTAATCTGCTTATAATTTTGTGCAAAGTTAGAAAAATTATGATTGTAACAATTTTTTTTTCTATTTGCCTCAACAAATGTTTTCAGTGAACAGTGTGTACAGCTTCTGAAAATTTGCTTTTTTTCTGTTATGTTTGATAACAT
>CM053412.1:54813089-54828509 GCA_028644305.1 Xerus rutilus | reverse complement strand
GTAAAGATAAAAATCAAAAAAAAAAATAAAGCTCCTCCCTGCTTATAAGAACAAAAATTACCCTGAAAAGGGAACTTTTATAACATTTATACAGACAGAGGATTCTAGGGCTCAGGAAGACAAGATAACTAAAAACAAAGAAAACAGACCATGAAATTTGTAAGAACAAGTTTCAAAGTGATCTAGAGTTGCCTTTAGATCTTTGGCATGCCATTACAACCCTTCCCACTATGGGTTTCACATGGGTACCAATTTGGTATGCACAGCCTAAAGACTGAGCCCACCAGGGCCTTTTGCAAATGGAACAGCCTTCCTATTGGGCCAGGTCCTGTAATAACAAGGGTCCATTACCAGCTTTGAACATAATTCTTGCTGCTCTGCCACGGAGGCTTATTTTAAAACTGACATTTTTTCCCCTTCCTCTTCTCCCTCTCTCCCTCTCTAACCACAGGGGAAGTAATATTAACCTTCTTCCTATCCTAGGCCGAGTTATCTGTTCTTCAGCTCACAGAACATAGGAGTGAAGGAAATTAGGCTTTGGGGCTGGCACCAGCTGGTCAAAGAAATGGCTATCTCTCAAGGCTATAAATAAATTATTACTTCTGAAAGGGCACAGCTGGAGTGTAGTCTTTGTATCCTCTCTTTAAAGTCCACTGTTCCTGCTGATAGAATTGCTGCCCCTGGGACAGAAGTCCACTGTGCATTCTCTTTTACTCTCAAAACAACACTTTTCTGCTTTTCTCAAAACCTTGTCTTTGTTATTTGACCAGCACTGGGAATAAGGATGGAGCTATTGAGATCATTGTGAGCTTTTCCTTGTGCATACTTGAGCCTTGGCAGGAACCCAACATGGAGTCCCTGGGTGGGTCATTATTATAGCCCCTTCCATCTCCATTAGACTGAATGTGTCAGTGTTCTGTCCTGGAGGGGCAGATGGTGTAGAGGTGGTAGATTCCACTTTCTACTTTCTCTAGTTGAGTGGCCTTTTCCATCTTTCAAAAGTGTTGCATAGTTGAATGATGGTATGTGTTGATGTGTGAGGGATTAATCTAATTTATGTCCATCCCTCACCCCAGTTCCTTCTTGACACTCCAGGCTTCTCCATGTCTCTACTTTCTCTCTCTACTGATGGAGATCCTGGAGGCATCTGCCCCAAATTCTCCAAGAAAATCTCCATAAAATGCATATTTGGTCTCTAAACAGCAAACTATTCTTATGAAAGCTGGACTCCTACAGGGTATTTGTTCTGGAGAACTTGGTTAAGTAAATTAATTTAAATGAAGTGAACAGGAAGAATTTTCTGGTTTAGGCTAAGCAGCAGCCACAAAGGCTGGGTGGGGATGGAGTTTCCTGCAGTCATAGTGAGGTGCTGGCCAGAAGCCTCACCCTACTGATCAGAAGCCAGTCAGCTCTTTCCCATTCCAACCCCCATTCCAATGCTCTGGTCAAATAAGTGAAGCAGGAAATGAGCGCTCCACCAGCAGTGCATGAGAGTGTGTTTTGGCAGCAAATATATGTAGTTTGGGTATTAACTATTGCTTCAAATCCTAACAAATTCACTTGCATTTTTAGAGAGCTGCAAAATCGATGACTCTTTCCCCCCCAATTCAATGTTTTTTAACTGTTTCCTAAGTGCCAGGAATACAAAACACAGGAGGCATAGCTAGGTTTAGGAAGAAAATGTCCCAAATTTGACAAACGTAATGAACATGGCATCCTCCCCTGGGCCACGGCTACCTCCACCAGCCTCTCTCCTCTAACACTTGTCCCTTGAGCTCTTACAAACTCTACCTCTTGCAGGTGTTTCCCACTGTTGCCAATTGGTGAATGGCATCCTCAGTGTCCATGAGCTCTTGCCAATAGCTTCCTCTGTTGCCTGACCCAGAGTCCTCAGCCAGCATCAAAGACTCTTCTCCCTTTAGAGAGCCTGGTCACTTCCAGCATCTGCTGATCCGGGATCTACCCAGTATGTGCTGCTGTCTGACTACTGTCTTTTAAAATGTTTTCTGTTGCTATAGTAGAATTCCTAAAGAAAAGAGGTTTGCTTAGATCTCAGTTTTGGAAGTTCAAGACCGCAGTGTCAGCTTCTTGGTCATGATCCCCTGACTGCGTTGGTATCATGACTGATGATGTCATGGTGGGAATACATGTGAGAGGGAGAGATCACATGGCAGGAGGAGATACTGAACACATTTGAGGGCCAGGATCACTGTTTCCATAATAACCTGGAACTCACTGGGAATTCACTGGGGTCCCAAGAAAACTATATTAATCTCTTCTGAAAGCAAGTCCTCTTTGCCCTAATTACTTTCCACTAGGCCCCACCACTTAAAGGTTTCTCCACCTCTGGACACTGCCATGCTGGGAATAAAATTACAGCACATGAACCTCTGGGAAACAAACCACATCTAAGCAACAGCAGCGCCAGACATTGGGCTGCACACAGCATCCCTTGAAGAGACTCAGCTGTAGTGTTTAATTGGCTCCTACCTGGAAGACAGAGATACATAGATCAATTGCAGTGTAAATGCATGAAGACTACATAAGAAAGTAAATGCAGGGTGTTAGGAATATAAAAAAGCATAGCTTAACAGGCTTGGGGAAGGCTGAGGAGGGTACAACAGGGAGGATACCAGGAGAGTGACAGTTGCTTAGGATCTTAAGGAACAGGAGAGATTTGCCACCAGAGAAAAGGAACAGCAAGGTCCCCAGGGTGGTGAGTCCAGCACCTTGAGTGGAGTCCTGACAAGGGCAAATTGCTGGTCTTCACAGGTGGCCTGGGGCCATATGACAGAGGGACAGAATATCAAGGTCTTGAGGTTGGCCACTGCTCTTTTGTCTGGTTAAAGTGTAAGGGAATTCTTAATTCAGTGCTCTCTCTGGATGTGGGCTAGTGGCATCTGCTCAACTTGGGTGACCCAGTTGCTGCCCACCTCCCTCCCTCACTGTATGCCAACCAGTTTCCAGACAACATTTACAGAAGAATCATCACCACATCTTCCCAAGAAAAACTGGTTGAAGGCTCTAAAATAAGCATGGATGCTCAGCTAAACTGTCTGCCCTCACTTTGACCTCACTGCCTTGCAAATATTTCTGCTGTTACTGGGATGTGCACAGACTTATTGATGTGAACTTTATAACACACATGCTATTTGCGCCTATATCTCTGTGAGTGTGATGGAAAATGTGCTTCAGTGAAGGAGGATACTAAATCTACTTTTCCATCCTAATCACATGGTAAAGAAAACATTTCTGTGAAATCAATATATGATAACATAGCAATATCTATCCACATACTTCTAAAGACAATAACAGAACAATGAGCTAGAAAGAACATTAGGGCATTAGCCTCTAACATCAGCTGACCTGGGCCTGAGTTCGATCTCTAGCCTAGTGTCCTATGACCTCTAGGAGGTTTTCTAATGAGCTCCAGCTGCTGACTGTTTTTAGATTGAAGAAAATACATGTGGTATATGGGTCTGGGTAGTTGCTCCATTGATGATGAGGAGGTTTTATAAGAGTGAAATGTAAGAAATAAAGATACTGTGGTTAAACCCTACTTCCCACATCATGTATAACACAAGAATGGGAAGTTGTAGTCCATGTATGTATAATATGTCAAATTCATTTTACTGTCATGTATAACTAAAAAAAATAAAAATTAAAAAACCGTACTCCCTATTGGAAAACCAGTCCTATCCAATCCTGTTGTGATATTAAAGAAAATATTAAGATGATATATGTTCTCTCTGTGTAAGTTATAGTTCTTTCTCTAACTTTTTTCCCTCTAACTCATCAAACGTGGATCAACACTGAAAACTGAATAAATTATACAATGAAAGTGTGTGCATACAAAATAGTTTTTGAGAGCATGTAAACAGAAGACAGAACAATCTTCAGAGGGCAGATGTATTTTGTTACAATGGAGGGTCAAGTCCTTTATCATCCAGGAAGCTGCTATCCAAGCTGCAAATGAAACGTGAGGGGAGTATCCATCAAGATGGCCTATGCCTGGGCTCCCACAGAAGCCAGAGATGGGATGAAAAGAGAAAGTCAATGTAGGAAATTGAGACCAGGGGGTTTCCTTAAGAAGTAGATGAGGTTTGATTGACAACGCCATGTTGTCAAGAATATAACACTGAGGGGTTCCTGACATCAGAATTAGGGTGGCCAGGGTACTGATTCACACAACGCCCCACTATAGCCAGCCACCCTGCCCCTGGTGCCTCTCCCTAGAGGGCAGCTACCAGGTTTGCTTCTCAGAGTTTTATCAGGCTGTGCAAGTCTTCTTCCTTCCCTGTCAACACAATGAGAAGGGTCCTCTGCTCCTGCCTTCAGGGCTAAAGTAAAAAGGAGACTGGGATGACTTTTCTACAAAGTGTATAATTGCAAATGTAGAACGAGACTGCAGTGGGAAATGCTGTGGATTCATCTTAGTAAATTAATGAGCCTTTGATTTGGGGGAAGATTTGGCCTTTTCACATCAAGTTAAAGATTAAAAAAAAAAACAAAAAAAACTTCTCCCTACTCAACAGAAAGGGTCTTGAGGCACTGCAGGCATCAAAGAGATTCTAGAAGCAGCATTTGATGAGTAATAGAAAAGGAATGTAAAAATATACATCTATTCACTACCAATAAACTGTAGACTTAAAAAATACTATTAAATTTAATAAAACATGCATCATAGTTTAGAAGAAATTTATTTGTTTTTAGAAAAAAAAAAGAAAAAACTTTTTATCTTTTATCATTCTGAAATTGTTCCTGGGCCCAACAGTCTTGGTACAGGAGAGCAATAGATAAACCACATTGCATAAAGTCAATGGCTATGCCCAGCAGCATCTCCCCTCATAAGGTAAAGCATGTGGGTGTCAGTTGGTCTCACCAGGGAAGAGTGGGAGGCCCCCCACAGTGCATACTTCAGGACTTCACAGGAAAATCGTTATAGCCCCAAGTCTAAGCAGTCACTCTAGGGAGATAACAAATGTTCACTTTTAACCCACAAAAACTTAAATGAAAGTAGAAACTAGAGTCTCCTTTGGAGAAAATGTCATATTTAAGATTATCAACCAAAAAGAACACGTAATGAAATATGCCTAATAGTAGGTATTCCGTGGGAAAAAAAAAAAAAGCAAAAAGGAAAGTAGAAACTATCTTGAACTGAATGACTATCAAACACAACATCAGAATTTGTAAGATGCTGCTAAAACTGTATTTAGAGGCAATTTATAGCATTTAAATAAAGAAAAGAAAAAATATTAAAAATATATATAAAAGAACCTATATTTAAAGAAAGAAAAGAACTAACTCTATTACCTCATATTCTATGATAAGAAATAAGAAAAAGAAGAATGTATTAAATTTACAGTAAGTAGAAGAAAAGAAATTGCAAGGTCTTAGCAGAAATCAATTAAATACTGGAGGAAAGAACAAAGAAAATCTCTGAAATAAGAGTTGGTTTGTTGAAATTCATATTATTAATAGTTCTCCAGGTAGATTCATCAGAAAAATAAAAGCCAAAAAATAAAATGAATATGAGATTATTATCACTACAAGTATGACAATGATAAAAAA
This sequence comes from Xerus rutilus, assembly GCA_028644305.1. Lineage (NCBI taxonomy): Eukaryota > Metazoa > Chordata > Mammalia > Rodentia > Sciuridae > Xerus > Xerus rutilus. The sequence goes on along the minus strand of CM053412.1, from coordinate 54,822,938 downwards.
AAGTGAAAAACTATCTCTAGAAATTTGATAATATAAATGAAATGTACAAATTAAATGGAAGATGGTATCATTATGTGTCCACATAAAATAAATAAAATAAATTCCAACCCTTACTTTGAACCATATATGAAAATTAACTCAGAATGATCATGAACCTGAGAGCAAAACCTAAAACTTCAATCTTTTAGAATAAAAGTTCTTGTGACTTTGGTCTAGGCAAGATTTCATAGATATGAATCCAAAGAACATGCCATGTGTAAAAAATTAGTGTTGCACTTCATCAATCTGAAAACCTTCTGCTCTTTGATAGACAATGTTAACAAATATAAAAATGGAAAAATTGAGAAAATATTTGCAAATAACATATATAATAAAGGGCTTATGCCTATGATTCATGGGGAACTCAAAAATCACTATTAAAAAAACAACTGGAAGCTGGGCATGGTGGTGCATGCCTGTAATCCCAGTGGCTTGGGAGGCTAAGGCAGGAGGATCAAGAGTTCAAAGTCAGCCTCGGTAACAATGAGGTGCTAAGCAACTCAGTGAGACCCTGTCTCTAAATAAAACACAAAATAGGGCTGGGGGTGTTGCTCAGTGGTTAAGTACCCCTGAGTTCAATCCCTGGTACCAAAAAAAAACAAAAACAAAAAAAAAAACTCAATTCAAAATGGGCAAAGATCTAATCAGATATTTTACTTAGATAAATGACTAATACATACATTGAAAAATATCAAACATTATTATTCATTAAGTAAATGTAAATTAAAACCACAACAATATGTCATTGCACCTATAAGAATATCTAAAACTAAAAATACCAGCTTTGGCATGGATGTGCTACTTGTGGTCATATGAAATGTTGCAATCATATTGGAGCACACTTACAGTTTCTGTAATGAAAATATACCTTTCTCTAACATTATGATGGGGTCCTTACCTCATAAGTATTTGCCAAGTGAAAAGGAAGTATATGATGTGTTATTTCTGTATCTGTTTATAACACTATGAATATGGAAACAACCCTAATGTCTATTATCACATGAATGAAGAAACTGTGACTCAGTCATACAATAGAATGTTACTGAGTAATAACAATGAACAAACTATATATATACATACACACACATATATATGTATACACACACACACACATATATATATTTATATGTCGAATCTCAAAATATAATTATGCTAGGTAAAGGAAGTCAGGCAAAAACAAGTAAATACTACAGGATTCCATTCTCGTAATGTTTTAGAAAATGAAAACTCATCTATAGTAGAAGAAATCAGGTTACTGTTCTCCTAAGAGGGAGGGGTGGAAAAGACAAGGGAAAAATAAAAAGAGCTATGAATAAATATTGGGACAGTATGTATATCTCACTATTTTGAATAGAGTGATGCTTTCACAGGTACATTGATGGATACAGATGTAGATATAAAACAAATTTGACTAATACATAAAATTTCTGATGCCTTTAGAGAAACAGAAGGTCCCTATTGCCTTAGATCTGGTGCTCCATATATATTTGTTTTTTTTTTTTTATATTGGCACCAAGAAATTCTTTTACAAAGAAGCTTTCAATCAAGATATTGATTTCAAAAGTTGACTTTTTCTTTTTTGTTCCTTACAAATGACTCAAAGTCATAGTCTACATGTTACAGACCTTCCTCTTGCTCTCAGATTTCTTCTGGGACCCTCAGTGGGAAAGTTAGGTGGTCTGGGGAGGAGGGAGTAGGCAGGCTGCAAGGCTTTAGCTGGCCCAGGGCTCAGGCTGCTGCTCCAGGATCAGGTATGTGGAAAGAAAATTCTAAGATAACTTAAGATTCATGCATTTTCTAAGGAAATCCTTTGGTCTGGAAGAAGCCATTTGGAGACATGTTTTTTATTTGGTTGTTTTAAGTCACATGGTATATGACATAGTGTTCCTGATGGGAAGATCAGCTGGGTTAAAAAAGACACACATTTTGTCATTTAAAAATATTCCTATTTTGTCATATTTTATCATATATTTGTCATATTTTGTCAAAATATTCCTATTTTGTCATATTTGAAATATGCCTATATAGGGTTGCTGAGATCAACTAAATTTCAGAGTCTATGTCTTCCAGGAATATGAATCTGCAATAAAGAAAGAGAAGCCCAAATCAGAACAGTCAAACTCATGCAATACTCAGATTCCTTACGCAGATGAAAGTCTCAAGCTTATGCCTTAAATCTATTTATTATACCCTTTGAAGCCAAGAAGTAACACCAAAAGTGCAAATTTGATGATATCTATTTGATATGAAAAGTTAAAGGAATAAAATACAGTTTAAACAAAAAAAAATAGAATGCATTTTGATCAGGATTATATTATTTTACAACCCATTTCATATGTCCATAAAATTGTATTACTTAGAACATGTATTAATGAGAGGAATATTTATAGATCAAGCTTAACTATATTCAAATATTAATATGAGAAGCAAGGGGAAGAAATCAAAAGAAAATGATTATACATTCTTCCCCTAAAAATTTGTATGTTCTCTGTATTTTTATAAGTCTTCCAAAGAGCTCTCATTTTTTTACCTTTACCTGTTGCCTGTCAGGAGACTTTTTCTGGAAAGGGCTAGATGATAAGTAATTTAGGTTTAATAGGCCATATGGTCCTCACCAGAAATACTCCCCTCAATCCTGGTAGTACAGAAACAGCTATAGACTGCATACAAGCTTGAGAGTAATTGCATTCCAATAAAATTGTATTAAGAGAAACAGATCTGGTCAGAACGGATCCATGGCCCATAGTTTGTTATCTAATCAGAAGTCACCAAGGGCATGAGCTCAGGGCATTTGTTTGACAGGTACAGATTTAGAAGGAAATGGAGTTGCAGGTGTCCCAAGTGTCCACAGGGAACTTTTAGGTTCTGTTTGAAGCACAATGGTTGTTCAAATGAAATTGGATGTAAAAGCAAACATTTGGCATACTTGTTTTCATATACTGACCATATTTACAAGAATTTATTTCTGGACTCGTTACTGTATTCTGTAGATCTTTAAATCTCTGTCCTTGGTCAGCTTGATAGTAAGTTTCAAAAACAGAGGGCAAGTTCTCTAGTTTTGTTCTTTTTCAAGATTGTCTTAGCTATTTAAGGTCCCTGGAAATTCCATGTGAATTCAGTGGAGAAAGAACAGTCTTTACAAGAAATGGTGTTAAGACTGATCTCCAGGATATATAAAGAACTCAAAAAACCTCACACGAGGAAAAAACCAAACAATCCAATCAATAAATGGGGTAAGGAGCTTAACAGACACTTCTCAGAAGAAAAAAAATACATTCAATCAACAAATATATGAAAAAATGTCCAACATCTCTATTAATTTGAGAAATGCAAATCAAAACTACTCTAAGATTTCATCTCACTCCAATCAGAATGGCAGTTATCAAGAATACAAACAAGTGTTGGTGAGGATGTGGGGAAAAAGGCACACTCATTCATTGCTGGTGAGACTGCAAATTAGTGCAACCAATCTGGAAAGCAGTATGGAGATTCCTTAGAAAACTTGAAATGGAACCAACATTTGACCCAACTATCCCACTCCTTGGTCTATACCCAAAAGACTTAAAAACAGCATACTACAGTAATGTAGCCACTTCAATGTTTATAGCAGCAAAATTCACAATTGCTAAACTGTGGAAGCAACCTAGATGCCCTTCAATGGATGAATGGATAAAGAAACTGTGGTATATATTCACAGTGGAATATTACTCAGCATTAAAAGAGAATAAAATCATGGCATTTGCAGGTAAATGGATGGAGTTGGAGAATAGCATGCTAAGTGAATGAAGTAAGTCAATCCCAAAAAACCAAAGGCCAAATGTTTTCTCTGATAAGTGAATGCTAATCCATAATGGGGTGGGGGTGGGGAACATGGGAGAAATGGAGGAACTTTGGATAAGGCAAAGGGAAGGGAGAGGGCATGGGGGTAGGAAGATGGTGGAATGAGATGGACATCATTACCCTAGGTACATGTATAAAGAAAGATACAAATGGTATGACTACCTTGTGTACAACCAGAAAAATGAAAAATTGTGCTCCATATGTGTACTGCAAATCGAAATGCATTCTGTTGTTTAAAACAAAAAAAATAAAAAATTTTTAAAAAAGAACAAACAAACAAAAGAAAGAAATGGTGCTGGGAAAACTGGATATTCACATGCAAAAGAATGAACTTGAACCCTTAGTTTACACCATAGGCAAAAATTAACTCAGACTAAAAACTTGAAACAAGACTTAAAACAATAAAATTCAGAAAAAGACATAGAGGAAGGCTTTGTGACATTGAATTTGGCAATGATTACTTGATTTGAACACCAAAGGCATAGACAACAGAAAAACTAGATAAATTAGACTTTGGCAGCATTTAAAACTTTCATGTATCAAAGCTTACTGTGTAGAGAGTGAAAAGACAACACATGAAATGGAATAAAATATTTGCAAGTCATATATCTGAATGAGGATTAATATTGAGAATATATAAAGATTTTCTACAACTTAACAATACAAAAGCTCAAAAAAATAAAAACAGCAAAGAACTTGGATAGACATTTCTCTGAAGAAGAGAAACAAACTACTAAAAAGTGCATGAAAAGATTCTCCATATCTTTATTCATTAGGGAAATGAAAATTAAAACTACAGTGAAATACCACTTTTTTTACCCATTAGTGTGGCAATTAAAATAGAGTAATAGTAATAAAGAGAGGACAAAAGACCATGTGTTGGTGGCCTGGGTGAAGAGAACCTGAAAAACTTGTGAGTTAGTGGATTGATGGTAAAAATGTAAAATTGTGCAGCCTATGTGGAAAATAGTTTTATAGTTCCTCTAAAAATTAAATATAGAATTATCTTATAATCTAACAATGCTACTTCTATGTATACACACAAAAGAATTGAAAGCAAGGCACAAAAAAGGTATTTGTATAGTAATGTCCTTAGCGGAATTATTTGCAATGGACCGAAAGGAAAAAACAACTCATATCTACCAACAGATAAACAAAAGGTGGGGTGTGTGTGTGTATTTTTGTCTTATAAAAGAATGAAATTTTCATACATGCTATACCAGATTAACCTTGAAAATACTATGCTAAATGAAATAAGTCAAACAAAAAAGAACAAATGCTGTGTGATTCCACTTATGTGAGGTATCAATATCTAAGTTTACAGAGAGAAAGGAGAAGGGTGATTGCCAAGGGCTAGAGGAGGAGTACAGAGTTTTGGTTTGGAATGACAAAAATGTTCTGGTAATAGACATTGGTGATGGTGGTGCAATATTGTGATCATGCTTAATGTCACTGAATTGTACATTTGAAATGATTTAAATGGTCAATTTTACTATATCTACTTAACCACAATTAAAAATATCAGGAACAAGTACATTTATAGAATCATGATTTAAATGCTAAAGTTGCTATTTTCTAGCAAAAAATAAACAGAATCACAATCACTAAATGCTGACAGGAATAAGAAAAATCTTCTGTGTCGGTTACTGAACCTTGAAATGTTATTTTATTTTAATAAAATTAGGAGAGCTCATGAATCTTAGAAATTCAGTAGCACTCAGGGATTGCTAATGTGCAAATGTGAGGGAATGGCAACCCAGTTGGAACGTTGTACAGTGTTCCCTGAAATTATATTTGTTTAGAAGGACATACTGCTTTTACTTGGAATGTCTTTTAAGCACCAATAAAAAGAAAAAACTTCCAAAGTGCTTTAATTGTTACTACACATAAGACTGTAGAGACATCAATGCATCATCAATCAACTACCTTAGCAAAGGATATTAGTGCTGCAGAAATAAATTATAGGTTACAAATCCTTTCACCACAAACAATAGGCAGAACCACTTGTTCAAATCTACCTTCTTTTTCAAGGCTGACCATCTGAGATACACCTCTTGGTCTGTCATCTCTTCCCCACTGTCACCACTCACACTACATTGAGACTTTCTCTCAAAAATTGGGAAATAAACCCTCCTCAACTTCCCTCTTCCCGGCTGATTTTCCCAAATAAGCCAACCAATGTTTGTCTTCAAACACCAATCAAAATACATGAATTAAAAAAGGATGACAAAAATAAAGCACTTCAGGGATGTTTTAAGACATATCAAAACAATTTGACTTTGGTGTGGCAGTGTGGCAATGCCCTTTCCCTCAGTCTTTGTGTGCCATACTACCTATAAATCACCTCTTAGGGATACTTTCGAAAACAATGTGATATTTGAACATGTAGTCACATAAGCCTTCCAATAGTGTTCCCAACTCCAAGGCAGCCATTGGCATGTTCGTAGAGGGGTCTTACTAGCAGCTGTAATGGGTAATTGCCATTCTTGCAGTGACAGTTCCCTATTATTTCAGAAGAAATGCCTGTCCCACACAGCTCATGTGCCACTGGTGAGGCTAAGTTCTCCACAGAGGCAGGGGAGAATCATGTGATCCAGACTGAGCCCGCCATTACTTTCCATTGCTCCAGTACCAGTGATTTACTAATGGTGCCTGGGAGTCTCATACAGAATCTCTAACATTGAGGAATAGAGGGATTATTCAATCCCTGCCATGGATTCTCTAAGGCAAAGAAAATGTCTCACTGTTTAAAAGAAGTCTCAACATTGCCAGAAGGTGAAGAAACTTGCTGGGGCAGAGGGAGCCTGTTGGAACTGGAAAGGAGATTTTTACAAGTATCTACTCTCCTGATCTCAGGCATGCACACTTGTCCCACCACTGCAGCTTTGTCCTGGTAGGCATCATCTTCTGGGCCTGTGGGATATTCCAAATTCCTCTTCTGATAAAAATGCTCAATTTTCTTAAGAAAGCTAAGCTCAGGCAACAATCTTTTCAAGTTTTCATTCTCTCAGAAATCCATCAGCTAATGGCACTTGAATGTTCATTTTTCATCATGAAAAGAGTAAGATTAATTCAGTAGGCCGGTTAAAGGCAATTCCATCCATAGCTCTATTTATTTATTTGGTACCAGGAATTGAACTCAGGGATACTTAACCTCTGAGCCACATCCCTAGATCTTTGTATTTTTGTTTTGAGACAAGGTCTCACTAATTTGCTCAGGGCCTTGCTAAGTTACTGAGGCTGGCCTTGAACTTATGATCCTCCTGCATCAGCCTCCCTAGTTGCCAAAGTGCCAAGCTAAATGAAATCTTTTTTATATGCTTAATGATAAGCATAAACAATCAATCAATTGCATTAATTCAATAAATATTTGAACACTTTGTATCGCTGTTCCTGGTGATGGAGTAGTATCTTATGATTCTATCAGCTTTGAAAGCGTCTACTTGATTAGAACTAACCTAATCATATAGGACTAAATTGGTCTAATTTACTGTTAACAGTCCACATTCACAATATCAGACCTTAAATTATAGAGCTATAGCAAGAAAAACAGCATGTTATTGGCACCAAAAAGGCATGAAAACTAATAGTACAGAATAGAAGACACAGAGACAAACCCGCATAAATACAGTTATCTCATATCAGACAAATTCACCATATATATACATTGGAGAAAAGATAGCCTCTTCAACAAATGGTACTGGGAAAACTGGAAGTCCATATATAGCAAAATGAAATTAAACCCCTATCTTTCGCCCTGCACAAAACTCAAAGCATATCAAGGACCTAGGTGTTAGATCAGAGACCCTGCGCCTACTAGAAAAAAAAGGAGGGCCAACTCTCCATCATGTCAGCTTAGGAAAGACTCCTAAAGCACAAGAAGTGAAATAAAGAATCAACAAATGGCATAGTATCAAATTAAAAAGCTTCCTCATAGCAAAGGCCACAATCAAGAATGTGAAAAGAAAGCCTACAGAATGGGAGAAAATCTTTGCCACCAGCACCTCAGATAGAGCATTAATCTCCAGGATATATGAAGAACTCAAAAAATTAACACTCAAAAACCAAATAACCCAATCAATAAATGGACAAAAGAACTGACAGACACTTCACAAAAGAAGAGTAAGGGGCAGGCTTCTTAAGCATCTAAAGATTGTCCTAGTCATAAAAGGCTGGATGAGGACAACCGATGACTATGGGGGTCTGTATAAAGAGCAAGACCTGTCTTTGAGCTGCAAGAAAAATTTACAGACAATCTAAGAAAAAAAGACAAATTATTTTGTCTACTGTACTATTTCTTTTCCTCAAATTCTCTAAAGCTGAACACTTTATAAAGCATTCTGTATATGTTGTCTCATTTAATTTCCTCAATGACTTTTTGGTCTACTCTCTCATTCTTTAGATCAAAAATGTGAGACAGAGGAGTTTAAACAATTCTCTCAAGTTCACTCTGATGATTGGTGATCAAGTCTGGATAAGGGATAAGAGCTCCTATCTTGAAGCTCAGAGCAGTTCTTCAAACTACATCATGACATGGGATGTGCAGTCCATTTTATAATGAAATTTCCATGCTTAGACTAATCACCTAGATTACATTGAAATTTTCTTACTAGTAATGAAGAATTTAATAAGAGGACAAAAGTCCCCAAATACTGTGTTTTTAGATAAACCCATGGGATTTAGGATTCAATGTGAAGAAGAAGAAAAAGAAGTCCCTCCATAAGGCTATATCTAAAGTGTTTGATAGAAGGATGTGGGATCAATTATAACAATGTTTTAGTTAATCATTTCTCAAAGTTTCTTCCTCTGAAAACTAGTTAAGAATTTTTGATAGGTTATTGTGGATTCTAAAATAGTTCTTGTATAGCAACTGATAATTAAGGAAAAAATAAGTTCACTGTTTCCTCCATTTTTGGCCAGCTTAGTGACCATTTTTTGGAGGATGATTTTATACGTCTTTCATAGTTTCATGGGATGTGTAGACTCTTGTGACTATAGAAATGATGTCCAGGGAGCTTGTAGATATTTTTTTGAAAAGAATCTGTACTAATGTAAAGCCCTATTTCAAATAAATCTAGAAGCTAGCTGATTAGAAAACCAGCATCTCAGAATCAATGGTGTGTAGTGGCTCACCTGCTTGTGTGTTCTTGACAATGAATCCTGGGGCCATGGAAATCTCATCTCGGTCATTTCATTCTTTGGGGAACATTGGTACGGAGGAATAGTTCAAGGACGATGATTTACAGCAGCAGGCAGTGCACGATCCAGGAACGTGTGGCTCTTCAAGCTGAAGAACACTCACCCTGTGCTGGTGAGGCGGTGTTACCATGTGGGGCAGTGGCTCCTGAGCAGGAAGAAGGCCCAGCATTGACTCCATTGCCATCAAATACTCAGCATTGCTATCAAAACTCTTTTCTGCCAAATCACCTGTTTTTTAATGTTGGAGCATTTATTTAATTTTGGCTCAGTTTTTTAAAAAGTATAATTAATCAAAATAAAACACATTTCCAAGGCACCTGCCCACCATGCCTGCAGCATCTCTCATCATCACATACCATCTCTTATTCCTGCTGCTGCCATAGCAGCTCACATTACGTCATTTATTCTTATGCTGCTACTTCCACTGTCAAAAGCACTACTATATCTGCTACTGAGGGATGCTAGGCCAGTGGACAGCCACCCTCTATCTATCCCAACCTCACTATGCCAGCGAAGCTGGCCTGAAACAAACTACTCAGGAAGGGAAGCAGCTGAGTAAAGCCACACTTTCAGGTCATTTTTATGCCAAATACCTTAAAATTTCTGAGATAAGAATAAGTGTTGCCACACGCACATCAGACAGAGCACTGATCTCCAGGATATATAAAGAGCTCAAACAACTTAACACCAAAAAAACAAATAATCCAATCAATAAATGGGCTAAGGACCTGAATAGAAACCTCTCAGAAGATGAGGTACAATCAATAAACA
>CM053412.1:54747097-54812589 GCA_028644305.1 Xerus rutilus | reverse complement strand
AAGATGGTTGATAAAAATATATATAAAAATATATATATATATATATACTGTTCATTGAAAGTGCATATAAAGATGTTTAATATGAAGAATGTAATCTGCTTATAATTTTGTGCAAAGTTAGAAAAATTATGATTGTAACAATTTTTTTCTATTTGCCTCAACAAATGTTTTCAGTGAAAAAAAAAAAAAAAAAAAAAAAGAATAAGTGTGAGGAGGACTTAATTCAAATTTTGCAGAATCAGCAGAAATTATCTCTACCTAAGCAAGAGGGAAGACAATTTTCAAATAAGTATTGATATAAAATACTAGTTTACTGAATATCAGACTTATTCATTTTTTCATTTCTGTGTCCCCCACCTTTTTTTTTTTTTTTGGTACCAGGGATTGAACTCTGGGTACTTAACCACTGAACCACATCCCCAGCCCTATTTTGTGTTTTATGTAGAGACAGGGCCTCACTGAGTTGCTTAGCACCTCGCCATTGCTGAGGCTGGCTTTGAACTCGCAATTCTCCTGTCTCAGCCTTCCAAAATGCTGGGATTACAGGCGTGCGCCACTGCACACGGTTCTGTATTCCTTTTAATTTTGTTCAATATCTCTGCCCAGTTAAATAAGACTGATTGATATTTATGTTTACATTGTATATTTATCAGAGAATCTCATTGACAAATATTGTTGAATTACCTTTGAGTGGATATTTTAAAACCTTTAAACCACTTTCTAAGCATTAAGTTGTTTGTTGCTTCATGAGGAAGCCAGGACAAAAATTATTCATTCATTTAATTAGTGCATTATTTCTGAATGCCAAAAATGTATTTGACACTGGCAAGACTTGATACTACAGAAACTGGACGTGGGGAAAGGTTTCTGAATGCCTGGGTGGATGAGGGAATGATTCACAAAGCCCTTTTTCCTGACTCTGGGGAAAACCTTAGGTTCCATCAAGGAGAAGGGAATAAAGATGGATGAGTACTGGTTACTTAACACATCACAAGAGTGGGAGACTTCAAAATGGTGACCATAGAGATTAAACCAAGCAGAAGTTCTGAGAATGGGGACTGCTAAGGCTGCTCACTGTGAAGCAAGTCCTGGGTGGAGATGTGAGTATTCCAGGGGAGAGACCAAGCTAATATATTCAGAGAAGTGAAGATCAAAGGCGTGCATGTTTAGATAAAAGGCAGAGGTTGATGAGGCCAGAATTTGGACTTGCTCAGAAATTTGGGCTTCCCTTAAACAATGTTACCTTATGGGATGCTCTCAGCAGGGGAATGTTTCAGTAAGAACTGCTTTAGAAATATCTATGTGGTAGCTGTGAAAATGAGATCATGAAGCAGCTAATGAAAACTCAGGTGGCAGAAAGAAAAGGCCTGATGCACACTGTATAACTGGATGGAGGGAGGGATGAGGTGATGTCAGAGTTTGTTCCATGAAGTCTGAATTCTTTTGCTAAGGCAACTGCATGGCCTGAGTCCTCCTGGTCAAGGCCTAGGGCGCACTAATTCATAGTGCATCTTTGTAGCCATGAGCCCAAGAAGTGGTTTCCATGAGCCTTAGAAGTGGTTTGTCTATATAATTTATTGATAAGTGTGACATTGATGATTGGCACCTAGGCTTGGGTGAGATGCCTCCCCCCAAAAGCTGTCTTAGGGGCTAGAAATATAGCAAGAATGTGTAATGTGAAGAATGTGTAATGTGTATATAGGACCCTCTGCTCTGAGGTGTCTATTTACACATCAAGAGCCCTGGCATGAGGTATCTTATGCGCATATTAGTGGACTGTCCATTGGAGACTGGGCCTGGTCTCTCAGGACTCCTTGCTATGAGGTAGCCTTTGTCTGTGATGCATATCTTTAACATTGTTCCTGTAGTGTATCATTTTGCTGTAATAAGTGTGGATTTTTAAGTGGTGATGTTTGCGGTTCTTGTCAATCTTCTTAAAGTCTAAGTTCAATTCTTTAACAGTTAAGCTTTGTCAGCTTGTTACTATTGGTACAAGTAGCAGATGGAAAGATGTTTGAAGAATTAATTATGTTGGGATGTGATTGGTGGAGTGAGAGGAAAGGGTCTGGGGTGACACCTTCATACCTGACAGATGTAGAAGAATAATTTGTGTGTTGCAATAACACAACTTGTTTGGATACATTGCCTAGAGCTGCCTGTGCATTCCCCAGCTAGAGATGTGCAAGAAGTAGTTGCTAATCTAACTTCTGTTTCAGTGTCATCTATAGCATTTGGGGCAAGCTGAGTGGAGTTTAGAACTTTGGGGAAAAATCAACAATGTGTGCAGAAGGGAAAACTTTCTAAGACATAACCTTCAGAGTCAAGGAAGTAATTTAATGAGTGTAGTTTGCCTACAGGGAACTGACATGAGCAAAAGACCCCATAAAAATGCTGATGAGCTATTCGTAGTATTCAAGACACAGTATGGTTAAAACTGATCAAACCTGCAAGCTACATTTAACCTTGGGTCACCATTTTGTAGTGACTCCATGAAGCAGTGTTGACCTCCAAACATCAGTAATGTGAGGAAGTGCCCCGGTAGCTCAACAGAACCCAAGATTATTCTTTCATTAAAATTTCTGTGCTCTCACTGTGATTTATTTTAGATCAAATGTATCTTATTGCCCATGTGGTTATGTGTCTTTTCATTTCCCTACACTTTCCACAGCTACACCCAGGGTAGTAATATTGAGGACAAAGATCGTTTCTTTTCTACAGCTGACAATGTGATAAAATGAGAAAGGAACAGGTCACACTTCACCTCCCTTAATATAGGAAATATTTGACAAGAAGCAGAACTAAAGAGTTTTTAAAGCACTCGTCCCAAAGCATAACATGCATGCATGACACTAACTACTCCAAATTTATACTTTCTTAAACATTGTAACTTCTCTTTGTTATCACCCAAGGTGAGAAAGATGAATTAAAAAAAAAAACCAGATTGAAGTTTGTACATTTAAGTTTTTACCTTACATGAAATTTCTACCTGTATGTAGTAAGGTAAATTTTCCATGGCATGAATCCTCAGGACTAGTTTTTAAGTCCCTAGAAATAAGTTAATTCTTTTGGAAACTAAACCTTTCTTTCTAAGCAGGGTGCCTGGAATAGTCTAGAGAGAGATTCCCTGGGCCATAAGCACTTGCCTTTCGATGATGGTTATGAAGCCTCCATATTTTACATGATGAAGATTTCTCAAAAGTTAAGCTCTGCTGGAGTGAAGCCATGGTCCCATCTGACAAGAGCATTTCCTCTTTGGTAAATCGAGTTGTTTTTCTTTATCTGAACCACATAAATTCTATATCTTTCTACTCATAGACTTCTGGTCTATGGAGTTCATGAGCAAGAACTCAGACTCTGCCTGCCCCTGTGGGAGTGATTCCATCCTGGTCATTAACAACATATTAAACCAAGAGCTCTTTACTGGGAAATGGGAATCTAACGGGACCTTACTTGTAGGACTGTGCTGATGATCATATGAGAAACACAGGTCTACAAATATGTAGCCAGCACAGAAGGGGTTGCCGAAAATGTCTTCGGGATACTGTGGGTTGATCAGAAGACCATCAGGTGTCTGGAGGAGAAGGAGATTGGTGGGCAGCCAAGTTATCTGCTGGTCTCTAGGCTGATTTTCTGTCCTTTGATACTGCTTCTTAGAATTTGAGGTTGGATATGTTTGTGGATTTGTGGGACAAGATGTCAGACTCAGGCAGGTGAAAGGATCTAATACCCTATATTTCCTGGGTATGATCTCCAGCATAGATAAATAAATAAATAAGTAAATGAAATAGAACTATAAGGTTGAGAAGAGTCTTCTTGTCTCGGGCAGCTTGGCAATATTTACAGACAATTTGGAGAGTTGACTGTTGAGACAGGATGCCATGCAGAGAACTGAGCCATTCTGTTTAAAAGAAGCAAGCACACAGGAAAGACATCTAACATCTTGCATCAAAGATATTCTCTAGAGAAGAGTTTCTAAATTTCTGATGGAGCATCAGGTGACTTATTCCTAAAACTTAAAATATTGCCATTAGAGTTCAGTAGAAACCAGATGGCTTTACCTTTTGGTGAATATTCAGAAAGCTATAACCATTCGGATATAATCATTCAGAATGTTATCTATTAATCCAGTTATGTAATCTTGCATTTAAAAAAAATCATGCTTAAACTTTAAAAAAACCTTAAATTTATATCCTAAATTTTCTGTAACACCTTTAGTGAAACTGAGAGAATCTGAACTTATAGCAGCAGATCAGAAGCTGGACCCCAGCCCTTGATCAAACCCAGAAATGGGTCTGCAAACTGCTTCCCCAGGTGCCTAGAGCCTGTGGACTGGGGTAGGGGCAGCTTTGTGTCTGGGAGTGAGTAACTTGAGGGGGAAAGATGGAGTTTTATTAATTTTGAGTCTTTAAAACCTGATGTGAGAACTGGAACTGACAGATTCTTAATTAATAAAATCTTTAAAAACCGTATTTGTCTTTGGGAGGCCAAGACAGGAGGATCGTGAGTTCAAAGCCAACCTCAGCAATGGCGAGGCACTAAGCAACTCAGTGAGACCCTGTCTCTACATAAAACACAATATAGGGCTGGGGATGTGGCTCAGTGGTCAAGTATCCCTGAGTTCAATCCCTGGTAACAAAAAAACCCCAAACTTCATTTACAACCTAAGAGCTTTCTGCTGTCATGTATCATGTATAACTGATTAGAACTAATAATAATAATTAAAAAACTATATTTGTGGTTCTTGTTTGCTTAATTTAAATTTTTTCTATATATGTGTATGTGTGTTAAGCTCAATTTTGTACAACAATTTGTATGTCTATAAAGAGCATTAATGAGGGCTGGGGTTGTGGCTCGGTGGTAAAGCACTTGTCCTCACACATGTGTGAGGCCTGGGTTCAATTCTCAGCCTCAGGTATAAATAAATGAATAAAATAAATGTGTATCAACAACTAATATATATATGTGTGTGTGTGTGTGTTTGTGTGTGTGTGTGTGTATATATATATATATATATATATATATATATATTTAAAGAGCTTTAATGACTTCTATCATCTACTGGCACATTCAGAACAGCAAATTCCCAGACAGCTGTTTTATACCACTATTCCCGTGAGGCCAAAAGATTAGAATAATAGAATACCCATTTCTTTAAAAAATCCAGAAATGAAGCCAAAGGTATTTTAAAGAAATAGTAAAAAAGTTTTTTAATATTTTCTCATATGGCATAAGAAAGCTCCCAAATATGTAAAATTCAGAACTATTATTCTTTAACATACCTTTGAGACATAATTAACAAATACTCTTGTGTAGGTATTTCATGGAATAATTCTATTTTTGAAAGTAAAATGAAAATCATGGAAGATGTGCATAGTATCTAATTTGAGAGTATCAATAGCTGACTTTGCTGGCAAAGAAAATAATAATTCAAATTATGCAATCTAGAAAAAAATCAGAAGTGACTGGGATCAAGATTTTAAACTGCCAAATTTTTAGGTGCCAGATACTGTACTGGGCACTTTCACATAATTATAATCTCCAATCCAGCTTTGGAAAAAAATTAATCTATGATGTGACTGTTTTAGAAAACTACTCTCTGGAATATGAATAAGTTGATTGTTAAGAGAGCATGCAATGCAATTCTTGACATAAAATGGATTTTCAAGAAATTTTTTGATTTTTAAAATATTATGCTATGCATAAAGTGATTGCAGGGGAAAAAAATGACTTTGGGACTCAAGCAGTTAACTACTTTGATCAACATCACACAGCAAGAGACAATCCAATTCCATTGCTGTCATCCAAGAAAAAATATCAAGGTCATCCACCATTATCAGTTCACTTTCATATAACAAGTAAGTCTTTGAATTTTTGTTCCTTTTAAATCTTTAGAAAAAGCACATGATTTTGTCACTTTCTGGGTCTAAATACCTAAAAAACATCTGGGGCTTGAGTCAGTTGCATATTCATGGAAAGAATCTGAAAAACTGAGCCACAGCTAGAAATAGCTGGTCAAGTGTTAAGAAACAAGCATCCCCCCCACACACAAATAAATCCAAGGTACTACCAACATATAAAATAGTAAGGAGATGCAGCACTTAATATTCCATTTAACTCTGTTTCAAACAAAGACTCACCAACAAAATTATGTACTTGAGATGAAGTCGAAAATTTCTTCTATCAAAAAAAGTCACATTTTTTTTGTACTTAAATGAATGAATGTGGTGGTGTTGAAAAGTTAGTGGGTAATAACTTCAGACAAATTAATTGAAGAGTTATAATTCAGCTTAAAAATCTCAATCTTTCCAAGGTCTATAGGGTCATCAAACTAGAGACTGAATTGCATTTCAGTTATGAGCTCCTCTTTGTTCTTACTTTTACCACAGAAGTCAATGGAATGCGTTCTTTTTTTTTTTTCCTGAGGCCACAAAACAATGGATGGATGACTTTTGTAGCAAAATATTTAGGATGCTTATGGGAGGCAGAATAAGGAAAATTGCAGTGTTGTTAGCTTGGGAAGAAGAAAAATGATGGAATTTTAAGAGTTAGTTTCCCACCAACTGCTTTTATTGAGGAAAAAGAGAAGGCATGGTTCTTTCATGAACACTTTGGACAAGTATTTCCATTTGATTGAAAGTTAATTCTTGTGCAGAAGTACAACCCTGGTTTTGTTAAGCCTTTCTCATATTTATTTCAAACTTGAAATGAAGTTTTCATTGTGGTCTTTGACTCCAGATTTCCGGATTGTCTGTTTACTTCTAAAACTATCTTTGGATTTTTGCTGCTGTTCTTCAATTTCTATATTTAGAAATAAATTATTTTTACTTTAAGAAAGGGAAAATTCTAATATACAGGAAACCTCTTGTGGAGATAAAATTGTTGTGCTTTTTCACATTAGCTTGTAGATAAAGGATGATAACAAGTAGCCCAATATTATATCATATAACTCATCACAATACTCACATTTATAGAATGCTTTGCAATAGCTCAATCTATTATATATCACACTTGAGACATATTTTATCTTATTTTTCCATTTTTATGCTGAAAAAAAAAAGAGACAAGCAGGGGATGCAGACTGGAGTGATTGCAGCAGATGCAAGTTGGTATCTGATAGACCATTAAAATTTCAGGGTTCATGTCAAACGAGGTGCCATGACCCAGGCACCTGTGCCCATGCAGAGAATGGTTTGACTAAGTATATCTACAAGCAGCACAAACACTGCCATCTTTTCAAGGGCCTTTTCTTTATTTAACTAATCTATGCTAAATATCTTATTAGCATAATATTCTAAAATATATTGTTATATATTGAATTTTATTTTCCAGAAACAGCCATTTCAGAAATAACTAGGTCTCCATATTTACTCCTATGACTCAGAGGTATCCCATCAAAATATCCAACATGCCCATTTTCCCACCTGGATGTGGCCCACCATTGTTCTTTCCTAGGTTTGCTCTTACAATCACAAATTCTAGACTTCTTAACCTCACATCTGAGCATTCATAACATTCATATGTACCACTTCTTTCACATTATTCTCCAACATCTATCTGCCAGTCTCTTTATCTTTCCACAATGCCAAGTTCATTCACTGAAGTGGGCCCTCTGCTTTCCCATGTCCGGCCACATCTTCCTCCTCCAAAGTTCCATGAAAGCCCGCTTCTATAAGGAGCCCTCCTCAATCATCTCACATTGATTTCCCCTATATATTCTTCATATATGATACATTGGTCTTACTTTTTCCATACTCGTATCACCACATTCTATAAGGTATTTAAAAATCAGGTTTTTCAAAATGTAACTGACATATCATATACAGCATGTTTTAAGTATATATACATACTTTGGTACCAGGGATTGAACTCAGGGGCACTCGACCACTGAGCCACATCCCCAGCCCTATTTTGTGTTTTATGTAGAGACAGGGTCTCACTGAGTTGCTTAGTGCCTTGTCATTGCTGAGGCTGGCTTTGAACTTGTGATTCTCCTGCCTCAGCCTCCCAAAGTGCTAGGATTACAGGTGTGCGCCACAGAGTCCAGTTTAAGTATATAATTTAATGAATTTTGACATATGTATATTCCTGTGAAACCACCAGTCACCAGAAATCTTCTTCTGCCTCTGTAGTTGTTGTTGCCTGCTGTGGCTTTCATGTGTCCCTCAAATTCATGTGTCTAAAGTTTGATTCCCAATGCAGCAGTGTTGGGAAGCAATGAGAAGTGATTGGGTCAAAAGAGTAGAGCCTTCATGGGTAGATCAATGCTTTCATGAAAATGGGGTAGTTATCACAAGAGCAGTTGTTATAAAAGTGAGCACATTCCTCATGCTCTTTCTTATCCACACACTTGCTTGCCCTTTTCCTTACCATGTTATGATGCAGCAAAATGTCCTCACCAGATAGCCCTGTGATGTCCTTGACTTCCCAGCTTCCAGAACCATGAGCTAAACAAACTGCTTTTTAAAAATAAATAAATTACTCAACCGGCCATCTTCTGTAATAGCAACAGAAAATGGACTAAGCTTCCATTCTTCCTTCCAATATCCGGTAACAACTGATATCTCCCATCAGTTATAACATGGATTTGAATTTTATAGAATTTTGCATAAATGAAAATATGCAGCATATATTCTTTCTTCTGGTTTCTTTCACTCTGCTGTACTGTTCTGAGATTCATCCCTGTTATATGCACCTACAATTTATTATTTTTATTGAAAGGTAAACATTTGTTTATTTTTAGTCACTGAAGAGAAGGAGCCCTCTTCAGTATGGTTCACATTAAAGGATACCTGAGGCGTGTTGCTGGCCTTTAGTCCAATGGCAGGTAAGTGTGTGATGAGTTGTTTTAACAAGAGCAAGCATTGTGTCCCAATTCAAGTGCCAGCTTTAAAGTCTGTCCCTACCACAGGTGTTATGAATGATGAGAGGCTTAGAATGGTGCCACATATGGACACCTTAGAGGAGTGAGTGTGGTGATTACATAAGAATATACACTGTGAGGGGCATAAGCAATGAGGAGTCAGACTTAATCCTCATTGTTTCAGTCACAGAAACAGGACCATGGATGGCATGCCAGGAAAGAATAGCTTCAATTAAGGGAATATGAAGATACTTCTCAATTTATAATGGGATTATATCCCAATAAGCCCTTTCTAGTTAAAAATCCAGTTAATAACCTAGCCTGTGGAATATCAAAACTTGCCAACACAGTACATTGCAAAGCATGGGGGTTTCACATTATGATCTCCTTGTTGACAGGTAGCTGCAGTTTGCTGCCACTGCCCAGCATCAAAAGAGAGGATCACATCACCTATCCTTATCCTGGGAAAAGATCTAACTCAAAATTCCCAAGTATGGGTTGCTATTGAATATATATAACTCATACCACCATAAAGTAAAAAAAAAAAAATTGTGAACTGAACCATTGTATTAGGGGCCATCTACCCTCTAATAGCTAGAGATTTCCAGGATGAATAAAAAGTCCCTGGTACCACCTGAGTGAAGGTGGATGATCATCTGTCTGGGAGTTTTATGGGGATTCTTGCCCCAGGGAAGTGGTTGCACTGAATGATCCTTAAAACACTTCTATAAAATCAGACTGAAAAACCGAGTTAAGAAAATTGGTTGCACGTTCCCAGGAGGACTTGATCCTCCTGCTTTTATCTCTGTATCTCAGGTTTGCTGTGATTTTTGCCATTGCCCATCTTGTGATCAGCATCTTTCCTGTGATCCTCAAAACACTTTTGACTTTTGAGTTGTTCTTGGTGTGTTCTAGTATGAGAAATGGTGCCTTAATAAAGAGATTGTAGGTAAAATTACTCAAAATGCCTTATGCCTTTACCCTGTGGATTTATGCATTCACAATTTATGCATTCTTAATTCTCTGGGCATATATCTAAAGCTAGTGATTTATTGGAAGCATCATGTCAATTTTGTTCTGAACTAACAAGAGATAGGCCTGTGAGTGAGTCTGGAGGGAACTGAATCAACCAGAAGATTTCCTAAGGGGGAGAAAAATCCAAAAGAACAATCCAAAAAAAAAACAAAAACAAAGAATAACATTTGGAATAAATATCTTGAAACTATGTAATATAGTACCCAAACTATTACCCAAACTATTAGTACATGTCTGGGAAAGAAAGTAGGGTGTGTGTGTGTGTGTGTGTGTGTGTGTCTGAAAGAGAGAGAGAGAGAGGTTTTGAACTGCAAACTAGAACATAATATTAGTTATCAAGCTATCACTACTTGAGCCTGCCTTCATCATGTCCTAGTGCTGCAGACTGTGTTCTTGGGAATGCCAATGCTAGAAAGGGAATACCTAAAAGGAAAGGGAGAAACCGAAATTGAGCAGAATGGGATGCCCCCTGACAAAATGTTCTACTGAATGATAGCGGGCTCAGGTAGGCAGATTTCTGTTACAGAAGACTGTAGGGGAAAAATGGTGGAGGCTTAGGTATGATTTCAATATGAGATATCCCCCCAAAACTCATGTGTGAGACAATGTAAGAAAGTTTAGGGTTCTGAGAGTCTTAACATAATCAGTGATAGGGATTAACTGGGCGGTAACTGAAGGCAGGTAAGGTGTGGCTGGAAGAGGTGGGTACCTAGGAGTGTACATTTGGTGTATATATATTTTTTTGAGCAGTGCTCTCTCTCTCTCTTTCTCTCTGCTTCCTGTTCATCATGTCCTGAGTTGCTTTCCTCCTCCACACTCTTCCACCATGATGTTCTGCCTCACCTGGAGCCCTGAAGAATGGAGCTGGTTGTCTTTTGACTGACATTTCTGAAACTGTTAGCCCCCAAATAAACTTTTTCTCCCTAAAATTGTTCTTGTCAGGCCTTTTGGTCACAGCAGTGAAAGAGGTGACTAAAACAAGCTTCATTCCCAGTTTTGCTGATGAAGGAAGACCAAGCTTGTAGCTATACCTTTGTGTTGAATCAAGAAGCATACAATTTCAGCCTAAAAATTGATGGGGACTATGAAGAAGCTAACATCTTACCACAACCTTCTGATTCAGCAGAAACTCGGGGCTGTTAGAATGGGGGCGGGGGTCTGAACAATGCATCTCCACATCTACCACCAGGGTCAGCCAAGTTCTGGTTGCCCAGGGCCTTCCTGGATTTAGCACTAAAAATTCAGTGTCTTGGCAATCTCCTTATTTCAGGAAAACCATGGTGTTGGCCACTTTATGGCACTATTAGGGATACCTGATATTTTACATGCTAATTATTTTACATTTATTATCTCGTTTAATATTGAAAGTCAATTCATGACTTATGGAATACCATATCATTTTACAGATGATGAGACTGGGGCTTCAGAGCAGCAGGTAACTTGCCCAGAGTTACCAGCTAGTAAATGGACACATAAGCCATCTAGGATCTAGTAGACATCAAATTTGGTTACACGTTGAATATGATTCAGCCTTTTGGCAATATATTATGTATTCTGACAGGTGTGCAGGATCTAAGGTTCTTAATGTGTTATAAATAGTCTTGCTTTTGGAGACTCTTTAAATTTATAAGGAAGAAAAAGCTGGGCAGGATCTAGCAGCGGCAAGGATGACTGAGATAGGGATGTTGTATATAGTTGGCATGAAGGTAAACTGTGCAGTGATTCCAGAAGCAATCTGAGATCGAGCTGCAAGCTATATCTGTTGGCCAAGAACCAATCTCTGAGGATATATTCCTGAAAAACAATCCCCAACTTGTCCATAATGATACTTGTGCAAGGATGGCATGCAAATAGTGGTGTATGTGATAGAGGTAAAGTGAGGGCAATGTCTGTGCCTATCATGAGAGAAGTAGATAAATAAATGCAATGGGTGGATACTGTGGAATGCTATGCAGAGGTTGGAGAGATAAAACTAGAAATACAGCAACAAGAGAGAGCTTAAAGATAGTTGGAAAATACTGTAAAAAAAGCAAACAAATATAGAAACAAATGTAAAAGAAAACAAATGCAAGTGATATTTATGGAAATTCAATTATCATATATACAAGATAAATTTTGTTTTAACAGGCCTTTCATGTACAAAAATGTCTATCAAACATATGAGATTTATTTCTCTGAGTAAGAGGAGTAAGAAGGGCAATAAAGGGTATAAAGAAGGTAAACAAGACAGCTGGACAGGTTGATAGACAGGCAGATGGAAGACAGAAATAGGATTTATAAGGGATCTTGCTCGAACTACCGAAACCATTTAGCCATAAGCAGATAGATGTGATTAACCGAGACAGTATCTTCGTTCAGAATAAGAAAGAGAAAGAGAGAGATGGAACATTGGAGGAAAATTAGTACATTTAGGTAAAAATTAAATTCTTGATGATACTTCACCAGAAGCTAAGAAGTGAATTGATTGCAGTGTGAAAAGGTCATTGTGAAGAATGGCGACAGGTGATATGGCTTCTACAGAAAAGGGAATGCAAGGGCACAGGTTTGTAGGAAGAGGACTGATTAAGAGCAGATCTGGTGAGAATTAGGGCAGGAGTTCATTCTTAGAGAATACAGAACAAGGACGTCAAAACAGAAACTAGATTTTTGCTTATTGCATGTATAAGAAATGAACTGGAATTTTTATGGTTTATATGATTGCATTATCTTGCTTAAAGTTTAAGATTTGAGAAGCCCCATTTTTCTTTCCCCTGATAATCTTTGCAAACTCAACAAGGCCATGAAAGACTTTTGCAACTATGGAACATGATGGAGACCCCTGGCCAAATGCTATTCTTAGGATTCTGAAGTACTTACAGACATCAACTTTATCTAGTATCACAATTATCCCTAATGAGATTTTAGTTCTTCATT
Organism: Xerus rutilus; assembly: GCA_028644305.1. Classification (NCBI taxonomy): domain Eukaryota; kingdom Metazoa; phylum Chordata; class Mammalia; order Rodentia; family Sciuridae; genus Xerus; species Xerus rutilus. The sequence goes on along the minus strand of CM053412.1, from coordinate 54,799,781 downwards.
GTGATATCTCATGGGTGGCTAAGAACTCTGGTGGCTAAGTATGTTATATGTTTTATGTGTGCACGTGTGTTTGTGTGTGTGTGTACATGCCTGGGTGTAAGATGAAGGGGTTGAGGTGAAGACTTGGAAAACTTGGAAAATTAATTATCAGTAACTTTCCCACTGTAGAGTATCTGCCCTGGAGATTCCCACATGAATAATTAATTTGGCAAAATAATCTTTCCAAATTTGCTATGATATTATCATAAAAGAATGAGTACAACATAGCAGACCCCAGAGGGAGATAATGTGCAATTCTGCCTATTCATCTGACTGTGGCACTTTAGAGCTAGGCTGTTATTTTCAGTCATTTCCATTAAGTCAAGAGCTAAAAGAAGGTGGGGAAAGGAATGAAGGTTATGGAGGTGATAGAGAGCACATATTTGTACTTTTACTGTTCCTACACTGAACAGCACTTGGGTTATTTCACGGCCTTAGTGATGGATGCAGCATGTCTGCTAGAGCAGGAAGAGATGAAAGAAGATTGCAGAAAGGAGAATCCTAGGGCCAGACTGTCTTCCCCCTTCCTCACAACTTGATCCACTCAGTCTACCTCATTCCCAAATCCTAGAGCTTTTTAAAAATCCCTCACCTCTCCTCTGAAGTCTGAATTCTCCTCTTCCTGGCCTATGGCATGACTCATGTCAACCCTTGGTCAATGTCAGATTTCTGACACAGTTATTTGGGTGTTGTCATTCCAAAGAAAGAGATATAAGAAGAGAGGTGTATATGTATGAGGAAGTTGGATATAGATTTAGTCAGCTTTTGCTCTGCTGTGATCAAAATAACTGACAAGAACAGTTTTGAGGAAGGAATATTCATTTTGTATCATGGTTTCAGAGGTTCAGTCCGTAGTCAGCTGACGCTATAGGTCTGAGCTCAAGATGAGACAACATCTTGGTGGAAGATGGAAGGGCATGGTGGAGGAAAACAAGACAGGGCAACCAGGAAGCAGAGAAAGAGTTCTGCTCACCAGGGACAAAATCCAAATTCACATCCCCAGCGACTTCCGTCCTCTAGAAATAGCCTACCTGCCTACAGTTACCACCCAGTTAATCCATCATAGGATTAATCTACTGAGTAGGTCACATTTCTCATAATCTAATGATTTCACCTCTGAATATTCTTATATTATCTCACATATGAGCATTTGGGGGATAACATCTAAATCACAACAGATACCATTTTAGTTGAGTTTTAAAGAACCATGAGAATTCTCTGGGTGATGGCTACACTAGGGGAAAGTCCAGATTTGGGTTTGGAATTCCTGAAGATAACCAGATTGGAATCATCGGCAGCATGTAAGTGAGTTTTAGATGATAAGAGCCCTATCTGAAAGACATGGTTTGCACCTATAATTGTTCTCAAAATATTCTGTTTTTGTAATAGAAAGGGCAGGAAATGTAGGCTCAAGGAAATAGTGTCTCCCAAATTAACCATCAAATATCTCAGATTATCTTCACTTGGTCACTTGGACTATGATCATCGGAGAGAGGTATCTCAATTCTGAAGTCTTTTGATTGTGTAATAAATACTTGGATCTCACATACTAACTTTCCCAAATTTAACTCTATAGAAAAACAAACAAACAAACAAAAACAAAACCTGAAGTCTGATATATGAAGCATAAAGCTCTCATACCCTTAAACAATGCCTGATCACTGAAGAACTGTAACTGAAAGTTATATAATCTCTCCATAGATCACCTTTTCATTATAGTCAAAATTATCTGCTAGAGCTTATGTTTTATTGCTCACTAAGTTCATGTATCTTATTACTTCAAAGATGTTTTCCCCCAATTAATTTTGATACTTGTAGATATAAATACATTAAGTATTAAATTTACTTTCAGTACTGTAAGATTAGATTTGGTTTTTCAGTTTCCTTTGACTATAAAGGTTATTGTATTTTATTACTATGTATTATCTCAGAAATGTTAAAAGTGACTGAAATCTACTTGTTTTAAAAATGTAAAGAAATCCAGTGACTGGCTACATTTTATAATCAGCTGTACTACACATGAAGAAGCAATTGGTTTTGATCATCTATTTATATTTATGTTTATATGTTTATAAATGTATTATAATATTTGCATATTTCATTGCCAGTAAGAGTCCTAGTATTAAACTACTGAAACATAATGTTAATAACATGTTAGGACATATCTATATTGTTAACTGGGAAAATCATGATATTTTGTTTTCATATAGATTGCCACTTGATATTATGTTGTCATTTACTGTATGTGCTTCTCATCAAATTGAGGATTCTGTGTACAATAGCTTCAACTTTCTAAAGTTTCTAAATATTCTGAGAATGTCACTCATGAACATAATACATTTCTGAAGATGTCTACAAATTTATTTATTTTATTTTTTATTTGTTCTTTTAAGAGATACATGACAGTATTTTAACATATTATACATACATGGAGTATAAATTATTCTAATTAGAATCCCATTATGGTGTTTGTACTTGTGGAGTTTCACTGGTCGTGTATTCATATATAAACATAGGAAAGTTATGTTTGATTTATTTTTGTGTTGTTTGAGTTTTTATCTTTTCACATGGATCACAATTTTTCATAGAACCACAGTTTCCTATTATATACCAAGTTAGCAACTTGTTTAAAATTTGCTTCATAGTTCCATACCTGTAACTTATTTTGTATTCAAGGTAAAAAATTAACAACATGGTGAAAAAACTTGATCTGCATCCAAAAACCTAAGTTTCCTCTTTAAGTGATTAATTGATTGAGCAGTGCCAGCAATTTAAAACTCTAGCCTTATGGGAAAAAATGCAAAATTACTTCTAGTCTTTAAAATGGAAAACATTTAAAAAGAACACATACTGATTGATTGCCGACTCAGATACACCTGTCTCTGGGATGGATCTGCAGCCCAGTGTTGGGGAGGCTCCCTTTGGAATAACATGGAAGCAGGTACATTCAGGGCACCTTGAGGAAGTGGAGAAAGGAGAACCAAGTGTGAAGAGCAGTCTTACGTTGTCCTTTTTTGAATATTTCTTAGAAGTTTATTGGTGCCAGGGAGCTACTTTGGGCAATTATTAATTTTATTTCAAATAATAATTCATGATTGAGTTGCAGCCATATGAAAGAAAGAGCACAGATCTGAGTCAGAAGACGCTGTCTCCTGTCACAGCTCCACCACCAAACAGCTGCATGTCCTTGGCAAGTCATTTCATCTCTCTAGCCTCAAGTTCTTAGCTGTAAAATAAAAAGAGTTTGCCACTGTTCTCTGTAGTGTTTGCCATTTATTACATTCTGGGAACAGTTCAGAGATGATGTTACCTTTATATTACTTTTGAAAACCAACATTGGAAAGAAGCAATGTTAACTGGACTGTGGAAGTATGAGGATGCTGAGAGAGTCTAAAGCTCTTAACACATTCTTAAAAACACCTAATATTATGTGCTCAATCTGCTAAGTGTTCATTAATGTAGTAAAAGACATATTTATAGACTATCCATCCTGCACAGGTACCACAGATAGGGGAACAAATGAGGCTTCGTGTTCACGCTCACGTAGGATGTGCAATTTAAGGAGTGAGAGGTGCATTTATAAGACACACATGCTAGAAGGCAAATAGAAAAGGCCATGGGCTAATTAAATAAAGGATGAAGGTCAAGCAAGGCTCTGGAGGAAAAGACCTCTGAACTCAGATTCAGTGGTGAGTGGAAGAGACCGGAAAGTGCAGGATGAAGAGTGTTTAGGCACAAGCGGCATGAAGAGAAAGCCAATAAAACTTCTAAGACAGGTGGAGCAAAGTAAAGCTCATGGAGCTCCCTATCTCTGAGATCCTCACTCTCCTTGGAAGAATTGTCATTGTTGAGGCTTGAATGTCCCCCTTAAAACTCATTTTGGAATTTAACTGCCACTGTGATGGTGTTAAGAAATGAATGAAATTTTATTGTTAAATTGTGTACATATATGAGTATGTAACAACAAATCCCATTAACATGCATGATTATATCAGACCAATATATTTTTCGATAAAGAATGTAAACTTTAAGAGCAACATTGGAAAGGAAGTAATGCCAACCAGGTTGTATAAGAATGAAGATTAATGCCACTATCACAAGAGTAGGTTTGTTATTGTGGAAGTGATCTCTAGAAATAAGGGTAGGTTTGGCTTCTCTCCTCTCTTGTGCTCTCTTGCTACTTGATCCTTCCGCCCTTATGATGCAGCAAAAAGGCTCTCACCAGATGCAGTCCCTTGATCTTGGACTTTCTAACCTCCAAAATCATGAGAAACAAAACTTTTTCTTTATGAATTACCCATGTGTGGTATTCTGTTACAGCAATAGAAAATATACTAAGCTGTTTAGTAATCTGTTGCTACATTAGAAGACTCCCCACAATTTAGTGACTTGAAACAACAGTGAGTACTTTATCATCTCTCATAATTCTGTGGTCAGGAGTTTGACAGGGATTGTCTGTTTCCAGTGTGAGTTTCTCATGTGGTTGCAGCAAGGTGCTTGCTGAGCAGGATCTACAGGGCTAGATTGGCTGGGCCAGCAGGGTTGAGCACCAGCTCACTTCCTTCACGTCATCTCTGCACTTGTCCACAGTTCCACATGGTATAATTCTGGCCTCCTCACAGCATGCAAGCGGCATGGCAGCTGGACTGCTTGCTTACCTGGTGATTTTAGCCTCCAGTGCAAATGTTCCAGTGAGTAAGGTCAAAGCTGCTCCATCCTTTCTGACCAAGCCTTGGACATCAGCATTGCCACCTCCTGTGTTTATAACAGAGACAAAGTCACCCAGATTCAGGAGGAGAGTTATCAAGTTTACCTCTTCATGGGGAAGTGAGAAGGTTCTAGAAGGGAATGTGATATAAGTTACATTGTTGTGGCCATATTTGGGAAAAATAATCTATGTTCTGCCCTCAGATCACAAGTCATATTCTTCTCAGCTGCAAAATATACTCACTCCCCTCCAAAGGAACTGGTGGGATGTTAACAGATGGATTTCTGAATTTCCCAGTGACTGTTGAGTATTCCCTAACCACTCACCTTGTTAAACAGAGGTTTCTATTGTGATCACCTTTGTTACGGTTTGTGTGTGAGGTGTCTCCCAAAAGCTCACATGAGACAATGCAAGAAGGTTTGGAGGTAAAATTATTGGGTTATAGCCTTATTCTAATTAGTGAATCAATCCCTAACAGTATTAACAGAAGTGGTAGGATAGGGCTGGAGGAGGTGAGAATTGGGGCATGACTTTGGGCATATATTTGTATCTAGAGAATGGAGTTTTGCTCTTTCTACTTCCTGATCACTGTAATATTAGCTGCTTCTCTCATCTCTCCACCACACTCTCCAGCCATGATGTTCAGCCTCATCTCAAGCCTGGAGAAATGGAGCTGGCCTTCAATGGACTAAGACCTCTGAAACCTTGAGCCCTCAAATAAAGCTTTTCTCTTCTATGATTGTGCTGGTCAGGTCCTTTCATCACAGTAGCAAAAAAGCTGACTAAAACAACTCTGTTCCTATCTCACCATTACCTTTTGGGTGTGAGTGGAGCACATGTCCCCTCATGGCATCAGTCTTAGAATCTTGTAATCTAAATCAAGTCCAGCACAGCTGAGTCTCTTTGGGTATATTTCCTCAAGCATAACTCCTTGAGTACCATTCTTCTTGATATGTGACAAGTTATGTACCTCATGAATTTATTTTCCATGACTCTTGGCTCTACTCTCTGGAATCTAGGTTTTACTCTCTGAGTCATTTTTCCTTTTCCACAGAAAAAGGCCTGTGTTTATAACTGAATACCCTTGTCATCTTCCATCTGGGCTATAAAGGTTTCAGGAAAAAGGATTCTTTTCCATTTTTTACTGTCTCTGTTTCTTTGAGTTCAAGATAGCAAGTGCTTCCTCCAAAACAATTCCATTAAAAACTTGTTGAGTTACTTCTGAATCATATTTGGGTTCACTTCATTAGACATATCTATAACTCTTTTTGAGATGAGTTCTTCTCTAGTTGAACTCTGCTGAGACACTGAGGAATGTTTGATATTCTCTGCATGGGCTAGTGCTGCCTTCACAACCTGGAGGCCTCTGAACAGTTTACAGGGTTCTAGTTGAAGTGTTCCACTAACAAATATGGAATGGCATTGCCTCTTCTGACCTAGTATTGATCACAGCATTAATACTGATGAGAAATGAAGGGAAATTAAAATCCACACTGGCATAGGGGAGGAGCACACTTCTAGGAAAACACACGAGATTAGAGAAAGTTTTGCAACCATGCTTGGAAAATGCAATCTGCAAAAAATAATTAATAAGGTCATCTTAAAATTTTAGTATTCTAGGGCTTAAGAGAGAGAGGTTTAGGAAAATTACTCTAGGGAATGTCATGGAGATAAAGAACTGGGGTGGAGGATCACAGAGAGGCCCAGCAGAGATTATGTACCACCTAAGTTTATTGTTAGAGTTTAACTTAATCCAATTTCTTTCCCTGACAACAAACAGCAACCTGGAATCTGAGACTGGTTATGTACAAGTAGTAGAATGAGATTAGGCATAGCACAGCCAGAAGACTGAGAAAAGGTGTGAGAATGATACATAATCCATGTAAACAGACAAGGAAACAGATATATATCTGCACTCATCTGGATTCAGAAGTCACAGCAAATGAATGAGTTTCCTAGTTGTGAATTCTTAGCAATTTTGCTACTTCATGTTTATCAGCATTACATTGCTCTGTCACTACTCATACAACAGGGGTCAGCAATTTTTTTTCTATGATAGGCTAGATAAAAAATATTTTTGAATCTTCAGACATATGATTTCTATTGTAACCTGCCATTGTTGTGCAAAGGCAGCTATAGACAACACATAAATGGATTGGTGTGATTTTGTTCCAATAAACTTTATTTATAAAAGCAGGTGTCATAGTTTTCCAATGTTATGAAAAGAAAACAATCTACATATTTTGAAATCTACCTCAATTTAAAAATTTGGAAACCAAAATTTTCCTTTCACAGTGCAGTTTTGTTTACCTCCCCTTCTTCTTCCATACTTAAATAACTATATTTTAATCTAACATTCTTCCAAAATAACCTCATGGAAGAAATACAACTAAGTAATGCTGTTAAAAGTATCTGAGAATCCAACATATATGCTGTCAAACTGGAGTTTTCCAGTAGCCTAGGGCAACTTCTGTCAGCTTTTGCTTCACCTCATTTAAGGCTCTATATTTAGAAGCATATATTTTTATAATTGTTATATTTTCCTCGTGGGGATTGACCCTTTAATAATAGTAATAATTTTTGTTTGGTGTTTATTTTCTCTAATATTAATATAATCACTAAGGCATTTTTTCCATTATTTGGCTTTTGACATATTTGTTGGATCTTTAGAGTACTACCTGTAGGAAGTATACAGTTGAACATTGAGTTTTTAAATTCAGTCTTACAATCTTTATTTTATTTATTTATTTATTTTTATGTGGTGCTGAGAATTGAAACCAGTGCCTCACACATGCCAGGCAAGTGCTCTACCACTGAGCCACAATCCCAGCCCCGAGTCTTACAATCTGAATTTTGAGTGGATCTTTGAATCTACTTATGTAGAATATGATAGAAGCCATAGTTGAGAGGTAGTAAATGAAGAAATAATTGTGATAATAATGGCTAGGAATAGGATCTTTTTCATAAACCAGCTGCCAAGCAATGTTAGAAAATGGTGGAGACATTGTGCTCACATGAGACCAAATAAAGAAATACACAATCTAAAATTGGAGCTTGGTGCCAACAGTTAATGCTAAGCCTTAGCCAGCCCCAGTGACGGTAGAGGTTCCTGCTAAGAAGAAGGGACTTCTTTTAACTTACTTTATCCAATCTTTTTTTGTTTGTTTGTTTCCTCAGGGCAATGATCTCTCAGCTTGGGGGAAAATGTCTAGGTCCTTTTTTTATTCATGAGCCATCTGGAGAAGAAATGAGCCAATGTTCCAAAGACCAGTTTGGACCACCATGTCCTATGACAACGAAGATTCTTCTCTCATTGAATTTTATTCCTTTTACAGTCATGATATATTTTAATGGTTTTCCGGTTTTTGACATGAATGCAATACTGGCCTTCTGGTGGTCAAGAGAATATTCATTGTGTGTTCCATGGTAACTGGAGTTTTCCAGCAGCCTAGGACAACTCATTAAGGGTGACAGATGGTATTTACCTGTAAGAGTTTACTAAACCATGGGATCTATTTTCAAATAGGGAAGCAGAGAAAAAGACATAAGGGGAGAAGGAAACTGTTGTGGATTTAGGTTAAAGAGAACTCGATCTCTGGGCATAAAATTGCGGACGAAGAAATGCTACTGTGAAGAACTATCTCAGTTTTCCCTACTTCAGACCAATTTAGTCTTGTTTTATTTCTTTATGATTGTGCTTTCACCTGGACTGTATATCTGTAGCCAGAAATACAGTATAATTTAGGGAACTAGTAGGTACCATGGACAATGATGATTGTGGCCTCATCAGGAGGGTTAACTCATGATCAATAAATATTTTAATTCTTCAGATTCTCACTCTCATTTATTCTCTGCAGCTCAGTGATGACAGCGTACATTAACAGCAAACTATTGAAAAAGAGGTGCTAAAATTCTTTATAATTATGAAGCATAGAACTATAGAAGAATTAAAAAGGATCAGAAAAGCAAGTCTTTTTTTTTCTTTACATGATAGTTAAGCAAACAACAGTATTACTATAATCCAAAATCTTCAGTTTCCATCTCAGGTGTATAGTGTGGACCTTTGGACAAGTATTAATCTCCTAGAGACCTTTGGCTCCTCATAAATAGAGAATGCTATAAACTGAATTCCTGTGGAATCAGTGAACAGACAGCTGAAATTGATTCCCCTGACTTGGTCACTGAACTGAACCTCTTGCCTTGATTTAATTGTATGTGCATTTAAGACTCTGCTGTTTTCACACTCGCTATTAGTTTGAAGGGAATCATTATAGAATATAAAGAAATATGAAAGTTAAAGATCAATGTGAACAAATGCAAATATGACCATTTTATCTCAAACCATATATATGCTGTGGTTAGATTAACCATAGAAAAGTGCCTACATACAGTCTTTTTCCTGCATTTAGCCCATTTTAAATAGACCAGTGCTCTACATAAAAATCCTTACAACCATATTATTTGTAAAGCAAACAGAATGCTTTGTACTAAGATATTGGAGATTGGAATAGTGGGTAAATCTTTAATTTTTGCATACAAATTCCAATCTTCTTTTAACTCTTAAAAATTTTAAGTAGATTATTTTTACATTTGTGAAAAAATGCCACTGATTTTTTCTTGCCTATATTCTATAATTTCTATAGCTACTAATATTATATATGTCATGTTTCTCTATATTCCAAATATAAAGTTAGATTATAAGAGAATAGGGAAGTTTATTTTATGATAGTTGTATTTAAAAAGCAGGAAGCACTTGGGGCCATCAAGAACACAAACAAATGATTTGTTTGTCTTTGACCCCTTCTTTTCATAAGAAATGAATTAGGACTCTTTTTAAAGGTTTCAAGTTTTTATCACAGTTCAGGATTGAACAATAAAAATGGAAAATAATCATTTGCTTCAATTGAAAGTAGTTTTTCTTCTCATCTTTAGAGTAATCATCTTGCATTGCAACTGATGATATAATATACCCAGAAACAGTTACTTGTAAAACAATTCATCAAACGTGCTGTTCACACTGCTCTAAGCACCAGAGCATTTCAGAACTAATTAACACAAGCTACTAAACATACTCAAAGCAAGAACTTGGATTGGTTTATGTACTGGAACACAGAAGATAAAATATTGGATAAATAACAATGATTACCTGCTCAAATTCAAGGAGTGAGCTTTGTGTGGTAGTTGAAACCCAGTGAATGTAGCAGGGATCCCAGGAAATTCAATACCAGCCATGTCATAAATATATTCAAAACATTTTGAGTTGTCAGGACCTAAGGAAAAAAGTTAAACCCTTAGACAAATCTGTTGTCTGGACTGAATTATCCTGTGTTTCCAGGCAATTCTACTATCTTTGATGGATCTGTAGGCTGCTCCTGTGCCTGGAGACTCCCTGGCCCCATATCTGGGGGCCCAATGACCCCTTATTTAGAAAGCCTTTCCTCTCCACCCCTATCTGCTAAAAAACTAAGTAGTCTCCAAGCCTAGAAAATAGGATTTTCACGGAGCCTTCCTTTCAGCTAGCCCTCTCCTATCACTCAGGAACTCAGGGTTCCTTGCTTCTGACTCTAGCACTTGGTAACTTGTAGCATCCGAGGAGCAACTCTGTTAGCAAAGACCTTGCCCTACTGGAATCTCTATGAAGTGGAAATTATTTTTTAATTAATTAATTAATTAATTCTAATTAGGTATATATGACAGCAGAATGCATTTTGATTCATTGTACACAAATGCAGCACAATTTTTCATTTATCTGGTTGTACATGATGCAGAGTCTCACCATATGTGCAGGCATACATGTACCTAGGGTACTGATGTCCATCTCATTCTATCATCTTTCCTGCTCTCAGGCCTCCTCCCCTCCCCTCCCTTCTCTTTGCCCAATCAAAATCCTCCATTCTTCCCATGCCACCCACTCCCATTATTGATCATCATCCCTTTATCAGAGAGAACATTCGGCCTTTGGTTTTTTGGGATTGGCTTACTTCACTTAGCATAATATTCTCCAATTACATCCATTTACCTGCCTTACCAATGCCATACTTTTATTCTCTTTTAATGCTGAGTAAAATTCCAGTCCACATACCACAGTTTCTTTATCCATTCATCTACTGAAGGGCATCTAGATTGGTTTCACAGTTTAGCTATTGTGAATTGAGCTGCTATAAATATTGATGTGGCTGTGTCACTACAGTATGCTGATTTTAAGTCTTTTGGGTAAAGACCAAGGAGTGGGATAGCTGGATCAAATGGTGGCTCCATTTCAAATTTTCTAAGGAATCTCCATACTGCTTTCCAGAGTGGGGGTTGCATCAATTTGCAGTGCCATCAGCAATATATGAGCGTACCTTTTTCAAAGTAGAGATTATTTTTGCATTTATTTTTAAAGTCTTTCTATTTCTAATAGTACTTATGGTCCCTAGTAGTTTTCTCTAAATTTTTATTCAGTTGAATGGGATTCTTTCCAAAGGCATATTGATGACTCTGAGGAGTATTTGCAAATACAACCTTAAAAACAATCAGTGGAAAACAAAAGCAAGGTTGTGATAAGATATGACACTTTGCTTTGGGCAAAAGCACTTGTATATTCTGGCCACAAGACCTGGATGGGCACATAGGAATCTATCTGGTGTTTTTAAGCTATTTGAATTTTTAAGTTTTCCTTTAATCTCATTTTGTATATGTGTGTATGTTTGAAATTTAGAAAAGGGAAATTATATTTTGAATGTAATTGGTTTAACTACATAGAATGATTCATAATTAATAAGAAATTAATAAGTGAAAATCACTCCTTCCTTGATTAAAACATTTAAAGAAATAACAACAAAGCCAAACCCCATGCCTTTGTCTCCAAGTTTTGACAGTGGATCAGTTATTCCACTTCTGAAGAGTGGAAATAAATTTGGCTAACAAAACCAACCAGAATATTCATTTTAAAGTGCTAAATTTGATAAAGTATGCTAGGTATTCAGTCCCAAATTTAAGAAGTGATTGAACTTGTTTTAATAATCAATGGTTCTCATGTATAAAATAAAGGAAGGGTCAGAACTCTATCTTTCTCATTCATTTCACAGCCTGCTTCTCTCATGAGGACTCCCACAGCCTCACAGTGCAGTTGGGTCTTGGTGGACTGTGACCCTGCACATGGTTATCACAATGTTTACTGGACCATCTTTGACCTGAGTGAAGGCACAGTTTGTTGGAAAACAAAGAAGTTTGTGGAGTCGTCCCACAGCATCAGGCAAAAAAAGGAATGTGTCCTGCCTAGAGCCAGAACTGGGTTGAGAGGGTCAGAGGGTGCCCATGTGAAATCTGTGATCACAGTAGGTATAACTAGAAATTGTGGGTTCTCCAAGTATGCTTGGGCATGAAATGTTTTTATGCCTTAACCATCCAGCTAAGAAAACATATTGACAAATGACTCTACCTAGATTGACTATCTTGCAAATGATCTGTGACCTTCCAGTATTTTCTTCAGTAAATGTCAGGGATCAATTGGCAATCAAGCAACTGAACAAATAGCACTTCCTGGAAACCAGCCACTGAACGCAAGATGCCTGGAATTGATGAAAAGATTCTATCTCTACGTTTGTGTAGGTTAAATCCAATGTATTCATTGGATGCTTACCTCATGTCCACACTGGGCAGGGCCAGATTTATAGTAGAACAGAGTATTGGCCTTCTCACCATTCCTTTTCTCATAAGCACTCAAATATGCCGTGCCAGGTTGGTGGAGTCCTACATCTTGTATTCAGACTCTCTGAAGATTTTCATGTGCCAGGGACTGCTGGGAACATTGAAGAAGGAGCCATGAATAAGTCTGACAGAAGTCCTGGTCCTGTGTGCTTTGTAGAGTGCTATGGTAATAAAGGTGCTGGGCTGATGAGGATCAGGGAGGATATAACAATCATAAACCATCCTAGACCAGCAGTAGGGCTGCATTCTGGCAAGTGCTTCCCTTTCTGAGTTTGAGAGATGAATGAGACAGGATAGAATTTCACCCTTTTTTTCATTTTATACATAAGAACAATCGATTATTCAAACAAGTTCAACCACTTACTACATTTTGGTTTGAATACCTAGCTTACTTTAGAAAATTTGGCACTTTAAAGCAAATATTCTGATTATTGTTAGCCAAATTTATTTCTGTGCCTCAGAATGTCTATAGGACATGGTGATTTCAAAATCTTTAACCCAGGATTTGCACGCTATTCTCCCAAATTTTATTATGATCTTTATTTTGCAATTGAGAATGCATTTGCTTAGGTTTACATCAAGTTTCATTGAGATTTCATTGCATTTGCTTTGGAAACAAGGTTACATATTTTATACACTCACATGAAATTTGACATACAGTGGGATCTTGATGAATTTTTAAAGAATAGGATAGAAAAATGCTACTCTCATGTTTAGCCTGTGTTTTAGTCTGTTTTGTGTTGCTATTACAAAATAACCAAGGTTGTACTCTTACTGTAACTAATCTCCTCTTAAGAGACTTAACTCATAAGAGATGAGCATTCTTTTCCTTTCAGAGGGTGATGCCTCTATGACCTAGTTACTTTTGTCTAGGTCACCTTCTTAAAGGTTTCACCACCTCTCAATGCCATTACATCAGGGACCAAGACTTCAGCACATGTACCTTTGAGAGACAAACCATATCCAAACCATAGTGTTTTATTTTTTTTATCAAATTGGAAGGAACATGCTGTAGAAGAAGATTGGCCTCAACAAATATAGCCTTTAATGCTGAATCCAAACAAGTTTTGCACAATTCTGAGATTTGCCTAAGATGAATGTACTGTCGAGGTGGTGGATAGTTTCCAGAGTGCTTAAGAGCTGTCTGGTCAAGCAGTAATTCATTCATGAATTCATGGAAACTGCAGGTGGCATTGAAGTACTAAAAACAGGATGCCCTTGTCACCCTTTACAGAATTTTGTCTCATAGATTCTCATCAGGGAGAAAATATGTGTCTTTTCTCTAGAGGGGCAGCCATAATTCAGGGATGCAGGTTGCCTGAAGTATCTAAAACCCACAACCTGTCCAGCTCCACATAGCCCCATACTTAGTAGGCACCGTATTGTGGAAGTCCAAGTTCATCTATCCCAATAAGTACCCCACCCTTAGGTTCAGATGCTGTGAGAGGTGTTAGGCCTTGTTCAGCTGCCATGTCCTGGCCCATTCTCTTTAATGGTGGACAGTTTGTTTTCTCAGTAACAGCAGGGTCCAGGGCCCACCTATCATTCTGCTTGCCTTGCTGATATGTCTACAAATGGAACATTGTGATTTAATACAAATAGTGAGTACAATAATTTCTCAGTATCTGTGGGACCTCCTTGAACACTGCAATTTATGTGTGATCAAGTCTATTATATTAATGGCTCAGGACTTTCATATAATCTATGTACATCCTCCCATATACATTAAGCATACCTAAATTATTTATGAGACTTAATATAATGTAAATGCTATATAAATATTTATTATATTATGCCATTTAGGAGAGAATGACAAAAAAATCTGTACATGGACTGATACAATTTTGTTTTTGAATACTTTGATCTGCAGGTGGTTGAATACTTGGAAGTAGGACCAATGGCTAGGAAGGACTGACTACATTCACCTGTTGTGACAGTACATATAATACCTCCAGTACCTGTTCTTGAAATTGTATTCAAACCAGGGAACTACAAAGTAATTTGGAGATGCACAATGGGAAGACAATCATTCAATAGTTTATTCTTTCAAATTCTACCATCAAAATGAGGAAATCACACATCTGTCTTGAAGTGTCCATGCTTTCTCTTAGAAGAATTGGACTCTACATACTCAGAGTCCTGTGGGAAATTCCTCTGGTGCTGTAGTTTCCTTTCTTTTGGCAAAACAATGAGCAAATATTTAAATAAATGCAAGTTGTTTGATGTTCCTCTTTTTGTATCACATTGAATTGGATTGTATTTAATAATCAAGAGGCTTTACAAAATCATGCAAATGTGTTTCCATTCAAAGGAGCAAAAGATTGCAAGCTTGTCAGCTTCAATGATAAACTTAATTCCAACTACTGTCAAGAATGGGGCCCAGACTCAGAGTCTCCACCTTATCAATCATATCTCAAGGGGAATTATTTGTCTTAAAGAAGGAGCAAGCATCTAAAAATCCTTTGTCCCCAGGGGTGGGAGTGTTTGTTGATCAACATGATTCTTGATCCTCTTATAGTGATAAATTTACCATAAATAAAAACTATGAAGTGGGATTCATTTTAATCAGAACCATAAATTGGATTGCATTATCTTTATCAGCAGCATCATTTCTTGAGAGAGTTCCTTGAATTCCAGTGCTTCAAGATAATTCGAATCTTATTTTCAACTTCTAAAAAGACACATTAGATTAAGGAAAATAGTTCTTAAAGGCAGTGGTGTTTAAAATCAAGTCTAAGAATTTCTCTGAGGAATGAAGAGAAGGTTTTCATGACTGAAAATGTAATATTCAATGATGTAGATTAATGTGCTGCAAGTTATTCTTTGTGTCTGCTTGACAAAGTGTTAGATTACTAAATTTATCAAAATAGAACAGTAATATATTGTAATTTTCTTTATAGCATGTATTGTAGGCAGAACAATAATACACATGAACTATCTACCTCCTATACTATGGAACTTGTGAATAGATTCCTTACATAGCAAAGGGGACTTCACAAATACAATTAAATTAAAAGTCTGTTGATGGGAAGATTTTCCTGGATGAACTCAGTGCAATCACAGGACTACATAATTTTACACAAGATTATGAAAGAGAATGGCAAGGAGATCAGATTCAGAGAAAGACTGAAAGATGCTACCTTGCTGGCTTTGCACATGGAGTCAAGGCTTTGGCAATGAGCCAAGGAATTCAGGCAACCTTTAGAATCTGCAGAAGGCAAGCAAACAGATTCTCTCCTAGAGCCTCCAGAGAGAACCCAGATCTGTGTCCACGTGGGTTTTAGCCCAGTGGGAACCATTTTGTACTTCAGGTCTTCAGAAGTATAACAAATTTGCTTTGTTTTAAACTAGCAAGTGTGTGGTAATTTGTTACAGAAGCCATAGAAACATATTTAGCATCTTTATTTTCTGTGGATTGATTCTTTCTGTCTCTCCTCTTCCTTCTGTTTTTCTCTCCCTCCCTCTCTTTTTCACTCAGCTCTATGCTTTTCATGTTTAGGGACCTGTCTATCTTCTCCCGTTGTCTTGACATTTTGTTTATTTTTGTGTCTGAGCACAAGATAGACACAAAGGCAGTTTAAAGGTAAGTAGTTACTGCATGAAGGCAAAGAAATGAATGAATAGATAGTACACTTATACCTAATGCCTTTTTAAAGACAATGTACAGACTCTCCATTGGCATTGCCTTCTTTGTGGTATCCATGCGAGGAAGGCTTGTCTTTACTCAAAATAATTTATAAATAAATAAATTCTAAAGATTTTTTTCTGGATAAATCAATGACTTAGGATTCAATTCAGTGTAAAGACTTTTATTTAATACTCAATGAAGACCTGATTGTGGGGTTTTCTGGGTAAAAAAAAAACTGAGGGTAGACTAGCAGTTAGGCAGTGGTGCTGTCAGGGTCTGACTGGTCCCTGTCTCCAAATGACCATATTTGCTTAACATCTACACTGCATTATACTGCACCAAGTCCTTATGATGGTTTATTTCAAACTGACCATGAAAATATCATGAATATTCAGCTTCTATTGCTAAATTTCACCATTTATACAGAAAAAATAATTGAGAAAACACCCTTCATGCTACATGAAGTGAACATCTGCATATGAAAATTGAATTTTATTAATTATTTTCAATGGAACTATTTATATGAAATTTCTTACATAATAATGTAAATCAATGCAGATTGACTCAGTAGACAGAATCATTTATGTGCTCAAAAGCATAAGCTTGGCAGGAAATAGGAATTTCTACCATCACTGTATTCATTTATAGTACAAGGTTCATGTTTTCACAGTCTTGGAATCTTATTTTCAAAGTAAAATAAGTCAGGTGTTTATTTTTGTTTCACTCATACAGGTTTTTTTTTTTTCAAATTTAAATTCTTCCTTAAGCCAATTCGGAGGACAAATAAACACTTGGTAGATTATCAACACCTTGTACTTCTTCAGGGTTCAATTTATAAACTACTGTTATAAAAAGAAGCAAAACTCACCATTTTGTGGTACTATTTTGTGGAAATGGAGCAGCTCCTGTGGGTTTTGTCACCAATATCATGCTGAGGAATAGGATGTTTCTGAGCCTGACCAACTGTGTGGAGTTCGCTGGGAAAATATCCAGCTGTGGCTGGATCATATACATCTTAGTAAGATGCTCTAAGGTCATTTAATGCTGCTGTTATTTAATAGAATGCTGTCATTAAGACGGCAAGAAACATACAGAGCTAATCACACAGCCCAGGGACTGGAGTAGCCTTCCTGTGTCTTCAGAAGTAGGCTCTTGGTGTCCCCAGGGCAAGGGCTTCCTCTGTTTTACAGCCAACATACTTTCAGAACAGAAACAACTTACAGATACAAATGGAGTGCATGCCAAACACACACCCATGAACACTGCCATCACAATATGAGTTACCACTGATAAATACTGCTATACTTTGGATTTTGACTGTTCCCCTCAAAGGACCACATGTTAAATCTTAATTCCTAGGATGGTACTATTGAGAGGTTGGGGAACCTTGAACAGATGATAACTGGGAGGTCTTTGGAAGATCAAGGATATGCCCTTGAAGGGGAAAATAGGACCCTGGCCTTCTCTTCATCTCCCTGGCCATGACGTGACTGCACTTTTCCTCTGCCATGTGCCTCTTCTATGAAGTCCTTACTCACTACAGACCTAAAAGCAATGGGACCAACCAATCATGGACTAAACTTCTGAAACAGTGGGCCAAAGATAAACCTTTCCTCTTTGTAAGTTGATTATCTCAGGTATTTGTTATAGTAATGTAAGGATGACTAACACATATTCTTTTTTTTTAAATATTTTTTAGTTGTAGATGGACACAATGTCTTTATTTTATTGCCTTGTATGTGGTGCTGAGGATTGAACCCAGGGCCTCATGCATGCGAGGCAAGCGCTCTACCGCTGAGCCACAGTCCCAGCCCCCACATATTCTTATATACACATATGAGTTAATAGTAATACCAATATAAGTTCATGTTACACCATGAAATAATTTAAAGCATATGTTGGAATTATTTTATAGATACATAATAAAACTCTGACCTTGTTAAATAAGAAAAATAAATATATTAATAGTAAGGAGTGCATAATTTACCTCTTGTAAGACTTCTTAACAGACTATTGAGAACATAATATAGTCTATATTTACATATACATAGGTAGGGTATTAATTGCCATTTCACCATTTAAACACACCTAAATTCCTAGAGATTATTGGCCTGATTCAACAGTATGATTTATATGTTTCTTCCTTTCTTATGATATTTTTTATCTAGATGGACTAGATAATGAACACGTAAAGAAGGATAACAGGGTCGACCTATTTATGAAGTAGGTGCCATGGGCCATGAATCATGCTGGGGCTTCAGGATTAATAAATAAAACTACTATATGCAGCTGGTGACATTATTTTATAGCTGAAGAAACAAATGGAAGCTCAGAGAATTTAAGATATTCAGGTAATATTGTATCATAGTCAAGAGTCCGGCCAGAGTGATGTTCTAGCTCATCTGATCTGAAGCCTGTGCACTGTATACAATCACTTGGAGTGAATTTCATTAGCTTTCAAGATTCTCATCTCCTTTCTTTTTTATTTCTTGCCTAGCTAAGATGAGGTCTTGTTCCATTGCTGCAGTGAACTTATTACTTTAGAATAGGACAAAATAAAATGCCAGAAGTGATTTGCAGAACACAGTCTCTTTGCTTTTCTCCTCGTAATGTATAAGCAGTGGAATCAAATAGGCTCTGCCCTTCTGGGACCATAGGAAGCGCTCAGGGTTTTGCCAAGGACAAGGCAGAAAATCACAGAATCATGTTTGAACAGAGGAGCTGCCATGCCATCCACTGCCAGCACAGACTGGGGCTTAGAGGCTTTAATTCATTATATTCCTTTCTTTCCACATGTGCATCTGCATCCAACTGTCATAGCCCAAAGCCTGCACTAAGACCATCACAGAAGGGTAAGTCGTTATGCCCCTCCCTCACCACTTGGTTTAATTTTTAGTAAGTCTCTTATGTGCCCCTTTATAATATTCATATGCACTAGATCTTACATGACCTTTTAGAAAGTATTTTCTTCCCATTTCAATGGAATAGGTCTGAACAAAGTGAAGTCTGACCCTCAGGGAATAGGCTAGGTATAGCCAGATGTTTTGAGTCATTTTAAGATTACAGTTCCTAGAAAGGATTCCATTATCTAGTCTGTCTTTGGAAAGCTTGTTTTCACTTTGAGCAGATGTATTATAAACCAAAGATGAAGGGAACTAGTGGTCTCAATCCTACCTAACAGCCCAAGTTATCTAAGGGGACATAATTTGGGGAAGATGTCAAAGAAATGAGAATTATGGTGACTCTGATTCAGACATAAAAGCAGGAGTCTTTTGAGTTAGTTTTTGTATAAGCTGTGAGGTTTTGTTTGATGCTATGGCTTTAATCTTAAATGTTCCTCCAAACTCCATATGACAAAGGCTTTTTGCCAGCATGGTACTATTGGGAGGGAACGTTCATCTGGACA
Organism: Xerus rutilus; assembly: GCA_028644305.1. Taxonomy (NCBI): domain Eukaryota; kingdom Metazoa; phylum Chordata; class Mammalia; order Rodentia; family Sciuridae; genus Xerus; species Xerus rutilus. Next base: position 54,780,308 of record CM053412.1, on the reverse strand, counting down.
GAATTTAATTTCCTTATCTTTATAGGATCCTCTCCTTAGGCATGAGATGAAAAGTAGATTTACAGTCACTATCATTGAGAAAGTTCTCAGCTCAAACCATTTATAAGAATCGCTCAGGAAGCAGTCACAATGGAGAAACCTTGTTAAGATTCAAAATGGAAAAGGCTGGCTGGAATTGTAATTGTTGCTGAAAATTCTTGTTTGGTCACGAGTGCCCTCCATCATGTTACCACGCTGCATGAAATTAAACCTGCTCATACACCTCCTGCTGGTACTCTAAGGCAGACCCACAGCTATTTGAGGACAGCTTTACAAGTCGAACCATCTTTCCTATGAATGCTGTCTTTCTTACCCTATCTGCAGCTTGTCATAAAGACCCTGTGTGCACCATCTGAGTGTGCCTAGTGGTGAAAGCAAGTGCCCAGGGAGATGGCACTGACCATGGTGGAACAGCATATGCAGGTCTGCATACATTTGGCACACAAGAGATTTTGAAGTTATTCTGCTGATGTCCTAGGGATGTCAGAAAATACACTTAAGAAAGAATGGTAAGATGGCACACAAAATGTTCCCTTGTGTGTTAAGCATCTGTGCATTTTCTTAAAGAAACAAAATATATTCAAATACATTATTTTGATAGAAAATGTTAATTTCTGAAAAGCAAAAGAAATTTAAAAATTATAATGTGCAAGTTCTCACCTCTCTGTCTCTTGCAATTCTCCTTTACCCAGAACATTCAAGCATGTAGTTTAAACAAATATTAAAATACAGAATCCAATATTTGGTTTTTCTCCAGAAGGAAATAAAACCAGCATATTGGATAGTGTTGAAGGAACCCTCTTTTCTAATTTTTTACTAGTTACAAGTTCAATTGAAAAGTGTCCACACCTGAAGACCACCTTTTGGAAGCATATCCTCAATGACCTATAACCTCCCAATAATCCCCACTTCTTAAAGTTTCCACCATCCCTCAATAGCTCCAAGCTGTGGACTAAGCCTTTAATACATGAGTCTTTCGGGAACATTCCAGCTCTAAAATTCAGCAGTTCATTTATGGTACAATCACTTAAAGATGGAAACTGAGAATAAAATGTATCGTACAATGCCTGAATAATACTTAAGAATGCATATAATGAAAATATTACGTCTAAGTTATGGGTCTACTTTTTAAAATCTTGAGTTATCTCCTAATATAGAAAGGAAATTTATCCTTTCTATATTAGGATTAATGTGTCATTTGCAGAAAGCCCAGATGAAAAACGATAGAGACTTGAAAACAGGGACTCCCTAGATCACTGAAATGAATATCTGAGGGTAGATATGAGGTGTTGCTTAGGCATCCACCTCAAGAACCACCATCAGGGATGGAGGCCTCTAAGGTATGACTGTCTTTCCAACTCTTTCTTAGTCCTCCAATCTCTGGTGCATAAAATTGTAGATGTCTGGATTTCTATACAAAAGAGCCTATCTCTTTAAAGCTTGAGTAAGGTTATGCCTTTCAGGATTTTACTTTCAGTAAAGAACATTTTCACATAATTCTGAGGTACACCAGATCTTGGTCTTAATCTCACTTGTTCCTGTGTCAAGAAGACACCAATCCTGGACTATCTACTTCCAAGCCATGTGGCTAAGACTCTGGGTGTTTGCTACTTTAAATGTAGAATGGGCACAATTGTACCTGCACTGACTCTCTCCAAAGAGATGATATGGACAAACCACTTTGATCAGTGCCAGACGTTAGTGCCAGATGTCAGTTAATATTAAAGCATTCAATTCAATGCATAATGACCAAACCACATCTCAACTATAGTCTTTGTCTCTAGAATAGAACAGAAAAGAGTCTCCCAGAAGTGGATGGGACTGTTTAGCTGTCAAAGGTGTTTCTCCTTTTTCTTTTCTTTTTTTTTTAAATATTTTGTTTAGTTGTAGATGAACATAATATCTTTATTTATTTTATGTGGTGCTGAGGATCAAACCCAGTGCCTCACACATGCGAGGCAAGCGCTTAACCACTGAGCCATAGCCCCAGCCCCTGTTTCTCCTTTTTCGATAGGTTGCCTTTGCTGGGCCATCTGGCCCCTTTAATAATGTTCTATCTCTGCCTCCAGCAGATTCCTGCCTGGAATGTTACCAGCTCTTAGGAGGAAGGGCCTTATTTCTCAGCAGTACTGATGGTTGTTCCTGGACACTGATTTTTGTCATTTTTTATCCTTATTGTTATAAATTTCTAAACCTGTGTGTTTTATTTCTTCAAGTATTTTATAGATTACAATAAATACTAGTTTAGAGACTGAGCTTATTTATTTCTGTATTACTTATAAAGACTGGTAAAGTGTCATGTAACTCATGTACTGGGACCCTGTTCCCCATTTTGACAGTGTTGAAGTGGTGAAACTCTTAAGAGATGGGACCTAGTGGGAGATCATTAGCTTACTAGGGGATCATCTTCAAAAGAGATTAATGTAGTTCTTATAGAATCCTAGATATTTCCTGCAAGTGTGGGTTGTTATAAAAAAAGCAGATCCAGATTTGCAAAGATGGCAGCCTAAGATGCATTCCTAGTCACTCTGTGACCTGGGATTAAAGCAATGAGAATAATGTTTCTCTGAGAGTTATTAAAGGACTCCTGACAGCTGCTCTCATGCAGGAATCCTGGCTGCATGACTGTGCAGGTCCCTTGGTTTCAGTGTTTGCACAGAACCTTGGCTGCTGGCCCACACAGGACAAGCTCCCATGCAGGACCCTTGGTATCAGCACCCACACCCCACACAGAACCCCTGACCGCCCACCCATGCAGAATCCCTGGCTGCCTCTCCCATGAAGGACCCCCAGCCAATGCTCCCGAGAAGGACCCCTGGCTGTTGCTCCTGTGTGGACCACCACCCACCAGCGTGGGGCTCCACTGGTCACCTCCATCTTGGGACACTACAATGGCTGCTATAGTCCCCTTCACATGGTAGCCTGCACCTGGGGACAATGGACAGGGTCTGGAGACAGCTGCTCACTATAACACTGCACACCACAGAGCTGCATCTCTGAACATGTAGTCCAATGCCACCACCCTACCCTCCCCAACACCCCATCTCTGAAAGCAACCACCTCCATCTTGGGGTGCCTTTACCACCATCATGGATTATTCTCGCTATCACCATCACCATCTTTAGTTGGGGCAACTCCTAGCTTGGGACACTGGCTGGGTCCCAGAAGCAATATTAAGGTACCTATAGTCCTCCAACTACTCCCTCTACCTTGCAGTCACTAACACGGCATAGTGCGTGCAGCTATGTGGCTGGTCCATAGCTTGCAAAGCCTGGTCCTGATCTGCCTGACACAAAACAGCTCTCTGTGACAGGTATGCAGGCCCCAGAGCACAGCCCACAAGACCTCCAGAGACAGAGATTCCTTATTGGAAAGTAGAAAGGGAGTGAGTGAGTGAGATACAGTTTAGAGACTGAATTAGAGACCAGGAATTGTGAGGTCTACAAACAATATAAGGAGATAAGACCAGGAGCCTACATCACATGAGCAGATCCCAAAGGAGATCCTTGGGATGCAGTCTTCCAACAGGGACTGGCAAGTGCTATACCCCACCTCCTGGAGTTCCACCTCCAAGACCAACCTTTCACACTAACAACCTTCATTATCCTGAGGGTGGGATTACCAACAAGCAACAGGCAACTCCACTCACTGAATGAGAAGGGAAGCTGGAAATATACTGAACTCCATCAGAAACAGTTCATTAATTTTCCTTGGGATTTTTTTTCTATTTTCTTCTTCCTCCTCCTCCTCCTCCTCTTCTTCTTCTTCTTCTTCTTCTTCTTCTTCTTCTTCTTCTTCTTCTTCTTCTTCTTCTTCATCTTCTTCTTCTTTTCTCTCTCTCTCTCTCTCTTCCTGCCCTCACATCCCCAACATTTGTGAAACCAAATATTTTTCATGCATTAGGCTACTGAGAACTGCAATGTCTCAATAGTATATTACAGTTGTGTTGTATATTCTTTTATCTTCTATTTTTACATTTTACATTTTTTCTTAATATTTATGAGGTCTTTTGCACTCTATTTTCTTCCCACTTACTTGTTTCACCAAAATCTCTTTCTCTCTTTTCTCCTGCTACTAGCCAACTTCTTTGATTCCTCTTTCATGATTTCTAAGATCTAGTAACTCTATATCTTCACTTCCTACCTCCTTAACATTTCATCCTACACTCCACCCCAAGTTCTGTCTTTGTCCATCATCAGAAACTGTAGATCCATTTTCAAACCTACTGCTTATACTGTAGATAATAATTGAACTCACCATTTCAGTATATTGTGACAAAACCATAAACATCTTATTAGGAGATACTTGGTTTAAGGTTGTATATTGTTTGTATTGGGATCTGTTAATAATGATCTCCCCCTTAGAGAAGAGGTATGGGAACCCTGCAGGGAAACTATAAGCCTACAGTGTAAAAACTGTAACACCTTGGATCTGCTGTGTTAGGAGGGAATACAGAAAAACAAAATAAAAAAACAAGGAAAGAAAGTGCCCCAAACAAACCAAGATACTTCTTTGGTATAATCAATGGTGAGCACAGCAGAAGAAATGTCAGAGAAGTAGTTCAGGATGTACATAGTCAAAATGTTTTGTGAATTAAACTATGACATAAGAGAGTAAACACAGGCAGCAAAAGATCATTTCAATAAAGAGCTACATAGACAAATACAGGAAGAAAGATTACTTCAATAAGGACATAGATGTTCTGGGAAAAAAAGAAACATAAAACAGAAATCCTTGAAATGAAAGAAACAATAAACCAAAGTAAAAACTCAATAGAAAGCATCACCAACAGATTAGAGCACTTGGAAGACAGAACTTTAGACAATGAAGACAAAATATATAATCTTGAAAATAGAGTTGATCACAGTGAAGATGGTAAGAAAACATAAGCAGAATATCCAAGAATTATGGGATAACATGAAAAGACCAAATTTAAGAATTATTGGGATAGAGGAAGGCATAGAGATACAAACCAAAGGAAAACAATCTACTCAATGAAATAACACCAGAAAAAATTTCAAACATGAAGAATGAATTGGAAAATCAAATATAAGAGGCTTACAGGACACCAAGTACAAAATTATAACAGATCTACACCAAGCCACATTATAATGAAAATGCCTAGCATATGGAATAAGGAGAGAATTTGAAAAGTCACAAAAGAAAGAAATCAGCTTATATGTAGGGGAAAACCAATTAGGATCTCTACAGATTTCTAAACCCAAACCTTCAAAGCTAGAAGAGCCTGGAATAACATATACCAAGCTCTGAAAGAAAATGGATGTCAACCAAGAATCTTATATCCAGCAAAATTAAACTTTAAATTTGATGACAAAATAAAAACCTTCCAAGATAAACAAAAGTTCAAAGAATTTGCAACAAGAAATCCTGTACTACAAAACATTCTTGGCAAAAATATTTCATGAGGAGAAAGTGAAAAACAACAATGAAAATCTTCAAAGAGAGGAACTACACTAAAGGAAAGGCCAATCAAAGGAGAAACCAAATCAAGTTAAAAACCAAAAATAAACCAAAATAACCAGGAATAAAAATCATGTCTCAATAATAACCCTGAATATCATGGCCTAAACTCAGCAATTAAAAGACATAGACTGGCAGATTGGATTTAAAAAGACACAATAATATATTGCCTTCAAGAGATTCATCTCATAGGGAAAGAGATCCACAGACTGAAGGTAAAAGGATGAGAAGAACATATCACTCACGTGGACCACATAAACAAGCAGGGCTTTCCATCCTTGTACCAGATAAAGTAGACTTTACACAAAAGTTAATGAAAAGGGATAAAGAAGGTCATTTTATACTGCTTAAGGGAATCATACATCAATAAGACATAACAATCTTAAATATCTTATGCCCCCCAAAATGGAGCATCTATGTATATCAAACAAACCCGTCTCAACTTTAAGAATCAAATGACCACAACACAATAATATTGGGTGACTTTAACACACCTCTCTAACCAATGGATATATCTTCCAAACAGAAACTAAACAAAAAGTATAGAACTCAATAAAACAATCAATAATTTAGACTTAACAGACATATAGACTATTTCATTCATCAACAAGTGAATACACTTTTCCTCAGCAGCACATGGATCCTTCTTCAAAATAGATCATATATGCCACAAATCATGTCTTAGCAAATACAAAAAAAATAGAGATATTACCCTGCTTTGTATCTGACCATAATGAAATGAAATTAAAAATCAATGACAAGGTGAAAAATAGAAGATACTCCAACACCTGGAGACTAAATAGTGTTATTGAATGACACATGGATAACAGAAAACATCAGGGAGGAGATAAAAAAATTCTTAGAGGTAAATGAGAACTCCAATAAAATACATCAAAATCTCTGGGACACTATGAAGGCAGTGCTAAGAGGAAAGTTCATTGCATTAAGCTCATTCATTAAAGAAATAAAAAGTCAACAAATAAATAATCTGACATTACAACTCAATGCCCCAGAAAAAGAGTAACAAACCAACACCAAAAAAGGCAGAAGACAGGAAATAAAATTAAGACTGAAATCAATGAAATTTAAACAAAAGAAATAATTGAAAAAATTGACAAAACAAAAGGCTGCTACTTAGAAAAAATAAATAAAATTGACAAATGCTTAGCCACCCTAACAAAAAGGAGGAGAGAGAAAACTCAAATTACTAAAATTTGTGATGGAAAAGGAAATATCATGACAAACACTATTGAAAAACAGAAGATAATTAGAAACTATTTTGAAAACTTATACTCCAGTAAAATGAAAAACCTCATAACACTGACAAATTTCTAGAGACATATGACCTACCCAAACTGAACCAGGAGTACATACATGACTTAAACAGATCAATTTCAAGCAAGGAAATAGAAGATGCCATCAATAGCCTTCCAACCAAGAAACGCCCTGGACCAGATGGATTCTCAGTTGAGGTCTACAAGACCTTCAAAGAAGAATTAATACTAATACTCCTCAAATTATTCCATGAAATAGAAAAGGAGGAAACTCTTCCAAACTCATTCTATGAAGCTAGTATCACCTTGATACCAAAACCAGATAGAGACACATCAAAGAAGAAAATTTTCAATCAAAATCTCTGATGAACATAGATGTAAAATTTTTCAATAACATTTTGGCAAATCACATACTAAAGTCTAAATGGTGAAAAACTGGAAGCATTTCCTCTAAAAATGAGAACAAGACAGGGATACCCTCTCTCACCACTGCTATTCAATATAGTCCTTAAATGCCAGCCAGAGCAATTAGACAAATGAAAGAAATTAAAGGGATACAAATAGGAAAAGAAGAACTCAAACTATCATTATTTGCCAATGACATGATACTATATTTAGAAGATCCAAAAAAATTTCGCCAGAAAACTTCTAGAATTAATAGATAAATTCAGCAGTCTCAGGATATAAAATCAATACCCATAAATCAAATGCATTTTTATACATCAGTGATGAATTCTCTGAAAGAGAAATTAGAAAAACTACTCCATTCACAATAGCCTCAAAAAAAAAAACAAACAAACCCTTGGGAATCAATTTAACAAAAGAGGTGAAAGACCTCTATAATGAAAACTACAAGAGACTAAAGAAAGAAATTGAAGAATATCTTAGAAGATGGAAAGATATCTCATGCTCCTGGATAGGCAGAATCAATACTGTCAAAATGGCCATACTATCCAAAGTGCTATACAGATTCAATGTGTTTTCAATTAAAATTCTAATGTCATTCCTTATAGAAATAGAAAAAGCAATCATGAAATTCATTTGGAAGAATAAGAGACCCAGAATAGACAAAGCAATCCTTAGCAAGAAGAGTGAAGCAGGAAGCATCACAATACCAGACCTTAAACTATACTACAAAGCTATAGTAACAAAAATGGCATGGTATTGGCATCAAAATAGTTGTGTAGATCAATGGTACAGAATAGAAGACACAGTGACAAACCCACATAAATACAGTTATCTCATACTAGACAAAGGCACCAAAAACACATTGGAGAAAAGATAGCCTCTTCAACAAGTGGTGCTGGGAAAACTAGAAATCCATATGTAGCAAAATGAAGCTAAATCCCTATCTCTATCCATGCACAAAACTCAACTCAAAGTGGATCAAGGACCTGAGAATTAGACCAGAGACCCTATGCCTAGTAGAAGAAAAAATAGGCCCAAATCTTCATGATGTCAGATTAGGCCTCAACTTCCTTAACAAGACTCCTAAAGCACACGAAATAAAATTAGAATCAATAAATGCAATGGATTCAAACTAAAAAGCTTCTTCTCAGCAAAAGAAACAATGAGGTGAAGAGAGAGGCTATATTTTGGGAGCAAATTTTTGCCACACACACGTTAGAGCATTCATCTCCAGGACATTATTATATGGAACTCAAAAAATTTAACACCAAAAAATAAAAACAAAAAACTCAGTCGATAAATGGGTTAAGGAGCTGAACAGAAAATTCTCAGAAGAAGAAATACAATCAATGAACAAATATATAAAAAAATGTCCAACATCTCTAGTAATTAGAGAAATGCAAATCAAAACTGCTCTAAGATTTCATCTCACTCCAGTAAGAATGGAAATTGTCAAGAATACAAGCAACAATAACTGTTGGTGAGGATGTGGGGAAAAGGCATACTCATTTATTGCCGGTAGGACTGCAAATTGGTGCAATCACTATGGAAAGCAGTATAGAGATTCCTTAGAAAACCTGGAGTGGAACCACCATTTGACCCAGCTATCCCACTCCTTGGTCTATACCTTAAAGACTTAAAAACAGCATACTAAAATAACACAGCCACTTCAATGTTTATAGCAGCACAATTCACAATTGCTAAACTATGGAAGCAACTTAGATGCCCTTCAATAGATAAATGAATAAAAAAACTATGGTGTATATACACAACGGAATATTACTCAGCATTAAAAGAGAATAAAATTATGGCACTTGAAGGTAAATGGATGGAATTGAGGACTATCATGCTACGTGAAGTAAGCCAATCCCAAAAAACCAAAGACTAAATGTTTTCTCTGATTAGTGGATGCTGATCCATAATTGGTTGGGGGTGGGAAGCATGAGAGAAATAAAGGAACTTTGTATAGGTCAAAGGGGAGGGAGAAGAAGGGAGGGGGCATGGGGGTAGGAAAGATGGTAGAAAGAGATGGACATCACTACCCTAGGTACATGTAAGAAGACACGAATGGTGTGACTCTACCTTGTGTACAACCAGAGAAATGAGAAATTGTGCTCCATATGTGTACTGTGAATTGAAATGCATTCTGCTGTTTTTTTAAAAAATAAAACTAATATTTAAAAAGCAATTAAAAAAAAGAGCAAGTCTGGCTCAGTATCCCTTTACCTTCCTGGCCATGTAGGCTTTTCTCCTTGCACTCGCCCCACCATGACGCCACCTCCATGAATCCCTCACCAGAGCTGAACTAGGGGGCCACCCCACCTCGGCCTTCCAGACTCCAAAACTGTGAGCTAAGTAAACTTTTTAAAATTTATTACCAGTCTCAGGCATTTAGTTAAGTAAGCATGGCTTTATAATCAGTAAGACTCTGAGGTTATATAAGACCATCCTAAGGACAGGGCATAAAGGGGCAAATATAACCAACAGCAGAATTATAGGTAAACTGGTAATTGCTGAATGAACAGCAAGACAGTGCTCAATGTTAGTGAAGAACAACCTTTCTGGATATTTGGGTACCATAAAAGTCTGGAGAGGAATATGAGATTTTTAATGGTTTTGACTAACTCATAGTCACTATGGATAAAGATCTGGTGGGCTCCCAAGGCTGAGAAGGAAGGAGACAAGTGAAAAAGTCAGAAAGGGATATAACAAGAAAGAGGGAAAATAGAAAGCTAGAGTGGATTTGAGATCACAGAGATCTGTCACAAAATGCATTTCTGACAGTGTGTATCGATCAATTCTTCCCCTCTCACTAAAGCATATTTTAGTTTTAGAAGTTAGTGGAATGGGATTTCCAAACTAAAACTGCCTGATGTACCATACATTAAAAGTAGTCTTGTGTTTGAAAATGTTATGTGACTGCCCCATACAAAACTGAGAAATTATAGGATATGGATTATATCAGAAAGAGAAGGTATGGCTACCACTGTGCCTGTTGTCCTGTGGTTGAAAATTCGCTTCATCTTAGTCTAAATACTGAGGCAGAGGATAGAAGCTGGAAAACAAGGCCTCCCACAATTCTTGCCAGTTAAGTCCAGCAATGGTGCCTTAAATAGGTTAGATGGTTTACTTCTTACAGAGAATTCACTGAAATATCACAACACACCATAAATATGTGTCAATTAAAAATTTTTAAAAAGAAAAAAGCCTATTGTAAGTCCACAAGAATGGGGTCCTGATTAGAATATGAGATATTTCATGCTTGTATAATTTTATTAAAATGAATTCTACTGTCATATATAACTAAAAAAAACCAATAAAAAATAAAGAGAAAAGAAAAGAAAAACTTTTTAAAAAAGTGCCAGGGTAACTGTGCTTATGTTTTGAGCAGGATAGAATCCTTGAGATCTGTGACTCCTGCCTGACCACTCAGGGCTCCTCTCTTGGACAGCGAGATTGGCCTGTCCTCTGGTGGTTCTCTCCTGATGAAGGGGGTCAGGAGGCAACACCTGTATTAACTGATCTTCACTTTGAGGGTGATAGATGGGCTTCACAGTCCCGTAAGTCCTTAGCCATGAAAACTCGGGCTCTGGACCTGGCTGCTTCCATAATAATCTTGCCTTTTTGTGACTTCTGCTCGGTTAGTTTTACTCTCTACCTGATGAGAATGTTAATGAAGTCTAGCTCATAGGACTGCTGAGAGGATCAATACGTGTATATACTTTGGTATCTTTGCTTCATAAAAAGACATTGGCACTCATGAATATAATTGCACAGGCTTGCTATATGCATTGAGTAATTTACCTAAATATTCTTAACCCAATATTCATTACCAAAAAAAGGGGGGGGGGATGAATCACTAAGTTCCCCTTTATTTCTAAAATTTCACAATTATGCAAGTATTTATCTTAGTTTATTTTATGCTACTATAATAAAATACTGACAACTAGGCAATTTAATAAAAATAGAAATTTATGTCCTCTTGGTTCGGGATGCTTGGAAGTCCAAGATTAAGGTGCTGGCATCGTTCATGGTCTTATTGTTTTGTCATGACAAGGCAGAAGGAATCACATAATTGAAAGACAAAAAGAGAGAAAGGGGGCCAAACTCCCACTTTTGTGATGACATTCATCCCATTATAAAGGAAGAAACCTTCTGACTTAATCATCTCTTAAAGGTCACATGTCTTAATACTGTTCCAATGGCAATTAAATTTCAACATGACTTTATAGGGAACAAAGCATTCAAACCACAGCAAGAGGTCTCAGAATTGAGACCAAAGCAGCCTTTTCTCAGTCTGAAGGCACAGCTCTGAGAAGGTGTTAACTAGGTCAGCTGTATGGACATGTAACGACAGCTCAGCCAGCTAGAACAATAGCCTCAATGCCAGCTGCCACATTACTCTCTTGGACATACGCTGCACTGAAACATTGGGTTGTCTAGGTGACTCTCAGCAGAGCAAAGGCAGTGGCAATCAGAGGGCCTGGCCAGCATCTGGGGAAACCCCTACCATAAGGTAGCATTGAGGGAACTAGTTGTCCCTCTAGGGGATTCCAGATGATTTTCCAATAGGACTTCAAAAATAGAGATATGAGTGCTTTATCCCAATTCTTCATCACATTTCTAATTTTAAGTAAATTATTTCTCAGTGGTTTTTCAAAGGTTACATGGAACACATTTTTATTTTTAATTAAATTTACTTAAACATCAGAAAGTGACATCAGAATTGCATTTCACTATGTTGGTGGGACAAAGTTTTTAACTTTTGGTCTTTATAGAAGAAAGATAAAATACTCAGATCTAGCTCTTTTTGCAAAGCTTACTAAGATCTTGTTGAGATCCTGAGAAGGAAGAAAAATCTCAAACTTCAGAAACTCTGAATAGTCATGTTCAATCAGATGCAGGGTCTTGCTATGTAATTTAAAACCACAGAGGCTGAATTTTCATACATCCTGAGATTAATAGGCAATGGTTACAGGACAGTGAATTGCTCCTCTCTGAGAGAAAGTGACATGCTGAGCAAGACAGCAAGAACACAAAGAATCTCTAAAGGACTGCTTCAATCTTCAAGGCACCAAGTGTCACATTTGCAAATAAGGATGTTCAAGTAGAATTCTTGAAAAAGCATCAAAGATTGGTGAAGTGTTAGGGATAAAATACAATAAGGAAGCATGGGCCCTAAATCCATAAAGTCATCCATTTTCTCTTCAAAGGTATATTAGCATGTCTGTGTCATTCTCATGTAAAAACAATATGGAAATTTTCTTTGGTGATTTTATTTTAATTATTATGACCTTTGTTGCTTATATGCATGCAAGAGTACTTACTATAAGAACATTTCAAACAGTTCCCAAGAGATCTATTTTTATTTTATTTCACTGTCATTTTTTATCAATATCTCTTAGAGATACAAATTCATGGAAATATTTTCCCCTGTTCTACAAATATTTTCTCATCTTCAATCAGAAGTAAGTCTGTTTGAAAACAGCAGTGTATAAAACATGGACCCTTAGAGAACAAGTAAATTGGAAGTGGATTATTCATAATCTGCTGGGTTATATTATAACACATTGTTGGCATTGAATGATAATTTCCTTTTGTGTATTCTCTTTGAAAAGTCCTTCAAATAATAACACACCTCTCTCATCAATATAAGAAATGCAGTCTTGATGGTCAATTTGAACTTTTTATATTCTAATTAGTTAGCATTACTTGAAGCATACTTCTTTTAGTAATCATTGCAATAATTATTTAACACATAATAAAAAATACAAACTTACTTTGGAGTGGTTAATCATATGCCACATAATTGTTACCATTTCTCTCCTCTGTAACTTTATTATTTTAGAAACAATTATCTTCTCTCTGGGTGGTAGATTTCCTCTTGTTCACCCAGCTCCAGGCAAGAAGTGTAATTTTCTACCCACTGCTGTTGAGGCAGACCATACAACTTACCTTGGTTGATGTAAGGTGAATGAAAGGGACAATATGACATATATGGTCAAAGCCTTGAAAACTTTGTGCACTGGCCTTTCCTCACCATGGTGTCATGTTCAATTGATGTTTTTGGTTGCAGTGTAATAATTTGATTTAAATTTAACAGTTATCAAAAAAGGTGAAGATCTCACATTTCTCTGTTCTGTACCATGTCCATCAATGTAGCATATACATAGTTGGATTCAAGAGGCAGTATCTAATTGTCACTATTGCCAGGAATGTGCTGTCTTAGGGTCTTCAAATAATGAAATAAATTATTTTTAAATACTTGAGATGAATTTGACAGTTAGAAATTAGCAAGATAAATACACAAACCAGGGACATGGGATCACTGTTTTCTCACTTAAAATTGTAAAGGTGTTTAAATCAAGCACTGAGTACAATTTTGAGAAAGGTCGAACAAGGACAAAATTAGATTTACTTTTGCAAATTGTGTTCTGGTGTTTGTGCTTATACAAATTTGTTTTAGTTTTATTTTACTTCTTCTTTCTCATTAGTATAGACTAAATATTTTCTAGTTTTTACATTTCCATGATCATTAACATTTAGATGTTTATACATAGTATAAGTTTTTTAACTGCCAATATATTTGATCATTTTATTAAAGATTGGCTTACATTTCAATACTATATACATAATACACAAAGATTGACAATATTTGGAAATCATTTCTAAAAGTGATTTTTTGTGCGGATGTTTTAAAGTATTTTATAGTTCTTGACATATACTTTACTAATTTATTTCCCCTGTGTCTATAATTTAAAATTCTACCAGTAGCATATGGATAGTCCAGTCATTTCACTATGACATTAAACTCTGAGGCAGGAGGATTGCAAGTTCAAAGCCAGCCTCAGCAACTTAACAAGGCCCTAAGAAACTTATGGAGATTTTGTCACAAAATAGCAAATAAAAGGGGCTGGGGAGGTGGCTCAGTAGGTAAGTACTCTTGTGTTCAATGCCCAGTAACATCTCCTTCCACCAAAAAAAAAAAAAAAAAAAAAAAAAAAACACAAAACAACAACAACAACAACAAAAACCCAAAAGAATGATCAGGGAAAGAAGACCAGGAGATGAAAGTGAATGGGAAATCACACATGAGATAATGGGTACTTACTTGCCAGCCACCATTAATAAACCTGGGTTTTATTCTGAGCATTATAGGAAATCATTAAAAAGCTTTATAAAATTCTTTTATACACTCTACTTACTTCAGCTTCTTTCTTTCCTCTCCTTCCCCTCTTCCTACTCCTCCTTTCCTTCTCTTCCTCAGCAAATATCAGAACTTAAAAGCTAGAAATCTGATTATTAACCTTTTAAGTAAGGAAATAAAATTGATTGGAAAAATGAAATTGATTGGAAAAATGGCCAATCACTACAAACAAAATATATTTCACAGGGGAAATATTGTTTCTGAGGAATCATCTTTTAGGGTAAGTTTTACCACAATGGGGATTTATTTATACAGGCATAAATTCCCTAACAACAAAAAGATCCGCTTATCATCATTTGCAAATCAATAATGACCAGGGCAAGTAATAGTGCTAATATTTGAGGAAAAGAGGAAATAGCTGCAGATTGTCCAAGATCGCATCACTGTTGACAGATAGGGGTCCAAACTCAGGGTCAGTCTGGACCCTCCTCCATCACACCACTAAAGGTGGCCTGGATGCCTTGGAAAGGCTGCAGTGAATCTCAGCACAAATGCCTTTGAGGTTTCAAACATTTCCTGTAGCATTTTATTTGATTTTCTTATCGAGCCAGAAAGTCATTCTGTAGCACTTGTTCAGGCTTTTTATGAATATACTCATTGCTGCATTTGTCATATAAAAACCCCAATTACTTTACACTCTTTTCAAGCAATGTGCTCCCTGCTGTGGATCTGGAGTTCACTTTGGGAACAGACTTAACCAATCATAATTATTCCGTTTATGTTACTCTACTAAACTCAAACACAAAACAGTATTTTAGTAGCATCTGCTGTCACCAATAGAGTTAAAGCTTTTGTCAGCAGGGGTTTATGACTGTAACAAATTCCCATTGTGTTAAAACTCAACTTACAAGACGATTGCTCAGAAACAATTTTCCTACTATTAAATAAATTTTGTAGGTAGGGATTGGTCACTTTTATAACCATTTTTCTGTTGTTATTTCCTAACTTAAAAACAGCTCCAATAAATAAGAAAGAAAGTCCTTAGCTTTTAATCTATGCTGGCAACTAACATCGTCTATTAAAAAGAAAAAAAAACTATTAGGCAACTTGGGGAAAAAATGAGAGATCAGTGTGCAGAGCAGGTTGTGATAATGGAACAGAAGACAGCCTTTTCTGGAATGTGAGTGCAGTTCTAATGGAGTGGTGTCCTCAATGTTTTAATTGTGGAATTTCTGGTTAGTGCAGTTTAACATTCACATTGTAAATATATGAAATCCTAAGCATTTTCATTATACAGCATGTTTCCCTGTGTCTGGGTAATAAAATAGAGTAATATAGCTAAGATCTTACCTCAGAAAGCAAATGTTTTGCAACAAAAAGAGATGAACCTGTGACATTCCTAAGAAAAAGTTGCACTAAACACTTCAATTTAAAGAGAATTTATCTCTTGCAGGTGACAAGACCGTGTGGCCAGAAGTCATGAAATCTTGGAGGATTATTTATTTTCCAATGAAACTGAATCAGTCACAACCCCAGGCTGTGAGAACCTTCAGCAGGGCTGAACGCTCATAAGCACAAAAGTACAAGCATCCCGCTCCAAAACACATTACAAGGCAATCTCAGAGGAAACTCATTCACAGAGCAAACAAGTGAAGGATAGTTCAAGGGCAATGGAAGGGGTTGAACTGAAAATGACCACCTGTGCCTTGTAAATTTTTTTTGTCCTTTTCTTGAGGAACAGAAGTAGGGGCAGCTTGGATGATACTCAAAGCAAATTGGAGGGAGATTTTGCTGTGCTTTTTCCTGACTGATTCATTCTTCATACCATAGCTCAAGTATCATCCATGCAGTGAAGCATGGATGTTGATTTTTCATACACAAGTGGAATTCAGATAGTCTAACAAGTAACATTCTACAGAATATGGAACAAAAGTAAAAGATTCACAGGTTTGTGTCTTTTCCATGGTTTGTTATGGTTTTGAATTGTTCTGGATAGATAAGATACTTGATCATGAAACTTCTCCTTGCATATATTAACTCATTCTAAGAAGTTGGAAATGAAGCAGGAGAACATTGTATTAACATATTGGTGATAAAATTAATCTTAATTTCCTTTCAAATGACTCTTTATGTGTTAAAGTAGCAGTATGGAATCTGTGGAGTTGTTTCATTGATGGGGAATCAACCAGAGAGCAGAGCTAGAATTAGAATCTAAGAGAGTGAGTTCCAGAATACACAACTTCTAGGAGCTGTGTTGTAAAAGGAAGTTGAGGGCATTTAAATCCCAGCCATGCAAGAAACACTGTTTTCATATCCTTGTAAGTTTTCAGCTCACTCCAAAAATGATACCATAAATCCAAAAAAGGGTGGGTTGAAAGTTAACCAAAAACAAAAAGAAAGTAACCTTCTGAAGTAAAATGTTACATGTTCTTGAATAATTCGAAGATTGATGATGGAAGAAGATCCCACTTTATCTCTTCTACAAAATGCAACCATACAACCTAGACAAAGTACAGTAATGAAAAGCACAAAACTACAAAACTTCCTGAGAAAATCTAGGTGACTTTGGGTTTGGTGATAAATTTTTAGGCAGACCACCAAACACATGATCCATGGAAGAAAAATTGATAAGATGAATTGTTTAAATAAAAAGAAAACATTTTCTACTGAAAGAAAAATATCACCAGCTTTATACCTAATAATTGACTTTGTCCAAAATACATGAAGAAATCTTAAAATAGATAAAAGGAACAACCAGTTTAAAATAGGCAAAATAGCTGAAGAGACCACACAAAGAAAATATACTGAAGAGCCAAATCAAGAATACTATACCCAGTAAGATTTTCCTTTAGAAATGAAAAAGAACTAAACAAAAAAAATGCTATGAGAGTTCCTTACCACTATATCTACCTTCTAAAATGCTTAAAGGTAGCTACCCCAGTTGAAAGACCTATTAACAAACAATGTGAAAACAGATAAAAATTTAAAATTTTCTGTAAAAGCAAGAACACAGTCAAATTCAGAATACTCTAATACTGTAATAGTGGTGCATAAATCATTTTAAACTTTAGTATAAAAGTCAAATGACATGTATTAAAACCAACTATGGCTAATATAAGTTGTTAATGAATTTATGATATAAATGATATATAAATGATGTAAACTGTGACATCAATAACAAAAATGGGGGAAGATAAGTTAAAGTATAGAATTTTTGTATGTAGTAGTCAAAGTTAAATTTTTATCAAATTAAAACAGACTGTTATAAGATGTTTTATAGTAAAGCCATATGGTAATCTATATTGTCTTATGATAGTCATAAAGAAAAAGCCTGTAGTTGATAGAGAAAAGATTAAGAGAAAGGAATCAAATCAACCACTACAAAAAAATCATAAATTACAAAGGTAGACAGAAAGAGAGGCAGGATAGAAACAAAGGAACTAAAACCACAGAAAACAACAACATAACAATTATAAATCTCAAGACCTGGGGCTGGGATTGTGGCTCAGTGGTAGAGCGCTTGCCTTGCATGCGTGAGGCCCTGGGTTCGATCCTCAGCACCACATATAGATAATAAATGAATAAAATAAAAATCTATCAACAACTAAAAAAATATTTAAAAAAAAAAAAATAAATAAATAAATAAATCTCAAGACCTTACCTATCAGTAATTACTTTAAATGCAAATGGATTAAACTCTTCAATCAAAAGACAAAGAACATGTGAGTGGATAGAAACAAGATACAGCTATATGCTGCCTATGAGACACTCTCACTTTAGTTTAAAAATACACATAGACAGAATGTGATGGGATAGAAAACCACATTCCATCCAAACAAGAGTAAGAAAGCTATGTTTACAATGCACAATGTGTACTTCCAGTCAAAAGCTCACACAAGTGACAAAGAGGACATCATATAATGATTAAGGGGGTCAGTTTGTCAAAAGGATAAAGGAATTTTAATAGGCACTCAACAATGGAGCACTCAGACAAGACAGGTGTTAACAGTAAGGTAGGAGCCAAATAGACAACACTACAGAAATAAATAGTAGGGAACTTTAATACTCCAGTTTCAGCAATGCATCAGACTCTAACACTGGACTAGGGCAATGTCCAACAATGAGGACATACTGAACTTAGAAGACACAACGGACTGAATAGATTGAATGAATGTATATAGAGGTCATTCCATCCAACACCAGTAGAAGACACACTCTTTTTGCTCAAGCACTCTGAACCATTCCCCAGGATTAGATCTCAGAAAATTCTTAGGAAATACAGACAGATTAATATAATACAAACTTTTCTGACCACAGGATTGAAACCTGGAAATAAATAGGAACAAAATGGGAAAATTCACAAATAAATAGAAACTGAACAATACAGTCTAAACAATCATTGGATCAAAGAAGAAACTGAAAATAAAATATTTAGAACAAATTAAAATGGAAAGAATTTATAAAAACCTATGGGAGGACTGGGATTGTGGCTCAGTGGTAGAACACTTGCCTTGCATGTGTGAGGCACTGGGTTCCATCCTCAGCACCACAGAAAAATGAATAAATAAAATAAAATAAACCCTATGGGATGCAGAAAAGGGATTTACAAAAGGGAATTTATATCCATAGCTCCCTACATTAAGAAAAAAGAAATACCTGGAATAAGCAACCTAACTTTATACATCAAGGCAATAAAAAAGGAACAAACAAAGCCAGTGTCAGAAGGAAGGAAGTGATAAATACAAAAGCAAAATTAAATCAATTAGGGCTAGAAAAACAATAGGAAAATTTGGTAAAATGAAGATATAGTTTTGAGAAATACAAAGAAAATTTGCAGACCTTTAGGTAGACTAACAAAAAAAGAAGATGTAATTAGAACTGACATTACAACTAACAGTGAAAAAATATAAAGTACCACAAGAGACTTTTATGAATAACTGTATAGATTTGATAAACTTGAAGGCATGGATAAATTCTTGGAAACATTTAAGCCCACCAAGACTGAATCATCAATAAGTAGAAAATTGAGCAGAACAATAAGAGGTAAAACAAATGAAGCAGAAGCCAAAAATCTCCCAACAAATCATCATCTGTAAACCTGAGGGCTTTCCTATTGAATTTATCAAAATTTTAAGGAAAAATGAATGCTAACGCTCCTCAAACTCTTTATAAATTTGAAGATGAAAAACTCCAAATTCATTTTATGAGACCAACATTTCCCTTTTATTCATGGTTTGCTGAGAAGTTCTGTCATGAAAGAATGTGAACTATTCTCTTTATTTTGCATGTATCTGTTGATAATACCAAGTACTTTCTCTTACTTATGTGCCCAACATCGTATAACTTATGAAAACTGAATGCTTTCCCCTAGTTTTGAGAGCAAGGCAAGAACTCTGCTTTTATAACTCCTATTTAGCATTATACTAAAAACTGGAGCCACTACAAAAATGCAAACAAAACAAAACAAAAATGACAGATTGGAAAGAAAGAAAGAAAATTGTCCTTACAGGCAATGTGTTTATGTGTTTATGTAATAGAAAACTTGACTCAAATTTTGGTGTTTAACAATAGCTTTCCAACATCACCTCACTTTTTCCCTCATGGCCTCCAATCTGGAAACACAATAGGAATGCCCAGTAAGAATGCCCTTCCTTCTGTACTGGTTGCAAGTTCAAACCCTGTAATCCCTGATCCACATGCAGGAACCCTCACCCTGGCCCCACCCTGCAACCACAGTAAAAATCCAGTCAGTTTTCTCCCACTGATGCAAGCATCTTTGGACCTACTTAAGGGCCAAACCTTGCCCTCCACAGAGACTCCATTATATGTGCAATAAACATTTTTATTCCTTCATGGAGTGACATCATCATAGTATTGATATTAAAACCAAATTATGAGTAGGTGGTTCATTCTAATTCTCAGAGATGATTATAATTGTCTTCATACAACGTCTTGTGGCATTTACCAAAAAAATGCCCCTAGAACTAATAAATGAATGTATTTAACAAGGTCATGGAATGCAAAAGCACATCACAAAATGAATTGTATTTCTATGCACTTGTAATGAATAAATTTGAAACTGAAATGTTTTTATTCAGTCCTACAAAAGAAGAAATTCTCTATTGTGTGGCACATGAATGACTCTGGAGGACATTATATTAAGCAAAATAAAGTATAGAAGACAAAAACTTCATGGTCTCACTTATGTAGGAAATCAAACTTATACAAGTAGAGAGAAGAATGGTGGTTAACAGAGGCTGAGAAGGGAGATTTATGAAAGGAAAGGAAAATGTTGATCAAAAGGTAGAAAGTTTCAGTTAGAAAGGTAGAAAAAGCTTTAGTGATACATTGTACAGAATAGTAACAATGAAAATGTATTTTATATTACATAATTGCTAATAGAATACATTTAAATGTTCTTACTACAAAAATATATGAGGTGAAAGATATGTTAAGTTGATTTAATTAATCCACAATATAAACATATAGCAAGCACCAAATTGCACACAAAATATATACAATTATTATTTGTTGATTACTTTTTAAAAAGTTACATTTGCAATAATGCCAAAAATAGAAGATTTGTATATATAAAGTAACAAAACTTGTGTTTATGTGTGTGTGTGTAAATATATATACATACACTGGAGGCCACAAAATCTTGATGAAAGAAATCAAAGAATACATAAACAAATGGTAAGACATAATATGCTCATAAATGAGAAGACCCAGTTAAGTTAAAATGCCAGTGCTCCCTAAATTAACCTTTAGATTTAGCACAATTCCATTAAAAATTCAAGAAAGAATATTTTTGTAGATAGAACATTCAAAACAACTTTGTAAAAGAATAAAGTTGTAAGACTAACATGCTCCAATTTTTAGAGTTATTATGAAACTAGAGTAGTCAAGAAAATGCAATACTACTGAAGGGATAGACTAATGTAAATGGAACAGAACAGTGTCCACAAGAAGATCTTTATAAATTGATTTTGAAAAAGGTAAAATAGAAGCAATGTAACATTTTCAAGATATGATGTTGGAACAATTGGAAATCCACATGCAAAACAATGAACCTTGACTTAAACCTCTTGCCTTATTTAAAACAATTGGAAAATCCACATGCAAAACAATGAACCTTGACTTAAACCTTTTGCCTTAATTAAAAAATGAATTCAAAATGGAAGGTAGATATAAATGTAAAATATAATTTTATAAAATTTTTAGGAAAAAACTAAAAGAAGAGAAAATTACTGCAACCTGGACTATGTAAAAAAAAAAAATTGGCTTTGATGACAAAAGCATGATCCTTTACATTTAAAAATATCAAATAGAGTTTTACAAAAATTATGAATATTTTCTGTTATAAATAATAAAAAAGAAAATATTTGAAAATCACACATCTGAAGACTTATTTTAGAATATACATAAAATAACTCTGAAACTAAACTATAAGAAAGCATATAATTTACAAACAATGGGCAAAAGGCTTTACCACTTTACTAAAGAGGATGATATGCAGATGAAAAAAATCACATAAAAATTGCCTAATATAGCAGGTCATTAGGGAAATGGAAATTAAAACCATTATGACATCCTACTTCACACTATTAGAATAATTAAAATTATAAAAGATAATGATAATAATGACAGCACAAATTATGGGAAAAATGCTGAACAATTTAATTTCTCATATATTGCTGGTAAGAATGCAAAATTGTTCAGTCACTCTTGAAACCAGTTTGATATTTCTTACAGAATTTTTCATACATGCAACAATCCCACTTATGGAAATGTACTTCAAAAAAAAAAAGGATATGTTTACATAAAAACCAGTACTTGAATATGAAAGCAACTCTACTTATAATCACCAAGAACTGTGAACAACCCAAATGTCCCCAACGAGAATGAATATAAAACTGTGGTCTGTCTGTAAAATAGAAAAATACTCAGCACTTAGTACTTACTTGAACTCAGAACTTACAGAACTTACTTGTACAATTCTTTTTTTTTTTGGTACTAGAGATTGAACTCAGGGATACTCAACCACTGAGCCACATCCCCAGCCCTATTTTGTGTTTTATGTATAGACAGGGTCTCACTGAGTTGCTTAGTGCCTCACCATTGCTGAGGCTGGCTTTGAACTTGCGATTCTCCTGTCTCAGCCTCCCTAAGTGCTGGGATTACAGGCTTGCACCACCATGCCCTGCTTTGTATAATTCTTAAAGGCATTGTATTTAGTGGAAGAAGCCAATCTTAAAAGGTTACGTTATATGATGCCATTTATATGCATCTTGTTCTAGGTTATCTCTGATTCTCCAAAAGAATGAATGGGAGATGGGGAGAAAGGATTCTGGAGTCAAAGTTGTGACACCTAAAACATTAACTATATGTCAATTTTAAACATAAAATAAAAACTTTTATTTCAGCTCCTTATTTTTTTGGAACTGTATGTTGATGGAAATTTTTTTTAATATTTCCTGTATACTTGCTAGAACATACATCTAAGCCACTGCTACAGTCGAGATAAAATGTGACCCCCAGAAGCTCATGTGTACAACAATGCAAGAAACTTTAAAGGTGAAATGATTTGGTTATGAGAACATTAACCTAATCAGTACATTAATCCACCAATATGAAATAATTGGGTGGTAACTATAGGCAGGTAGGGAGACTTAAATTTTGTGCCTAATGGTTGGTGTTCTCAATCTGCTTCCTGTTTTTCACACTTTCCTCTGCCATGCCTTTCTGCCATTATGTGCTTCCTCATGTTGGGCTTAGGGCAATGAAGTTGGTCATTTGTGTATTGAAACCTCTGAACTGTGAGCCCTAAATACTTCTTTCTTCCTTCTAAAATAGTTTGTATCAAATCTTTTGGTTACAGCAGCAAAAAAAAAAAAAAAAAAAAAAAAAGCTGACTAAAACAGCCACAGTCATAATTTTAGTTAGTCCTCATTTAGTTTTCAAAAATTGTTAACTAGATCTTGTTAGGTTAACCTACTAACAATCCACTGATAATATAAAGTCACTTTTGCAAGGATCTCTCATCTCTAACCACTCCATGAATATAAGGTTTTATGTTAAAATCCAAGAAAATAATTCATCTTGACCTCCTCACATAATTCTTTTCTTGGATCAGTAGTGCTCAACTTTGTACATAAGAATCTCTTTCTGGACTTTAAAAGTGGTAATGCTCACTCCATATACCAGAACTCTGATGTTATCGGCATGAATCCCAATCTGGATATTGGAATTCTAATCTCTAAGCCAAGCTTGAGAATCACTGTCCTGGAGAATGTGCCAGACATTTTTAAAAGAATCAGGATGATGTGCAGAAAATGGGGAAAAGCTGCACTGTTGAGATATAGCCCAGTAGTAGGATGGTCCTCTTGCTGACCTGTGGTGACAATGGGACACCCTGGTGACATGTCCACATATGTTGGTTTAGCATTATCTGCATTGTGTTAGAGTAACCGAGTGTCAGGCTGTCACTGCTTACACAAAAGTTTAATAAGAATCTTTACCAAGGGAGCTTCTTTGGACTCTGAGTTTTCAAAACTTCTGAATTATAATCTGGACCCAGCAGAGTAAGTTGTGGCTATGGACATCAGCACAACTGTCAACTTTGCTGTTTACGAAATTATAATTTAATAAGCCATTTCAAGTTGTAAAATGCTAGTCTTTCCCTTCCAATAAAAAATACCATTACCTTTAAAGAAAGAATGTTAAGCATTTTTATTAAACAATTAGTCTTTATTGACCACATTTAGTCACTTCATTTTTATTTGTAAAAGAAAATTTGATTTCTGGTTATATTTTTGGATTCAATAATACTTTTCTATGAAACAGTTTTAAGTTATAACTGTTTTGATCACCAACATTTACTACCATTACACATGCACACACACACACAATGCACAATAAAGAAATACTAATGAGTTTGGAGTTTCAAATACCATGGATTACATTATGGATTACACTCGTAGATTATAATAACAGTCACATTTATTTTGTTCAAAAACTTATGCTCTGGAAGGTCTGGCTGAAGTTCAGTCAACTGTACTTCTTTTCTTTTTTATTAACCACTTTTATTGAGGTGCTTCTGAAGCAAGCTATATACACTTGACAGAGACATGTCAATGAATTGGGGTGCAGGTATATGAAATTGATAACAATACTATTACATGTAATAAACAATAATTTCCATAACACCCTTCATCCTTGGTAAAGGGTGTACCAGCTCCCTTAGTCAGGCATCTGACACACTAAAGATTGGCCCAGGCATTGGGCTCTAGGCCCCATGTTTTATGGTGCTGCGTACATACATTGAGTTAAGTTCCCCTGCATTTATTCAGTCCTTGATGGGCTCTGATCAGTGTCAGACCACATTGCCTCATGTATCCCGTTACGCTAGTTACAATTTCCCTGTCTGTTCACTCCTCAGTGTTCATTTGCAGTCTTTTTCTCTGCTTGTCATTGGGCTTTTTCTCTTCTCCAGCCAAGGAATGGGTCAGGATACCCTAAGCAGCTTTTTTTAGAGACATACTTGCTTTGCACACATGACCCTTCCACACCTGCATGCTTTAGGCTATCTGGAACAATACACAAAACAAATGCCATGTTGTAGAATTTTCTGCCATTCTGCATAGACTGGGCATTCTTTTCAGAGCTCCTCCACCTTGTAGATGCCTCAACCTCAGCCTCGGAAGTCAGTCTTACATGTACTTATTTGCATGTTGATCTCCTCCATCTCCCAAGAAAATATGTGCTTTTTGAGACAAGGCTCCATCTCAAGGGCCTACCATGGAGCACTTATGAGTAAGAGTGTACAGGAGATAAACAACTGAAGGAGAAAAGGTAAAAATATTATAGTTCCCTACTTATTCTCATTAGTGAGAAAAGAAATATAAATAAACATTGTAGAAATATAAATAAGGTCCTATAGTTCTTAAATTTTCATAACTCTTTCCTTTAGAAAATTCAAAAATATGTTAAAATCTGAAACAAGAACTCAAGGAAAATTTGTTTTTAACTGTTTTAAAATTTGTTTTAACTGTTGCTTTTAATCTCCTTTTTATTTTGCTCCTTTTGTTCTTGGATGGAGGTTATTTTATTATAGTTTGATCAATATATAATCCTTAATGTTACCTTTACTTTCCTGAAATTTTGATTTTCAATTATGTTCTCCCATGGCAATGGAAAAGACTCTCTTGTCACACCCTGGGTTATGTTATATAACTTCGCAAAAGGAAATTTTAGATATTTAGTAGATGGCCCTGGATTACAAGTTGGTTCCTACAAAATGGAGATTGTCATGATTAGAAGCTAAGGCTGTCACCTTGGTGCTTGGTCTGGACTGGTGTATTGAGAGAGCTGACATTCTCACATTTCCTCATCTATCTAACAAACATTTATACAGGAATAACGTGTGTTGGGTATTGTATATGCACTTAAAATTATTAACACTTGAAAGCAGAGAACAGAGGCAAAAGAGAAAGTGAAATCTGAAATATAGGAAGGATGTGCAGGAAAATTCAGGACTAATTGAATTCTGACAATATCCTACATAAGCTTGTGGCATAGTCTTCCTTCCAAAAAGAAATGCAGCCCTGTGGACACCTTGCCTTTGGCTAATGAAGTCCTAAGCACAGGATCCAGATAACTCATGTTGGTTTTGGACTTCTGACCCACAGGAGAAACTGAAAAAATAAATGAGTATTTTTTTTTTTTGGTACCTAGGATTGAACCACTCAGGGGTACTCAATCAATGAGCCACATCCCCAGCCCTATATTGTGTTTTTATTTAGAGACAGGGTCTCACTGAGTTGCTTAGTGCCTCGCTGCTATTGCTAAGGCTGGCTTTCAATTTGCAATTCTCTTGTCTCAGCCTTCTAAAGTGCTGGGATTATAGACGTGCACTACCGCATCCAGCTATAAATGGGTATTTTTGAAGCTGCTAAATCTGTGCTAATCTGTGATGATAGCAACAGAAACAAATATAGTTATTTTAATACCAAATCAAATTGCTGTTGTGGGTCATTATCCCATGTTCCTATGCCCTTCTAGTGGTTATGGGGATTTAAGTGTGTTAATAATTTTAAGTGCATATACAATGCCCAACACATGTTATTCCTGTATAAATGTCTGTTAGATGAGGAAATGTGAGAATGTCAGCACTCTCATATCTCAATACATCAGTCCAGACCAAGCACCAGGATGAGAGCCCTAACTTCTAGTCATGACAATCTCCATTTTATCCTGCCATTCCAAATCTCATCTGCTGAGATTGGATTTGGGGTCAGAGAAGAAGGAAGTTTTTACTGGTTCATTTAGCTACTACATAGTGTGTATGCCTCATGATGTTTTAAGGTTTTTCCAAATATGAACCCATTTAATTCTCCAATAAAACTGTGAGGCAAGAACTGATGTTATGGTCCTTCATAAATGAGAGTTTAGGGAATGTGCCCATGCTCCACAGGATATAGAATTGGGGTGCAAACCTGCATTGTCTGATTCCAGAGCTGCTCTTAAACCCCTGCTCTAGAACAAAAACTAAATAAAAATAAAATAAATAAAGACAAAAACAGACTTAGGAATATTGAGCTAAGCTCTAAACTAAAATGAGTCCAGGAACTTGGCTTCCCATTTCCTAGAAACCTGAGAATGTCCATTGGGACCAGAGGGTGAATGGCTTTTCCAGTTACACAATAAGCAGGAAAGAGGTGGGGTCAATGGTACTACCTCAAGTTTGCTGACACCCCTTCTCTTTCTACAGGGAGGCCCAGATCACAGCCGGGCACCAGGAGCCCCAGTCAGAGGGTCCTGTTTCAGAGACAGAGGTAGCATTTTCTATTCCCCTTTACCAAGTCTTTCCAGGATCACATATCTCTCATTCTGAAATCTGACCACTAGTGGAGCCAGTTTTACTCCATCATTGCTCCTTGTACTGCCCTAAAAGCCTACTGTGCTTAGAAAAGAACACTCTGCTTTCAGCACAACTGGGCATATGAGATTTAGTTGCATTTCATGAATTTTTCAATTATATAAGAGATTTTATAAAACAATTAGAATTAGAAAATTTGGAAGTCCAGGAAGAGTTTTTATTTTATTTATTTATTTATTTTTATTTTTTAAGAGTTGGCTTTTTTACTGGAATTGAAGAATTAATTTGAGGGGATATTGTGATAATAATTTTGTTAAATATTGCAGTCTGACTGTATTACATGTGTTGCTCATTATGTTTATTGCTAAAATTCTTACCACTCTCCTAATTCTGGATGGGAGATAAGGGTTTTTAAATCTTTAAACAGCTGCACTGTAAAATTTTAGATACTTGCCTGGAGATAACATAATTAGGTTTGTGGTTATGCATCACTGAAATGTTTGTCTGCACCAACTCAGGAGATTGTATCTGCAGACTATTTTCTAAGTGAGCCCAAAGCCTGCTTCTGTAGAAGCCTCTCTACACTGCTGGAATATGGATTCTTAGTCACTGAGGGGTTGCTCATGTTTCTTCCTGATGATACAGAGACATTTCTAATCACATAAATTAAACAAGAACTATAGGACCTTATTTGTATTTCTATAAGCAGGGCACTAAGCCCAACAAAATGAGTGCAAAACATTGTGTCACAAAGAACTAACAACTAGTTCATTCTGGGTTAACTATTTGTGAAGAACTGATATTCTGCATATAAAAGAGTAGAGGAAGAAAGAAAAATAAGAGAGGCCAAGGCCCAGGACCACCTTCAGGGACCGCAGTGGGAGTGCAGCCAAGGTCAGACCTGAAACTACTAGCCACCAGTCACAGGGGGACCCAGACCCAGGGAAAGGTCTGCCTCTAAGACCTGGCCTAGGTGAGGCCCAGGACCACCTCCAGTTCTGTGCCACAGTTTCTGCCTACCATTGGAAGCACAGGCCAAAGCCCAGGACCACCTTCAGGGACCACTGTGGAAGCCCAGTCAAGGGCAGGCCCAAGGCTGCTAGCTGCCAGTCACAGGAGAACCCAGACCCAGGAGAAAGACTGCCTCTAGGGACCCTGGAGGCTGAGGCCCAAGACCACCTCCAGGTCGGCATCAGAGCCCTTGCCCATCTGCAGGAGCCCAGTCCCGGGGTTAGACCCATCACCTGGAATCCCTGATAGAGTCCAGGCTAAGATCATGCCTAGGACTGCACTCATAGGTCTGCTACTTTCTTTCTGTATTCATCTTGTACACTGCAGCCATCCCCATAGTTCTTACCATCTATTAGCCTCTACCTTGGGTCAACAAATAGGGCCTGGAGGCAGTGTCCTGCCAAAGCACTGCATCACCAATCAATCAGCCCAAAGCCATTGTAAATCCCACCCTTTTAGCTCCATTCTTGAAAGTGTTTGCATCCATCTTGGGCCATTCCCACTGCCATCTTGAGTTACCTCCACTACTGCTGCCACCATCTTTAGTGGCAATAGTGTCCATCTGGGGACACCTGCTAGGGACTGGAAGTGAACTTCAAGGTGAGATAAAGGTAATATATAGTATCACTACAAGATTATAGGATAGAAACTGCAATACCTCAGATCAGCATTGCAAGAAAGGAAGATACATAATCAGCATGAAATAACAAGAGAAGAAAGTGCCCCAAATAAACCAAGATACTACAATAATAGGATCCATTGACAGCAGAGCTGATGAAAAGTCAGATAAATAATTCAGAATTATGTAATTAAAATGAACTGTTAATTAAAGAATGACTTAAGTGAACAAATACAGGCAAAAATTGGTCACTCCAACAAAGAAATAAGAGAGCAAATAAAGGCAACCATTGATCAATCCAACAGAGATAAGAGAGCAGATAAAGGCAAACATCAATCACACCAACAAAGAGATGAGGGAAAAATACAGATAGCAAAAGATTACTTTAAGAAAGAGCTAGAGATCATGAAAAAAAAGACAATCAGAAATTCTTGAAATGAAGGAAACAATAAACTAAATAAAAAAACTTGATAGATAGCATCACCAGTAGACTAGATCACTTGGAAGACAGAACCTCGGATAATGAAGACAAAATATACAATCTTTAAAATAAAGTTGACTATACAGTGAAGATGGTAAGAAACCATGAACAGAACATACAAGAATTATGGGATGGCATCAAAAGACCAAATGTAAGATTTGTCAGGATAGAAGAAGGCACAAAATTTCAAACCAAAGGAATACACAATCTCTTCAGTGAAATAATATCAGAAAATTTCCCAAACATGAAAAATGAATTGAAAAATCAAATACAAGAGGCTTACAGGACACCAAATGTACAAAATTACAACAGATCTACACCAAGGCACATTATAATAAAAATGCCCAGCATACAGAATAAGGATAGAATTTTAAAGGCCACAAGTGAGAGGAATCAGATTACATAAAGGAGGAGACCAATTCGAATCTCAGCAGATTTTTCAACCCAGACCCTAAAAGCCAGAAGATAATGGAACAACATATACCAAGTTCTGAAAGAAAATGGATGCCAACCAAGAATCTTATATCCAGCAAAACTGAGCTTCAGATTTGATGATGAAATAGAAACCTTCCATTATAAACAAAAGTTAAAAGAATTTACAGCAAGAAAGCCTGAACTACACAGCATTCTCAGCAAAATATTCCATGAGGAGGAAATTATAACCAACAATAAAAATATACAAAGAGAGGAACTATGGTAAAGGAAAGGCCAATCAAAGGAGAAACCAAGTTAAGATAAAAACCAAAACTAAACCAACATGACCGGGACTACAAATTATATTTCAATAATAATCCTGAATGTGAATGACCTAAATTCATCAATTAAAAGACACAGACTGTCAGACTGGATAAAAAAAAAAGACCCAACAAAAGCTGCCTTCAAGAGACTCACCTCACAGGAAAAGATATCCACAGACTGAAAGTGACAGGATGGGAAAAAACAAATCACTCATATGGACTGAGTAAACAAGCAGGAGTTTCCATTTTCATATTAGATAAAGTGGACTTCAAATCAAAGTTAGTGAAGAGGGATATAAAAGGACATTTCATGCTTCTTAAACCAATCATACATCAACAAGACATAACAATCATAAATATCTATGCCCCAAACAATGGAGCATCTACATATATCAAACAAATCCTCCTCAACTACAAAAATCAAATAGACCACAACACAATAATACTTGGTGACATTAACACAGTTCTCTCACCACTGAATATATCTTCCAAACAAAAACTAAACAAAGAAACCATAGAACTCAGTAAAACAAGCAATAATTTATACTTAACAGACATATATAGAGTATTCCATCCATCAACGAGTGAATACACTTTTTTCTCAGCAGCACATGGATCCTTCTCCAAAATAGATTATATGTTATGTCACAAAACAAGTCTTGACAAACACAAAACAGTAGAGATATTACCCTGAATGCTATCTGACCACAATGGAATACAATTAGAAATCAATGACATATTAAAAAATAGAAACCACTGCAACACCTGGAAACTAAATAATATGCTATTGAATGACACATGGATAACAGAAGACATCAGAGAAGAGACAAAAAAAATTCTTAGAGGTATATAAAAATTCCAATACAACATATCAAAATCTCTGGGACACCATGAAGGCAGTGCTGAGAGGAAAGTTCACTGCATTAAGCTCATTCATTAAAAGAAGAAGAAATCAACAAATAAATGATGTAACTCTATACCTTAAAGCCATAGAAAAAGAAGAAAAAACCAACACCAAAAGAAGTACGAGGCAGGAAATAATTCAAGTAAGGGCTGAAATCAACAAAATTGAAACAAAAGAAAAAAATTCAAAAAATTGACAAAACAAAAATCTAGTTCTTTGAAAAGATAAACAAAATTGATAAATGCTTAGCCACCCTAATGAAAAGAAGGGGAGAGAAAACCAAAATTACTAAAATTCATGATGAAAAAGGAAATATCACGACAGACACTACTGAAATAAAGAGGATAATTAGAAGCTATTTTGAAAATTCATACTCTAGTAAAATAGAAAAGCCTGAAGACACCGACAAATTTCTAGAGGCATATGACCTAGCCAAACTGAACCAGGAGGTCATACACAACTTAAACAGATAAATTTCAAGCAAGGAAATAGAAGATGCCATCAAAAGCCTGCCAACCAAGAAAAGCCCAGGACCAGATGGATTCTCAGCCAAGTTCTACAAGATCTACAAGAAGAATTAATACCAATACTTCTCAAACTATTTCATGAAATGGAAAAGGAAGGAACCCTTCCAAACTCATTCTATGAGGCTAGTATCACCCTGATTCCAAAACCAGACAGAGACACATCAAAGAAAGAAAATTTCAGACCAATATTCCTGATGAACATAGATGAAAAAATTCTCAATAAAATTTTGGCAAATCACAGACAAAATCATATTTAAAAAATAGTGCACCATGATCAAGTGGGGTTCACTTCAGGGATGAGAGAATCATATGATTTTATCAATTGATACAGAGAAAGCATTTGACAAAATACAGCACCCTTTCATGTTCAAAACACTATAAAAACTAGGGATAGTAGGAACAACTTTGTAAAAGCTATCTTTGCTAAACCCAAGGTCAACATCATCCTAGATGGAGAAAAATTGAAAGCATTCCCTCTAAAAACAGGAACAAGACATAAATGTCCTCTTTCACCACTGCTATTCAACATAGTCCTTGAAACATTAATCAGAGCAATTAGACAAATGAAAGAAATGAAAGAGATACAAATATGAAAAGAAGAAGTTAAACTATCAATATTTGCTGACGACATGATTCTATACTTAAAGGATCCAAAAAATTCTACCAGAAAACTTCTAGAATTAATAAATGATTTCAGCAAAGTAGCAGAATATAAAATCAACACTGACAAATCAATTGTATATCTATACATCAGTGATGAATCCTCTGAAAGAAAAAGTAAGAAAACTACTCCATTCACAATAGCCTCAAAAATAAAAAATAAAAAAACTTTGGAATTAATTTAACAAAAGAAGTGAAAGACCTCTACAATGAAAACTACAGAACACTAAAGAAAGAAATTGAACAAGACCTTAGAAGATGAAAAAATCTCCCATACTCTTGGATAGGCAGAATCAATGTTGTCACAAAGCGTTATATAGATTTAATGCGATTTCAATTAAAATCCCAACATCATTCCTTATAGAAATAGAAAAGGCAATCATAAAATTCATTTGGAAGAATAAGAGATCCAGAATAGCCAAAGCAATCCTTAGCAAGAAGAGTGAAGCAGGTGGCATCACAATACCAGACCTCAGATTATACTACAAAGCTATAGTAACAAAAACGGCATGGTACTGGCACCAAAATAGACAGGTAGACCAATGGTATAGAATAGAAGATACAGAGACAAACCCACTTACACACAGTTACCTTATACTAGATAAAGGAGCCAAACATGTACACTGAGGGGAAAATAGCCTATTCAACAAATGGTGCTGGGAAAACTGGAAATCCATATGCAGCAAACTGAAACTAAACCCCTATCTCTCACCATGCACAAAATTCAACTCAAAGTGGATCAAGGACCTGGGAATCAGACCAGAGACCCAATGCCTATTAGAAGAAAAAATAGACCCAAATCTTCTTCATGTCGGATTAGGACCATACTTCCTTAACAAGACTCCTATAGCACAAGAAGTAAAATCAAGAATCAACAAACGGGATGGATTCAAACTAAAAAGCTTCTTGTCAGCAAAAGAAATAATCAATGAAGTGAACAGAGAGCCGACATTCTGGGAACAAATCTTTGCCACACACACATTCGATAGAGCACTAATCTCCAGGATATATAAAGAACTCAAGCCAGGTGCGATGGCTCACGC
>CM053412.1:54702482-54746997 GCA_028644305.1 Xerus rutilus | reverse complement strand
AGTGAGACCCTGTCTCTACATAAAACACAAAATAGGTCTGGGGATGTGGCTCAGTGGTTGAGTACCCCTGAGTTCAATCCCTGGTACCAAAAAAAAAAAGAACTCAAAAAACTTAACACCAAAACAACAAACAACCCAATCAATGAATGGGCTAAGGAGCTGAACAGACACTTCTCAGAAGAAGATATACAGTCAATCAACAGACATGAAAAAATGTTAGCCAGGCGTGGTGGCTCAAGCCTGTAATCCCAGCACTTTGGGAGGCTGAGACAGGAGAATCGTGAGTTCAAAGCCAGCCTCAGCAACAGCAAGGCGCTAAGCAACTCAGTGAGACCCTGTCTCTACATAAAACACAAAATAGGTCTGGGGATGTGGCTCAGTGGTCGAGTATCCCTGAGTTCAATCCCCAGTACCAAAAAAAAAAAAGAAAGAAAAGAAAAAATGTTCAACATCTCTAGCAATTAGAGAAATGGAAATCAAAACTACTCTAAGATTTCATCTCACACCAGCCAGAATGGCAATTATCAAGAATACAAACAGCTGGGATTGTGCCTCAGTGGTAGAGCACTTGCCTACCATGTGTGAGGCACTGAGTTTGATTCTCAGCAACACATATAAATAAATGAATAAAATAAAGGTCTATCAACATATAAAAATTTTTTTAAAAAGAATACAAACAATAAGTGCTGGCGAAGTTGTGGGGGAAAAGGCACACTCATACATTGCTGATGGGACTGCAAATTGGTGCAACCAATCTGGAAAGCAGTATGGAGATTCCTTAGAAAACTTGTAATCAAACTACCATTTGACCCAGCTATCTCACTCCTTGGTCTATACCCAAAGGACTTAAAAACAGCATACTACAGTGATGCAGCCACTTTAGTGTTTATAGCAGCTCAATTCGCAATAGCTAAACTGTAGGACCAACCTACATTCCCTTCAATAGATGAATGGACAAAGAAATGATGTTATATATACACAATGGAATATTACTCAGCATTAAAAGAGAATAAAATTATGGCATTTGCAGGTAAATGGATGGAGTTGGAGAATGTCATGCTAAATAATGTAAGCCAATCTCAAAAAACCAAATGCTGAATGTTTTCTCTGATAAGTGGATGCTGATCCATAATGGGGGAGAGCACATGGGAAGAATGGAAGAAATTTGGTCAAAGAGTAGGGAGGGGGAGGGGCCATGGGTACAGTAAAGATGGTGGAATGAGGTGGACATCATAGCCCTAGCTTCATGTATGACTGCATATATGTTGTGATTCTATATCACATACAACCAGAGAAATGAAAAGTTGTGCTCCATCTGTGTCAATGAATCAAAATACATTTTTCTATCATGTATACCTAAGTAGAATAAATAAATTTAAAAAAAGAAAAAGAAATAAGATAATCCTGCCAAAATGATTTAATTTAATTACAAAATCTAGTTCTCTACTATTGCATTTTTTTCCCTGATGACATTTCCTCAGATGGACTCTTTTCTCATCATATCTTATCTTTAATAACAAATTAAATTTCTTTTGTATTTTCCTACACTCCTGGATTCTCAGTCCCCATAGGCTCTACTTTCTTTCTTGCCCAAGGTGGACCTCATGGCTTATCAGCATAATCACCAGCATGGTTATGTTGGGTGAAGGCTGAGATCGAAGGAGCCAGGAAAGAGGAGAACTTTGGGTGAGAAGTGTGGAACTGTTAGACTTACCATCCTCAAATACACTGCAACTTGCTGCAGCCTGATGAACAGGGCAGAGAGTGGAGAGTGCCTCCCCTCCAATACCGTACACTTGAGGCTGAAAATGGCTTCAAGGGAACACTATGAAGAGATGACCAATTTCTCCTGGAGTCTGTGGGGTGCAGAAGTTTGGTGTTAGACATGCAGATTCTGGCAGGCTGTTCTAAGGGTGACATGTGGAAAGGGAATGACATTAGAGATGTCCTTAGTCCCTTGATCTGTTGACTAAAGAATGGATATGATCATCTGAGCCAGAGATAGGCTCCAAGAATAAGAAGTCACACTGGGTATTCTTGAATAGAGGCCTCCTACCTTTCTCTTTTGACTTCCAGCTGGAGTCAGCTAGTGTGAGCTATGAGAGAGACTGGTAGGTAGAAAGAGAATGTCTGGGCACTTGTTTCTTCAGTTTCCCTTCTAGTCCAAGGTTTTGACTTTTAATAATGGGTTGTTTTCTACATCTGTATACACACATTCAGTTAAATACCCTCTTTTCCTGCAAGAAAGATCTTTATAGCTTTGATAGTATTATTTCTTCCTCATTTACACATTCATTAAGCTTTTCTTCAACCCTCACGTTTCAAGACATTCATTCTTACCTTTGGTTCATCCAGTATTATCACATTGCTTCAAGGATATGAAAGGATTAATGTTAAACAAAGAAAAAAAAGGGGCAGGTATTCCTGGAGAAAGAGAGATCTCTCTACCATACAGCCTATGAAGGATGATTTCACTTACTTCAAGACTGGAGGTAGAGGGCCAAGGAGATCATTTGGACAGTTCAATATTGATCTGAGATTTCCCTCAGTGATGGAAGTTGATCTCAACTTGGACAATATAAGCAGAGGAATTAGTATTCCTATTTGGCCATCTTGTCTTGGCTTATTAAAGAGGTTGCAATGGAAAATGAGTGCACTTTCACTTATGATGAGCTTTTGGGAATCATGTGGACTGTGGAAGAAGTTACCTCCATCTTTGGGTGAGGGACTTTGCCTGAAGAGTGTTTCATTAGGATAAAGACAACCTCCAAAGAAAGACTTCATGGCGTTATTGGATGCAGAAATGGTGGTGGAGATAAATCAGACAGAAAGCAGCCCAGTAATCATGCTACATTTTGGGACAATAGTGGGATGTTTTAAGTGGAGAAACCCCAATATATTCATCCTGTTCTTTAGAAGAGAGAATGTCTGCTCTTGGCATCCATTAAACTCACAGAGCCATGTCACAGAGGTCAACGTGGCATGCCCCACTTACAACTTTCAAGACCCCCCAGTTTTTCTCCTTATGCCCCACCCATGCTACTGAGGACAGAGAGAAAAATCCAGTGAAGACTGTGGGGGAGGCATGAGAAGTAGGAGAAGAAGGAGGAAGAATAAGTAGGAGTGGGAGAGAGAGATGGGGAAGGGAAGAAAGAAGGAGAAGAATAGGAGGGTGTGGGAGAAGAATACAAAGGAAAGAGAGGGAGAGGGAGAAGAGGAGAAGGAAAGTGAAGGAGAAAGATGAGGACAAAGAAAAGGAGAAAAGAAGAGAGGCAGACAGAGGACAATTCTGAGTGGTGAAAGGAGAGATGGACTTCAGTGATGGTTAAGCTACCTGGATATCTTTATTACCTAACCACATGTCTGCTCATGGCCAAAGGTGACCAGAAAACAGTTTTTATTGTTTTGTAGCATCCTAAAAGTTTATGGAACTTGCTCAAACTTTCAATCGAGGAAACCCTAACCATACACAGAGTTTTAAAACGCAGTGAAAAGGAAAAATATGTTTATTTTTTTGGTCCCTGTCAAGATTTGTTCTTTCAACACTCTGGTTCCATGTTCTCCCCTTCTTAACCATGGAAATTGGGCCACCAGGAATCAATAAGTTTCAATTTCATCTGAGATTTCAATCCAAACCATCTCTTAAATAATTCTTAAAAATTCTTTTCTGGCTTACCATGACAGATGATCTAAATATTTATAACATATTTCAAGACCCTTTCTACTATCATATTCACTCATCCTGCATATAATGCTTGAACTTGACCTGTTTGGTAGCTATAGAAATACACCATTCAAGTCTTCAGGCAGTCCCGGTTACTACCCACTGGGCACAAGACTGAGTTTGTGTACACCTTCCAGCCAGTAACTGAGCACAGCAGCCTTCTGAGGCAGCCCATTCCCATGAGTCATAAGTCTCTTTTAACAGCTTTGGCTCAATGACTCCCTTTCTGAGAAACTTTCTTACAACAGAATATAGCCTGTTTTTCTTCTAACCCAATCTTCTTTTTTTCCCCCTCAATCACAGGGGTTAGAACAACATCAGAGTTTGATGCATCTCCTTGACAAAGGGGACATTCAATCAATAGGCACTTGAGCTTTTAGTTGTGAGCATTAAACTTTTTAAAAGAACAATCTACAATTCTAAATCACAGGGTTTTACTGCAACTCATTTTGTATTTATTTGCTCCTCTGGAACATGGTTGCATTATCTCAGCACTTTATACTTCCAGATGTTATTTATCTTATTGAGAAATCCCCATGTCAACCTCTGGTGTGGATACACACTAGGTGTGGGGACCACCTTGCACCTGGATTTCTGCCTAGAATATAAGAGAACTATATCTTCCAAGCAGATGATGGTCTGGTTCCATTTTAGATGACTGTGAAGCTTCCAAGTCCTGGGATTACGCCTGAAATCCTAGCACTTTGGGAAGCTGAGATCATTTGGTATCCACCATTTTCTCAAAAACCTGAGTATAAATAAAATCTGGAAATGCTGCTTCAAGATGCACCTCCAGCCCCAACATTTAAGTGTTGAAATTGCTATGAGAAAGGATAAAAAGAAAAAAAAAAGGACTAAAAAGGGAACAAAAAATGGGTGAAGTTACTTCTTCTTCTTTTTTTGTTGCTGAGGTAGTTGGATTAAAAAAAAGTCACATGAGTATCTGGGCTTATAGCTTTGGAAAAGATTCTGGACAATTTAAGTATTTATAACTTCTGGTTTAATGCTTTCAAATTCTAAGAGGTTTAGAAGTTTAGAATATCTTTAATTTTGCTAGTTTAAATAAAAATATGGGAGAATATCTTTTTTATACATTATTTTCTACATTAAATGATAGCCATTTAAAAATATTATATTTGTTAAGAATTATGCATGTAATGTTTTTTTTTGTGCTTCTTATTCTTTTAGAAGAATAAGGAAACTATACAGCTACTTAAGTATAATTAAGTAAAAAAATGAAACAGAAAAAATAGAAGATGAGAGATCAGTGGAACTTTGTGACCCTCTTCTTCTCACTTTGCCATTGAGGCATACAGAGATTTGGGTTCAGGTCATCCAGATGGGGAATAAATAAACCTAATCCAGACATCAGGTCTTAACTCCCAGTGTTCCTGACTTTTCCTGTGTTCCCTGGAGCCTGAGGGTGAGTTGCCTGAGGAGTTGAAGGAGAGAAGCAAAACTGTGCCTGGGGCAGAGTAGAGCTGCTGTCATCTGGTTTATATAAAATACTTCTATATAGAATTTTAAGTAAGGGTTTTGAACCTAACAGGTTACATTTGCTCCTTCAAAGCTATTATGCTTTGAAATTAAGGCAAAAGATGATCATGAACAAATAGCAAAAAAACTACACAAGACTTACTGATATTGGAAGAATGTATATAATTCCTGAAAAACCCAGAATACAATTCAGTTTTCAGTACAATTCTTTAAATGTAAGTAGTGGAGATTTTTATCTTGTCTTTTTTTTTTTTTTTTTTTTTTTTTTTTTTGCTTTGGTTTTAGGTAGTCAGTACTGTTAGGTTTCTCCTGATTGGTGAAATACCTGTCAGCATAGAATCTGCTCCGAGAAAGTAGTATCTTTCTTGGCTTAAAGTTAAGTTGCTTTACTCAATCAGAAATAAGTTTCTATTTTGTTTAAATACTGGGAGCATGCCCTTCTATTTTGCATCATGAAGTGGTCATCTAGATAAGGAGAACAAAGGAACAAATCCAGGAAATGATTAGGTCTTTAGGCTTGCTTAAGAGACTTCTGCTCTTTGCTTCCATGTGTACCCTTGATTTTATCTTTTTCTTTTTACAAAATGGGTTAATTCTCTTTTTTCTTTCCTAATGCTTTATCTCCCACTTAAACAGAGCGAGTTTTAATTTTAACTGCTTCATTGCATTCACAGAAAGTGTTATTATCACTTACACATGCTTCAAAGGCCTTAAATGGGCAGACAGGGAGAAAAGAAATACAATTGGCTTTAAGTGGCTGGAACACATGGGGAGTGACATGGTGCACAGTTAAGGAAAATTGGATGATCCAGATTTATACATAAGTTTGTGCACTGAACGCATACAAACTCTGCCAGAATCAAAGCAGCTTTTCTCATGTTAGTAATTTCGTGATTGAACTTCATTTATGCCCTTTTCTCATGATTAGAATTTTCCTAGAAAAAAATATCTGCACATATTAACAGGCTTGTCATTTATAGTTTTTTTTTTTTTTTACCAGAACCTTAAAGTATGTCAGCAAAGTAAACTAATTTGTTAATATGCCAAAGCACACTCTCTGAATGTCTGACTTATGCTGGCAACAGGCTGCTCAGCCCAAGCAGCAATCACCACAGAAATAGGTAGGAAGGCGGATAGGAGCCCATATTCTGATTTAGTACTTCTTTCCTGGAGCCAGAATGGTCTCCTAGCACTTTCCCAATGGACTGCAGTGACTCCAAGTAACCTGTCTCCTCAGCCCTATTTTATCTACCACTGATAATGTATTCTGTTTTTCTTAAACATAAAATTTCTACAAGTATAAAGAAGTGGGAAAATGCTCTCTGAAAAGACTACAGTCAAGAAAATGAGAAGCAAGAGTACACATGAATATGATACAAGAACAGAACAGGGTACAATTCCAATTTGTATCCTCCTGAGGGACCCCTAAGGGCACATCAACCTCTGATGGGCACCAGGCTCTGTGTCTTCCAGGACAGATGTCCATGTTGCAGGCTTGGTGTGGGTTTCTGCCATAGCTTCTCCTGGGGCAATACTTGAAGGAAAGAAGGATGTAGCAGCAAGTGATGATGCCTTCTCAGTTTCTGTTTTTCCTCAATGAGTTAAGTTCGAAGAGGAGGTGGCAGCCCAGGGTATGATGTCAGAAAACTGCAGAACTCTGCACATACTGACTTTGTCAGAACTCCTGTTCTAAGACGTTGAACAACTTTAGCATGGCTTCTGCAGCCTACAACTGCATTCCTGTGAAGACCCCACCTCCCTTTGAGCTCCTGACTGACAAGTTCAAGGCTGCCCAAGAATTTACTGTTCAATCTATTGGACATCTGATAACAGGCCCCTGATTTTCCATTCTTAGAGCATTAACAAAAAGAAGTATCTCAATTTAAATTTTTCCTCTGTCTCTTTAAGACATAGATGTATGTCAGCTACAACCCAGGAGTGTCTTCCTCAAGGAAGGCTTCTTTGAAGTGTAAGCCTCAGGAGGATGGAGCCCTTGTCTTGTGCTCCTGTGGGAAAACAGAAATCTTAACATTAACGACTACCAACTCGCAGGCACAGATGGCTCCTAAATTTAAACTATTCTCCATAAAAACTGATGCCTTGATTGGCAAATTATCAAATTATTCATTAATTGAGGGTGCCTCTCCAGTGCAGAAATGAAGTCTTCTTGATGCTACATACTATTCCCAGAAGAGTGCTGGACTGATGCTGAATATAATCTAAATAGAAGTCTTTTATTATCCTAAAATCTGCCCAATATCTGACCATCCCAAAGCCAGAGAAGCAAACATCTAATGTTATCTTAATGCCAATGAAAACATCATATTCTGTGGCTGGCCCTTTCATTGATTCTTTTTGAGATCAAACATGAGGATTTTTTTCAGGTTTACCTCTTTGTGTAGGAAGGTCAAAAAGCTTGCTGGGATATTGATCAATTCATGTTTAATTACACAAGTAAATACAAGTCTCCTACGGCTGTTATTTTATTTGGGAAAAATTCACTTTCAAACTATATGTGATACCTCACAATGTACTGGGTAAATATATTTGTATTTATTTTTATCAATAAAGTCATTTTTCCTAATGGAGACATAACTGCTGTTTTCCCAAGTAGATGGAAGAAATTTCAGGCAAGTGGAATTACGTGCACAGACTGCAGAACAGGAGGTCTGAGTCCAAGGAGGGTAGTCACCTGGCTGTTGGCTGGGCACCTAACAAGGCATATCTATTCAATATTTTAGTGTGTGGGTGCAACAAATAAACGTTAGTGCTGGTGGGTTCTCTCTACCTTTCCTTTCCCTTTGTCATTTCTTTCTTTTTTCACGAGTTTCCATACTGATGGGAGAATTTTAATGACTCTAATCAGGGAGAAAACATCCACTAACTCTGGCCCAATATTGTAGTGTTGGCAATATTTGCCAGCATCTGGCCTGTGTCATAGTCTGGGCAGAAAGTGTTTTAGCTAATTATATCTAGTCCCAAAGAGGGTCATATGCATTTTGCATTGTGCTTTACAACTAGTGGATTAAAGGGAGCATTAGGGAAGAATGGAATTCCTTTAGGTAGAGGAGAGTGGAGGTAGGAAAAGGGACCTGGGGATAGGAAGGATAGTAGAATGAAACAGACATTATTACCTTATGTACATATATGACTGCATGACCGATGTAATTGTACAACATGTATAATCAGAAAAATGAGAAATTGTACCCCATTTATGTATGATATATTAAAGTGCATAAATGCAGTCTACTGTCATGTATAACTAATTACAACATAAAAATTAATTTAAAAAAGGAGATTTGGGAGAGATTTTAAGTTGGTAGGGTATATGAGTATTTACAGAAGACTCAATGCTTAGCACTGATCTGTGCACTGGAGAGGACAAAGGTCTAAGAATCAACCCTGAATGTTTATGTAGAGCTAGCAATATTGGTGAGACAAATCACACAGAAATACTACTTGAGGACAAGGTACAAGTTATTTTTTTGAAAGTTAAAGGAAAGACTGAATTTGTTGTATAGAAGAGAAAGAGAAATAATCAATCATTGATCAAAAAAATACTCATTTTCCTGGGCAGGATTCACAAAGAAGTAAAAATTAGATGGCTGC
Source organism: Xerus rutilus (assembly GCA_028644305.1). Classification (NCBI taxonomy): domain Eukaryota; kingdom Metazoa; phylum Chordata; class Mammalia; order Rodentia; family Sciuridae; genus Xerus; species Xerus rutilus. The sequence continues at coordinate 54,738,167 of CM053412.1, read as the reverse complement.
AGGCAAAAAGAAGAGAGTGTAGTTTTCCTGTCCCTCCTGCTTCACATGTGTCCCCGACATAGGTATCTAAAGGCCAAGGAGATACAGTCACTGGTGGGATGTTTGGGGATAGGCTCACAGAGAGGCATCATCTGAGTAGGACCTGAGGGATGTGTAAAAATTTAGATGAAAGAAGAACTTCTATCTCTAAGTTGTGGTGTGGACAAGGCAGAAGAGGAATACATTTTAAAGTAGTATAGTCCTTAGGACCCAAGAAATTTTGCTAATACAGATGTTCCTCAGAATATCCCTGAAACTGCCTTCCCACAAGGAACCTGGGATAGATTGCACATTTATTTACAACCGAAGCTGATAGTATTCCAAGGCAGCCATTCCAGGCTTGGAGTTTCTGGGTACAGAGTTGGACCTTCTGGGTACAGAGTTGGAGCTCCCCATCACCCAACATATATTCTCATGACCTAGAGAGCTCCTTAGGCCCTTCAACTGAGCTCTTTCGAGCACAGAAAGGTACACTCTTCCTTCCTGCCTAAAGTGTTCTTCCATTGTCCTTTATTCAAGCTCTTTAGGCCAAAAAGAAAATGCTGCATTTTTTCAGACAGAAGCCCCAGTTATCACTGTTGTCTGTGTAGCAGGATTTTCTTCTATATCAATGGTAGCAATGAATTTTCCCTGTTTTACTGTCTCTGTCACTGGACTTTACTTCCCCGTAGCTTTCTTGGTGGCTTATAACATCTTGGACAAGTTCTTTGACATATTTTCTTTTGCTGCTTATTGAAGATATACCTAACTTCAGGAGTGTATAATAGAAAATACACTGGAGAGAGTAAAGTATATCCTATTATAGGAGAAAATTATTATCATGCCCTGCCATCCGAGTAAGCGTAGCAGTGTTTGGTTTTATTTTAAAGTAAATTTGAGACTTTGTGTTCTTGTCAAATTGCTTTATAATAACAGAATGGAATTTCCATAATGATTTACCCTTTCTCTTTTAGCAATGTAAATGGCTTTATCAAGATTATTATACCAAGAGCAAACATTATGCAGAGAATATTACAGCTCCCATCAATCACTTGTCTATGATCTGAAGCTTTCTTCAGTGAGACTGATTGAAGTGGATTTTAAAAATCCCAACTGAAGGATGATTGTGGGCATTTTATTCAGTGTAAATGATGTTTTATTCTATGTAGTGACTAATAAAGACTCAAGAAAAATGAAGATCCAATGAAGCTTGTCAATGCTGAAGTCCACGGTAAGATCTGAATGTACAGAAATCTTAGAAAAGACAATGGTTCCCTGTCTCTACATAAAACACAAAATAGGGCTGGGGATGTGGCTCAGTGGTCGAGTACCCCTGAGTTCAATCTCCAGTACCAAAAAAGAAAAAGAAAAAAGAAAAGACAATGGTTTCAAAAAGAATTTATTCTCTGCACTGGTGTAAACTTCTTACTCTATTAACTTTGAAAAAATTAGAGAGGTTTTGCAATTTAAATGTTATCTTTTCTTTATATATTTTTCTTATTAGTTCATTAATGTGTTGTATTCATCTCCTGGGATTATTGAAATAAAGTTAGAAAAAGATAATACATGTACTCAGCCTACATAACATTCATGTTTGTCAAGTGGAATAGAGGGTAAAACTGCAGAACTGAGAAAAATAGGTTAAATATTTCCATAGAAAAGATGCTTTTGGCAGCATCTCTACTTTTTAGTAGTCTTCCAAATTTATTTATTTTGTTGATATATTAGACTGTGAATAAAATTTTGTGATGTGTATATTCATTTTCTATTATTTCCTGAATAAAAATGATTTTTAAGCTCATCAATAGATGACTGCTTTATTTTATGTTAATAATTTTGAGGTTTCTATTACTTAAGTCTTTCATGCATCTTTGCTTATTTTTTGTCTTTCCATATTCTTTTATTTTAGGTAAGATTCATAAAAGGTGTACAGTATCATTTTGCGTTAAAACTCAGGGAATCCTTGTCTTTTGATAGTACTTTTGAGCAATTGCATTTTTAGATTTCACAGCATGACAAAGCATGTTAATGTTTTTACTCTGTTTCTGCTTTCACCAAGTAAATTAGAAATAACGAAGAATATAAACAAAATTTGTATTCCTAAGCATTTTTTCATAAATTTAACAACATGCTGCAGAAATCTGGGAAGGCTTTAAATGATACTGATATTTGGTTACCACATCCAGAAACTCTGATGTAGTTGACAAGTTGGCTTCCCAAGAGGAGTTCTAATGTGCATTTGTATTTTAGAAAATTAGTCTCTTTGTTTCTATCCAATATCAGAAAAAACTTAATATTAGCAATGCAGATTTATACATGCTAAATTTCACTACATAAGCTGACAATCTGGCAATAGAAGTGTCTGATGACTTTCTAGATCTAATGGGGTCCAGGAGACATTGTCCATTCTCTTCTTCCCCATTGCTCTGAGGAATATAAAATGAGTTCAAAGTCTTCCCAAATCACTGAGCTCTTAAATGAAGAAAGGGTTTAGATTCTCTTGATATGACCCAATTTTGTCTTTCAACCTAGCTTGAAGTTATCAAATTGCAAAGCAATTCAGATGTAAGCTAAACAAATGGCTCTAATAGTTACATGGCACTTCCTTGATCTACAGAGACAGGTACCCAGGATTGGAATCAATGTCAGAATTACCTTCATTCTGCTTTAAAATCTGATTTGCCAAGAGGAGGAATTTGATTTTTAAAATGGATGAATTCTTACAGAGATCTCCAGTTCTTTACCCACTTCCAAATATTCATGGAAGTCTTGAGAATGAACCAATGGATAAAAATTGTTTACCCTGTGCCAACCTGTGCAGAATATTCAGTTAAGAATAGCTGGGGAATAAGAAGGCAAGTATACAGAAGAGTCTTTATGAGGTCAATCTAGAAAACCATGAAAGCACAAAAAGACAGCAGCACCAAGTTATTACTGTGCCACATGACTTACAGACAAGGTAAATGCAGCACAAATCAAACAGGACTTGTTTGTTAGTTTGCTTGTTTATGGATTGCGTTGTTGCAAACAGTTCTGCACAGACTTTGGTATGGGAATAAATAAAACTTTAAACACCCTGTTTCCAAAAGTTATTACTCAAGGTTTCTTTTCAGAATAATTATCTAACACAAGCCACCTGTCAGAAGCTAACCAAAGGCACGATGCCTGGCATGAATGATGCCAATATTTTAGGGAACTAGAGTTCTCAGAACCAGATGAACCCTAAGGAAGTGTGATGTTCTTTTTCTTCTAAACAAAGTGGAAATGACTTTACTCACCAAAACTCTGCAAAAGAAATAAATCATAAAATTCTCATGAAACCACAAAAGACTTCGAATGGGCAAAAAGAACAGAGCCAGAGTTTCACACTATCTAATATCAAAACATACTCTGTTTTAGGGGCTGGGATTGTGGCTCAGTGGTAGAGTGCTTGCCTTGCATGTGTGAGGCACTGGGTTCGATCCTCAGCACCACATAGAAAAAAAACCTAATAAGAAAAAAGATATTGTGTTCAACTAAAAACAATATTTAAAAAAAAGAACATACTCTGTTTTAGTTAGCTTTTCTATTACTGTGATCAAAATTCCTGAAAGAACAACTTGGAGAAGGAAAAGTTTATTTGGGGCTCATAATTTCAGGAGTCTCAATCCATAGATGGTGGACCTCTTTGCCCTGGGTCCAATGTAAGACAGCACATGGTAGGGGAAGCATACCCCAGAGGAAAGCTGCTCAGTGCATGCTGGCGTCAGTAAATAGAGAGAGGGAGTGGTGAAGGGGCAACAGGGAAAATGCACCCTTCCAGGGTATACCTCCAGTGACCCACCTCTTCCAGCCAAGTCCCACCTGCCTACAGTTACCACCCAGCCAGTCCATTCAAACTAAGATGGACAGATTAGGTCCATCTCTCAAAATCCAATCATTTCATATATGAAGATTCCTAAATTAACAGAAACTTTTGGGAGACTCTTCATAGCCAAACCATAACATATCCCAAAGAAAAAGTCTGCAAAATGTGCAAAATAATAAAACAAAACAATGAATCCATGAAGTGAAACAAAAAACTATAAATCAACATAGTCAGTCTATGAGATTTTTTCATTAATAATTTGAAGAGCTTTAATAATATAAAATGGACATCACACAAAATTCACCAATTATAAAAGTTAAAAATCATTACCAAATGGTAAGTTTTTGGGATTGTTCAACCAAATAACAATAACATATAACCAAATAACCAAATAACAGCATAAGCTTATTTTGAGATAATGTTGTATGAAAGAAAAGTTGGTGTGAAAGAAATTCATTTTTTCCATGTTAATATCCAGTTGTTTCAACATCAACTGTTGAAATCAGAATCCTTTCCTCATTGAATAATTTTTGCACCTATGTCAAAAAATAATTTCCATAAATGTAAAGGTTAGCTGCATTCATCAATATATCTTAATTACTGTAGCTTTAGAATGAATTTTGAAATTGTGTAAGTTTTCCAAATCTTTTCCACTTCTTCAAAATAATTTTTTATATTCTAGGGTTTTTTTTTTCTTTTTCTTTTTGCATCTACAAATGCACTTTAGGACCACCATATACATTCTCATAGTAAGTGTGATGAGTTTTTGAAAGAGATTGACTTGCCACTGTGATATTGAATTTTTCAATCATGAACATAAAATATATATTTATTTAGATGTTGTTTTAACATCTCTAAGTGATGCTTTGTAGTTGTCAAATTATTTTTAATTTTTTTGCTATAAGTATTCTTCATTATTCTATTATGAACTGAATTATTTTCTCAATTTTAATTTTGAATCATGTTGCTAGCATAAAATATTATGCAATTTTATAGTACATAATACTATTGATTTTTGGATATTGATCACATGTTCTGCCATGTTACTGATTTTTTGTATTAGTTTTAGAACTATTTTTGTGAATCCTTGAGACTTTTCTAACTAAAGAGCATATAATCTGCAAATAAATTCATCTCTGCTCATTCCTTTCCAGTCTGAGCATCTTTTGTTCATGCTTGCTTCCCACACCCCAATACTAGCTAGAACCTGCAGTGTCCTGCTGAAAAGCAGAGGCAAAAGTAATCATCCCTGTCTTGTTTCTGCTCTGAGGGGGAAAATACTATCTTTCACCACCAAATATGATTTTAGTGTAGATGTTGTAGATCACTTAAATAATCAGGTTAAGAGATTTTTTGTTTAAAGTTATTTTTTAAAATACAGATGAGTCATAGATATTGCCAAATATCTTTTTCACTTCTATTAAAGTGATCATATAGTTTTTGAATCTCAGATGTAAACCAGCAGTGAATGAAAGTGGGTAAATCTCACTTGATCATCACACTTATATACAGCAAATATATATTATATTGCCAAGGCTCCCTCCAGTCTTTGGTATGTCCAGCTTTCTGGTGGGCCAAAGGAGACAGCCTCTAACTTTCTGTAACTTGGCATCCAGGTGTATCCTTGTTTGAGGATGCAGTCATGTGTGCCTTCCTAAAGAAAAACTGTCAAATCTAATGCAGGCTCACCAGTATATATTTTTGTGTGGGGTGTGATGGGATCTGAAGCAGAGATGTTGAGGTCTGGCTGAAATGGCCCTGGGTAGCTTGTGGGAGGTACAGGGCTACTATTCCCCACTGAAATGTACAGGTTGGCAGATGCTTATCTGGACACACTGGTGGTGGCTAGTTTGTATAGGACACTTCTCAGTAAGAGCACTTTTGGGGGTGCACTCTGTTGCTTATGTACAAGGGTTTCTGCTAGCTGTTTGGGGTTTTGATGGTTTCTTTTTGCCCCCAGGAAATATTTTTCATGTGTCTTTGCATCTAAAAGTGCTTTGTGTCTACTGTCATTCCTGAGTCATGACTGTAGATCCTCAGAGAGGTATTTTGTGCTACTAGGGCACAGGATTCTCTATCCTGGTTGCTATGGTTCCTGAGACAGTGCTGGTGCTAGTTAAGACAGCCCCACAGTCCCAAGTTGGTATGTATTCAGTGGCCATGGCACCTGCTGGCTGTTTCTGTTGGGTGTGAGGGTGCAGGGCCAAGGGCTGTCCCTAGTTGCTGTAGATTGCTAAGCTCCTACCCTACATCTGCCTGGGGTGATTGACAATGACCAGTGTCTAAATGCTTGGTGGCTGTCTGCAGCTGTTAGGCCTGTGTGTACAGGCTTTCTGTGTGGTGTCTGGTGCCACAGGAGCCTCCGTCCTGGCTGTAGCATATCACATGGACATAACCTGCCACTGGGCAGGTTGTCAGTTGGGCCACTTGTGCTCTCACAGATAGTGGCCATGAAGTGTGCAGCACAGTTGCCCTGGGGTAATTTTCTGGTGCAACACTCCCCCAGAGTTACTTGCTATCAAATCGGCTCTACCTGTCTTCCCTTGTTCATAGTGGGGATGGAGATTTTAGCAACCTTCAACTATCAGAGATCCTTCTACAAGATTCTTCTTTAAGGATTACTGAGATAGTCTATTTTAGAGGTATTTCTTATGGATTTATTTGTTACTATCTGTAGATGGAAGTTATGTAGATGTGATTTCTTCTAGGGGGTCTATATAGCTGTGAACACTACAAAATGAGTACCCTGATGGGCAGTTTTCTGTCAACAACTGGAGCTGGATGGTGCGATCTTCACTGTTTTTGCCACTCCTGTCCTGTTTTAGCTTGGTTTGCCTTTCTTTACAACTGCTGTTAAGAAAGGAACCTTTAAGACTTTGTCTCTTCCTCTTTCTCCCTTTGTTATCCCTGACTTCGTCCTGGTCAGGGTTTGGGGTCAATGAATTCTTACCTTCTTTTCTGTTGAAGTAACCACATTCCAAGCCCCTCCAGGTATCAGACTGTCCAATATTGAGTTTTGTGGTACTCCCTGTAATCCACTGGTCTGATGTCCACTTTCTACTTCTATTTTGGGATGCCTGAGGAGTGGGCGTTGATGCCTAGCTCCACTCTGCCCTTTTCCAAGAATTAAGAAGCTTCAGTTATTGACTGAGACTTCTTTGCTCATAGAGGCATATGAGGTTATTCATTTCTTTAGTTGCATCCCTTCCATTTTCATATGTTATGTTGTTCCTCTCATTTCAAACATTTTCTTTCTTTATGTGTTCTTTGATCCATGGGTTATTTAAAAGTTTGTAAATTTTTAAATACTTTCCATATACATGAGGACTTCCATATCCCTCATCATTGAATTCTAATTTAGTTTCATTGAACTTCAAATATTTTCTTTGTTTGACTTCAGTATTTTTAAATAGCAGTCTTAAAAAAAATACTTGCATAAGATCTGTTCTGTATGATAGATTGAATGCTATTGAAAAAAATGTGTATTTGGCAGTGATTAAAAGGCATGTCCTATAATTTTTGTTGAATAAAATTTGTTAATACTGTTGTTCAATCTTTTTTATTCATTTTTTTCTGCCTGCTTTTTTTCTCAATTATTGAGAGTGAGTATCAAAATATTTAGCAGTGGAGATGGGTGTGGTGGTGCAGGACTGTAGTCCTAGCTACTTGGGAGGTTGAGGCAATAGGATCACCTGAGTCTAGGAGTTTGAGGCCAGACTGGGAAACATAGGCATAGTCCATTTCAAAAAAAATACTTTGACAATAATTTTTAAAATACCTATTCTCCTTACCATTTTGTTAGCCTTTCCTTTGCATTTCTTTGGGCTTTATTGGCAGATGCATATACATTTAAATTATATATTCCATATGTGTTTACCCACTTTTTTTTTGGTACTAGAGATTGAACTCAGGGGTACACGACCACTGAGCCACATCCACAGCCCTATTTTGTGTTTTGTGTAGAGACAGGGTCTCACTGACTTGCTTAGCACCTCACCATTGCTGAGGCTGGCTTTGAACTTGCGATTCTCCTGTCTCAGTCTCCTTAAGTGCTGGGATTACAGGCTTGCAGCACCGCGGCTGGCTTGTTTACTCACTCTTTGTTAAATAGTATTTCCCATCTTAAAGTCATTCTCTCTGATATTAATAAAACCACAGTGTTCTCTTATGGTTATTGTTTGTATGGTATATTTATTTTCATCTTTCACTTCAAACTATTGTACATTAAATCTAAATGTGTGGTTTATATTTAGCATACAAATGCATATTGCTTTTCATGTAATCTGATAACCTTTGTCTTTTTATTAATTACATTTAATGCAATTATTGTTTTGTTTGGATTTAAAGATGCTATTAGTATTTGTTTTCTTTGCATCTCCTATATTTTTGATGCTCTGTTCCTTCTTAACTGTTTTTATTGAAAATAAATATATTCTGTTCTATCAATTTAAATTTGTCTTCAATTTTTATTATGATTTTTAGTTATTTTATTAATGGTTGCTCTAAAGGTTAAAAAAATGTGTCTTAAGTTGATTCTTTTGGATGTATGTGAGAATAGTGCTCTAATTTTTGGTTAGATTTGCCAGTTGCCATCATGTTGGATGTCTAAGAAAGCTATGGGGCTCTAAGGCAGAGATTGTCTCCCAGCTGAGCTTCTTGGAATGGGAAGAGATGGCCAATGCATCACTAACTCATATTTATACATCAGGAACTAGAACTTCTTTCATTAGTCACTTTCAGTTTATAATAAGTATCCCCATCTACAGTGCTAATGTAAGAATTAATAAATAATAAATTCATTTCTAGAAAGAAAAATCCTAGATACCCAAATTATCTTTCACATTTGCAGATGTCATTGTTACTGCACACATTATGCCAAGTGAAAGTACAACCAGTTCTGACCAGAATAGTCAGTCACTTGGAAAATTCTCAGTTCTGTTCAGAGTCTTCATTATAACTCTAATAACTGTGTGAGATTTGATAAACATGACCTTGGAACTAATAAATATTTCCAAGAACAAAGCAATTTAATGGTAGCACAAATCCTACATTTATAATTGTTTCCATTTAAATTTTGAACACATTATTCAATTACCTCCTAGTACACACAGACTCAGCTCTTATGTGACAATTTTATATCCATGCTAAGAATATAGGATTTTCCCAGTTCCATGGAGGTTCATTGGTATTAAAGCAGCAAATAAGATATATTTTTTACCTTTTAGTTTACAACATTATGGAACAGGCAATAACTTAAACACAGTCAATGGAGAGAACAAAACTACAGGTTTTAATCTATATTATTTTACATTCTCATTTTTGGTTTTCAAGAAACTTTACTACTAAACATATTACCAAGGCTTACTCAGAAAATGCGAATTATTTTATGTACTATGTAATACAGAAGAAGCTGGTTTATGAACATTTAATTCTGTATCTATTTTATCTATTTAAAAACTATACACGTCTCATCTTTTTGTAATTAACTATGTTTAACTATTATAGAAGCAAGTGATTTTCCATGAACACTTAATATTCAGATTGCTTAGTCTAATTAATGTTCTATTCATTAATAGCAGCATTAAATTTTAGTTTGTTTTCCTATCTCCTCATGAAGACAACAAAAGCTAAGGTTCCCTAACCTAGTAACATGGAGAAAAGTGGGTGGATATATAAACAGAGTTAAAGAAGTTTTCCTTTTATGAAATAATATGAACTCATGTTAATTATTGTAGTTTTATATGCTATATATATGATAGTTATCTTATTGATAATTTATTCTTTTCTGTGGTTTTTCAACAGTTTGATTGTGTATAAACTTGCTTACAGTGACTCTTCTCCTAGGCAGTTAATATTTTAGTTAAATGTCCTCTGATTTAGTTTTGATAGATAAAGTTCACAAATGAGTACTTTGAATATGTAATGTCTGGAGGTAATTAACATTATGGATGAGAAGTACAAAACCAGCCAGTTTTCTGACCACGAGACAATCTCCTACGAGTATCCTTCTGTAGAGGCAGCTCATCCACAAAGACATTACAGCCTGACATTTGGAGCTAAAGGTTCAGAGTTGGATATAAAATCCTAGTTATGTCAAGTATAAACTGTGTAACTTGGCTGAATGTAAACTCTGTCTTGGTTTCACCATGATACCTTTCTCTTAAAGTGACCTGGAGGATTAAATGAGAATGCTACACATAAAATGCCATAGACCAAGACTGGAACATAGATGCTATCATTATAACATGTATTTTTGAGATATAAATGTGGCTAAATGACATTCCATAGTTGTGTGGCCTCTATGGGCCTAATCTGTAAGACGTAGAGATTTCATTGAATGATCATTTGTTTTATGATTCCCTTCTAAGAAAGTAAAAACAAAGTAGCTACTGACATGCAGAAGCTTCATGATTAGACCTCAAGACTATTATAAACTGATAATATCCACTTTGGACAAGGTCTCAAAAGCCCCTGTCTGTGCTAAATGAATGACTGCTACGTTTTTCACTTATTACTGCTTTATTCTCTTATAATCAATCCACCCTCCTTTTAGATATGAATAAAGTTGTTCTCTGATTTCTGAAAACACCCAATCCGGAGAAAGCTTCTGTTTCCTTAGATCTTCCCCCAAACTACCCAACAAAAACCAATCATATTTTAGATACTTTCTAACACTCTCTTACTGAAATTACCCCTCAATTGCCCATCATGTGGTTATCCTTCACTGCAGCAAGTAAAAACTCATTCAACTCCAGATATTCCTGTTGGTCTTTTTTTGAAGGTTATTAAATAACTCAGAGTTATACATTATCTCAGTCACCACCTCTCATCCCTCATGAAATCCTTTTGTCCAGTATCCAAGTGGAGAGAACACTTAGATGTATACCTAGACACATCACCATCACAGCATTATTGGTTTCAGTGCAGGAAAGGAAGAAATCACAGATGTCCTCAAGGGAGCATCCTGAGTAGACATGGAACTGATTTTTAATACACGATGTTATAGTTCAGATATGAGGTGTCCTCCAAAAGCTCATGTGTAAGACAATGCTAGAAAGTTTACTATAGGTGAAATGATCGGATTATGAGAGCATTAGCTTAATCAATGCATTAATCTACTTGAATGGTTTAACTGGTGGTGATTGTGGACAGGCAAGGTGTGGCTGGAGGAGGTGGGTCACTAGAGGCCTGCCTTTGGTGGTTTATGTATTATCCCTGTTGTGCAGAGCTCACTCACACACACTCTCTCTCTCTCTTTCTGCTTCCTGATTGTCATGTCCTCAACTGGTCTCCTCTTCCACCCATTTCCACCACAATGCCCTACCTCACTTCAGGTCCAAAACAATGGAATCAGTCAGTGCCAAATAATTTTTTCCTCTCCAAAATTGTTCTTATCAGATCTTTTGGTTACAGTTGTGAAAAAGCTGACTAAAACATATGTTCTAGAGATAAATTCTGCTTCACAATTGTCCCCAGTTTCAAAGTTGCCATATTTTGGGGGGAGTGGTATTAAGGATTGAACCCAGGGGCACTAACCACTGAGCACTATCCCTATCCCTTTTTATATTTTATTTAGATACACAGTCTCCCTAAGTTTGCTTATGATACTCCTGCCTCAGCATTCCAAACCCCTGGGATTACAGGCGTGCTCCACAGCACTCTGCCAAAGTTATCATTTTAAAAGCTTCTCTTATACTTTTTCATTTGCAAAGAGGTAATTATTAAAAGTCTGGACTTAAGAAAATAAAATGTAAAATGGACAGCCCTGGACTTGGCAGTTTGGCAAGGGTTTTTTTTGATGTTCACTGCCACTGAGTCTCAGTGTTGTTCTTCCAAGGATCTTTTATTCATTAGATTCTTCATTCTCTCATTAGCAGAATCTAGTAGATTGAGTTTCATAATTCTACTAGAAAGTGAATACAACAAAGAACAGCGGAGGCAAGGCAGGCAATAGGAAGTGGATCCAGACGCTGAGACTGTGTATTGGGGAAGATCTCATGCTGGCTCCACCCAGTTTCTCCCTCTACTCACCCCTTCCTGGAATTTTCACCACCATTCCAGATGCTCAGGGCCCTGACCCCTTCTCTGAAGGTTCCCATTCCTCCTGAATCTCAATAAGTTTTCTCAAGCTGCACTGAATGCTATAGTCAGAGCCTATCCCCACTTCTTCACCTACCTCTATTCTGCTTGACATTTTGATTTCTCACTGCGAAAATTGGCAGTCACCTTGAGAGCAAAGCAGAGGCTAATACTAGAATGTCTTTCCCTTTACTCTTAATTGCAGGTCTCTCATTCTCAGATGCTTTAGTTATTCTCTGCTATTTTCAAACAGATGCATTTTAAATTTTGTTTGGTTTTCATATTCTCCTGAAGAGGAGAGTTTATGTCACATCTTACTTGGAAATAGATAAAAACATCCATCAGGAAATGTTGTTTTTCACAAGGAGATCTATTTCTACTATCGAAGATACAGCAATAATAACCTGTGCTATCTGGGTTCTTTGTTTTTAAGCAACACTAATCTTCCCAATTTGATCTTAAAAGGGATATATTAATGGGAGTTTGTTTTACCTAACACAATTTAGAAAGCTGAAAATTTTCCATCATTTTAATTGTTGTGCCACTTCATTCAAGATGTAAATTCCAGGGAGAGTATCTCATTGCCTCTATTTGTCTAGATGAGCATGGGGACCCATGAGTGACATTCCTGTAGAGACCACCCACTAACGTAGGTGGATGTTGAAGGATTGTTAGCAAAATAAAAGGTGCATGGGTACTTGAGAGACTATAACACACTCATCTGAAGTGTGGGTAAATTTTCAGAAAAGTAAAGAATATAGTCACATATCACTTAATGGCATTTTGGTCAACAACAGATCACATATGCATCAGTGGTCCCAAAATATATTGCCTGGTGATGTTGTAGCCAATTTAGTTTGTGTAAGTACACACTGCTTGATGTTCACACAATGACACAGTGGCCTTATGATGCATTTCTTAGAATATTTCTTCATTGTTAAGTGACATATGACTGTACTTCTTACGATGATGTATATCATCTTTCTGATACATTGAATTGGGTTTGAAAACAACCTAAGGGGAAGAGGAGGTGAAAGCTGGGGACCAGAGCCTCTTCTATATGCTTTTTCTCCCTCTCCTTATTTCCCTAGGCAACTCTGGTCTAGAGGTGAGGATTGTGCCCTTCTCACATTTCCTTCTCAGAAGGGTCTCATAAAGTAGGTGCTTCCACATGTGGTTAGGGAGCTTATCAAATTCAGAAAGAAATTAGAAACTGCACAAAATCTTCAAACAAAAAGGTCCACATGGTAAAAATGAACAATCAAGTTTGGGAGCAACAGACACAAATGTCTAGAGCCAAGAAGACCTCAGGAGGGGAAATTGGCATGGATCAGATCCCAAGGCAGCTGGTGTGTGTTCCATGTGATGTTTCTGATAGAAAGATGGGCCCCAGGTCTGACTGAAAAGTCAGCTTTCCAGTTAGGCTCAGATCTAACTGGAAATGTGACTCGGAAATTCACAGCTCCTCTTAGCAGTGCTTAGATGAATTTTTCTGGGGTATTGTCTACATTTTAGGTGAGTAGAGTCAATACTTGACTAATGTCCTAAATATTTTTTACTTAGGAATTTTTTTCTACAAAAATTAGCATTAACATGTTTCATTATTTTGGAATTTTTTTTGCACTGAAATTGTAAAGCATAACTTTGTTCTACTTTCATTATCAGCTCACTTTTGAGTTCTACCTTGTCACCTACACTCCATATAAATTAGTGTTCTTTTAAGTGTAAAATCATATACTTACATTTTCTGTATATATGTTTAAATTTTCCGTGGAGCTCTCACATGAGAAAATTCATGTTACATTTGTCCTTGTGAGCCTGGTTTATTTCATTCAACATAATATTCTCTAGGTTCAGAAATAAAATATTTCATATACCAAAAGATCTTAAATGAACTTCCAATATTCTAATATTAAAGACTTAATTACTAGCAAGAAGTAATTTATCATGTGTTCTCAACAATCATATCACTCTCATATCCCACTTGTGGCTTAAGGATGACTAAATATATTTAATGAATTCAGGAACATGTTGAGAAACAGACTTTATGTTTCTATTGTGTGTAGAAAAACACTCTTAGGATGAGCAATTTAAACACCTGCAGTTGTTTCCTCTCCTGATCAGTTCTCCAAGCATGTTTAAAAAAAAAACAATATGGTGAAATATACATATTCCCATATTAGATTCTTGGGGATGAATCTAAACTGGGCAGATTTGAAATTTCCAATAAGCTCACATTCTGATTTGAGCAGAAATGGGGAGTCAAATTGTGTTAGTTCTAGGAAGTCATTTGTGAATCTTCTACCACTATGAATGTAAAATAGTATCAGTATTTATTAAATTCATAAAACTCTGTGTTTATGGATAGTTGCTTAAAGGGTAGGTGATCTGTGCCCTACATCATAATAAGCAATTTCCTTAGGTTATTGCACATGCTACTAACACAGCCTACAAAAGAGTTATTATTCCATCCCGTCTTTTAGACAGCAAAACTAAATATAAATGTTTTTCCGTTTTGGTTCAACCAAAGGTTTCTGAAGGAGGCAGCACTAATGAGTTTGCAAGGCCATGAGTGGAGGCTCAACCTGATTAATCCACAGTGCAGAGACACTGGGCAAAGAGAGTAAAAAAGAAACACTGAATAGGTCTATTGAACTTTGGACCTACAGAGGACTAAAAGAAAGTAAATCCAAAGAGAGGAACTGGAGCCAAATTTAGGATGGCCTTCAAAAAAACATTATAAAATGGAATGTCACCAAAGTATCCTATATGGAAAGAAGCATTAGCTAAAAACTATCTTAGAACAAATGAGTTTCTACTTGTTCTGTTCACCTGAACTTCCACAGTTCTCAATTTCAGAACACTTTCCTCATCTGTATGTCTTCACGGCACCTTGTGCATGATTTTAACCCAGGACCTATGCTTGGAATGTCATTTATTGCATTTATCAAAATCAAGATAAAAGTCAAATGTCTCAAAACATTCTCAAAACATCCTAAGATTCCATCAGTGAGGATCAGTAATGCCCAAGGTTTATTAAAGACTAGAAGACATAACCAAAGAAATAATTCAGGCTGCAGCAAGGAACAAAGTAGAGATAAAGAAGTCAAGGAAGGAAAAAAAAGATGTTTTACATGTAGAGGAACATGGAACATCATGCATGACATCCTTATCAGGGTAAAAATGTTAGTGGTCAGTATTTTACAGTGATGTGTGTACCAGGTAATTTATTTATGATCAACCATCATACTGATGCCCAGAATCTAGAAGCTGAGTGTCAAGTGAGCAAGGCCACAGAGCTCTGATGTGATCATTAATTGTTGCATCCCATAATGGGAGATTAAGAAAGACACACATTTACAAAGAGAAAGCTGAGACCAGGTAGGACACTGACCTCTGATGAAGGAAGAGTGATGCAGAGCTGGACATCATGTTTATTATGTAGTTTTTATCATCAAAAAGTTATTTGTGGAAAAGTTTCTGTGAAGCAGGCAGACTTAAAGATCACAGCACTCGCAAGATATTGTTGTTATCTTGTTATGCTCATAATTCTTTATCCCCAGCAGTTGGTGTCTGAGCTCAAGGTCAAGACAGACCCTTGCACAGAACTTCCTCAAGCAGTGCATTACTATAGTTCCTGGGCAATCTCATTCTGCACCTTTGCATGGAAAGTTCCCAGGGCAAAGTGCAGCCATAGCTCCAAGGCACCAAGTCACCGCTCTTGTTCTCCACGGTTGCAGGCATAGCAAAATTTATCACAACAAGACAAGGTAAAGAAAACCAGTAATATATTAGTGTCATTTTTGTCAAATGAATTCAGCACTTTCAAAACATTAAGACCTTTATAATTGCCAGGCATGTAATCTCAGCAGCTTGGGAGGCTGAAGCAGGAGGGTTGCAAGTCACCCTCAGCAACTTAGTGAGGCCCTAAGCAACTTAGTGAAACCCTGTTTCTGAAATAAAAAGTAAAAAAAAAAAAGCATGGAGATGTGACTCAGTGTTTAACCAGCCCTGGCTCACTCCCTGGTACAAGGCAAAAAAAATCCTTTATAATAAAATGTGGAAAAATAAAGTGTTATAAACCATCATTTTTAGTTCATTGTGGAAAAATCATATATTGAGAAACTTCTTGGATTTCTTTAAATTAATAAAGCAAAATCTGAGTCTTTATTTATGTCTCTCAAAAGTCATTAGGGAATACAGGTCAAATCCCTCACTAATACTTTTTTTAATATATATTTTTTATCCTAATTAGATTTACATGACAGCAGAATGCATTTTGATTCATTGTGCACAAATGGAGCACAACTTTCATTTCTCTAGTTGTACCCAATATAGAGTTACACCATACATGAACCAAGGGCATCATTGTCCATTGTATTTATTCCACCATCTTTCCTGCCCCTATGTCCCATCTCTTCCTTCCCCTCTCCTTTGACAAAAGTTTCCCCATTCTTCCCATACCCCCTCCCCCATTACAGATCAGCATCTACTTATCAGAGAGAATATTTGGCCTTTGATTTTTTGGGATTGGCTTACTTCACTTAGCATGATGTTCTCCAATTCCATCCATTTACCTGCAAATGCCATAATTTTATTCTCTTTTAATGCTAAGTAATATTCCATTGTGTATATATACCACAGTTTCTTTATCCATCCATCTATTGAAGGGTATCTAGGTTGGTTCCACAGTTTAGCTATTGTGAATTGTGCTGGTATAAACATTGAAGTGGCTGCATACTGTAGTATGCTGTTTTTAGGTCCTTTGGGTATAGGCCAAGGAGTGGGATGGCTGGGTCAAATGGTGGTTCCATTCTAAGTTTTCTAAGGAATAGCCATACTGCTTTCCAGATTGGTTGCACCAATTTGCAGTCCCACTAGCAATGTGTGAATGTGCCTTTTCCTCCACATCCTCGCCAACACTTTTTGTTGTTTGTTTTCTTGATAACTGCCATTCTGACTGGCATGAGATGAAATCTTAGAGTAGTTTTGATTTGCATTTCTCTAATGGATCGAAATATTGAACATTTTTTCATATATTTGTTGATTGATTGTATATCTTTTTCTGAGAAGCTTGTGTTCAGCTTCTTGGCCATTTATTGATTGGGTTGTTTGCTTTTTTGGTGTTAAGTTTTTTGAATTCTTTATATATCCTGAAGATCAGTGCCCTATCTGATGTGCGTGTGGCAAAAATTTGTTCCCAAAACAATGTGTTTACTTCATTGATTGTTTCTTTTGCTGAGAAGAAGCTTTTTAGTTTGAATCCATCCCATTTATTGATTCTGGCTTTTATTTCTTGTGCTTTAGGAGTCTTGTTAAGAAAGTCGGGGCCTGCTTTCTCCTCAGTTAGGCACAGGGTCTCTGGTCTAATTCCTAGCTCCTTAATGCACTTTGAGTTGAGTTTTGTGCATGGTGAGAGAGAGGAATTTAGTTTCATTTTGCTGCATATGGATTTCCAGTTTTCCCAGCATCATTTGTTGAAGAGTCTTTTCTCCAGTGTATGTTTTTGGCACTTTTGTCTAGTGTGAGATAACTGTATTTATGTGGGTTCATCTCTGTGTCTTCTATTCTATACCATTAATCTACATGTCTATTTTGGTGCCAATAATGCTGTTTCTGTTATTATAGCTTTGCAATATAATTTAAAGACTGGAATTGTGATGCCTCCTGCTTCACTCTTCTTGTTAAGGATTGTTTTGGCTATTCTGGGTTTCTTATTTTTCCAAATGAATTTCATGATTGCTTTTTCTATTTCTATAAAGAATGATGTTGGGATTTTAATTGGAATCACATTGAATCTGTATAGTGCTTGGGGTAGTGTGGCCATTTTGACAATATCGATTCTGCCTATCCAAGAACACAGGAGATCTTTCCATCTTCTAAGGTCTTTTTCAATTTCTTTCTTTAGTGTTCTGTAGTTTTCATTGTAGAGGTCTTTCACCTCTTTTGTCAAATTGATTCTCAAGTATTTCATTTTTAGAGAGGCTACTGTGAATGTGGTAGTTTTTCAAATTTCTCTTTCAGAGGATTCATCACTGATGTATAGAAATGCATTTGATTTATGGATATTGAATCCTGCTACTTTTCTGAATTCATTTATTAATTCTAGAAGTTTTCTAGTGAAATTTTTTGGATCCTCTAAGTAAAGAATCATGTCATTAGCAAATAATGATAGTTTAACTTCTTCTTTTCCTATTTTTATCCCTTTAATTTATTCTGTCTAACTGCTCTGGATAGAGTTTCAAGGACTATGTTGAATAGAAATAGTGAAAGAGGACATCCCTGTCTTGTTCCCATTTTTAGGGGGAATTCTTCCAATTTTTTCCCATTGAGGATGATGTTGGCTTTTGGTTTTGCATAGATAGCTTTTTCAATGTTGAGGTATGTTCCTATGATCCCTAGTTTTTCTAGTGTTTTGAACATGAAAGGGTGCTGTATTTTGTCAAATGCTTTCTCAGCATCTACAGAGATAATCAAATGATCCTTGACTTTAAGTCTATCGATGTGATGAATTATGTTTATTGATTTCTGTATGTTGAACCAACCTTGCATACCTGGGATGAAACCCACTTGATTGTGGTGCACTATCTTTTTAATTTGTTTTTGTATGTGATTTGCCAGCATTTTATTGAGAATTTTTGCATCAATGTGCATCAGGGATATTGGTCTGAAGTTTTCTTTCTTTGATGTGTCTTTGGTTTTGGAATCAGGGTGATAATAGCCTCATAGAATGAGTTTGGAAAGGCTCCCTCCTTTTGTATTTCATGGAATAATTTGAGGAGTATTGGTATTAAAACATTCTTTGAAGGTCTTGTAGAACTTGGCTGAGAATTCATCTGATCCTGGGCTCTTCTTGGTTGGTAAGCTTTTGATGGCTCTTATTGGATCTTTTTTTTTTTTTAAACTTGTAGTTGTAGATGCAGAGCATGCCTTCGTTTTATTTGTTTATTTTTATGTGGTGCTATAGATCAAACCAGTGCCTCACACATGCTAGGCAAGCACTCTTTCACTGAGCTACAACCCCAGCCCACCTTTTTGGATCTTTCAACAGTATATCAGATAAAGAAAGTTCTTACTCATTGAGTACTTTTAAAGTTATAATTCACATAGCACTGTGATTTAAGCAATTAACAGGTACAATAGATTATCCTTTAGCATATAGATGTGATTGAACAAAGAATATTTTCATTCCCATACCAAGATACCCTAAACCCACTAGCAGTTACTTCCTTTCCTTTTTTCCCCTATATCCCCTAGCAAATATTAATCTACCTTTCACCTCCATATCTGCCTTTCCTAGATATTTCACATAAATGGAATGCTATGATACCTCATCTTTTGTTGCTAAATGCTTTAACTTGGCATTCTTTTTTCCACATTATTCCATGTTGTAGCCTATTATCAGGACTTTACTCCTTCTTATTGTTAATTTTATTCCAGTATACGAATATACCACATTTTATATACCCATTCACCAGTTGATGAACATTTGGATCATTTTCACTTTCAGGTCATTATGAATAATGCTTCTATGATCATTTGTGTTCAAGCCTTTGTGTGGACATGTTTTCAATTCTTTTGGGTCCACATTTAGAAGTTGGATTCTGGGTCTTGTGGTAATTCTGTTCCACTTTTTGAGGAACCATTAAGGTTTCTGAAAATGGGCAGGCATTTAGGGAGCAGAGGAATCAAGTAAGCTGCAAATACAGCACTGGAACTACTATCACTTCTATTATTAAATGAAATTAAATGAAAAAATTAAATGAAACCTACCTTAAAATGTTGTCAGATCAAATTTTGAAAAGCAAATGTAAGGAAAAACATGCAATCAAAGCAGAATAAGGCTAAGTTGGTAAATAAATAAGGCTGATGCTGACCATTGAGGGAAAATAATTCAGTTTTATTTCCTCTTTCTCTCCTACAACACTATTACTAGAAAATTGACAAATTGCCTTGTTTGTTTGTTTGTTGGTGCTGGGTCTCCTGCATGTTAGATATAGGCTCTAATGCTGAGCTATATCCCCAGCCTCTATTCATTTTTTGGTGAGTATTCAACATATTCAACATTATACTGACACTTAAGGTACACAGTTGTAGCTATATTTTATTAAGGAGCTCTAGGCATTCATGATAGATAAAAGAGATGCATTTGTACACATTCTGAAACTTAGAGATTACAAGCACCTTAGATAAAAGGGACAAAATAATTCATGAGAGAAAGCCAATACTTTTCTGGGAACTCATATGGAAATATAGACAAGAACAACTGCCAGGGCTGTGAACCACAGAAGCATCAGCCCAAGTGTGCTCCTTTGGCTAATCAGCACAGGTGCAATGTAGCTGGTGACATGCTCCTTTGCTAGTTTATTGATCCTCTTTCTGTATTTATAATTCTGCAGCTATAGTCTGCCAAGACCTGGAAGTAGTTTGGCTTCTTTGGGAACATGGGATTTTTTAGCCTCCTCATCTGGAAAGTTAAATAATTTTCCTTCTGGATAACCTGTGCTAAAGCATTTTAGAGGAAGTATACATCTTAGGAGTAGAGAAAATTGCAGCACTCATGAAGAACTATTGGCCGTTGCAGTCTGTAAGGTGACAGTTATATAAGGAACAGTTGCAAGAATCCTGATTTCATTAGTGAACCTGTTATGCATGACAGTAGCTTATGATTCAGGAGATAGCCAAGGAGCACAAAACCTAGCCAACTTCAGGTCTGGGAAGGAGTAGAGACTGCACTCAGGAATCTGAGTCACCTTGCTGGAACTCAATGTTTATCTCTCAAAAGTGAGGTGTTTTGGACAAATAAGTTCTAAATGTGCCCAGTTATAAATACTCTGTAGTTCATAATAATATCTCTTGTCTCTGAGAAAATAAGACTTCATATTGATTATATAACTGTACTCACAATGACTCAAGTGATCTGAAAGATTGACCTCTTTCCTGAATACTCTAGGTAAAAATTTTATGAGTATTTACGACCTAGAACAAGGATAATCATTTGCTTCTTTTAATTAATTCTGAGTTCTGAAGTTTAGGCATTAGTCCTTTTGTTCTTCATTATTTCTGTAGACATTTCAAAAGAAAACAAAAAGTATTTGACCCAAATATTCAAGTAATGGAATTAAGCATCTTTAACTGATTAAATAGCATACTGGTAAATATACTTGGTAAATAGCATACTGCAGTTTTAATGGTGACCTCTTGTTCCCTGATCCTGTGCACCATCTTCACTACCTTGTTGCAATCCCCCCTCATCACACATCCTCAATCTCATAGTTCCTGCCTGAACCCACTAGATATTCTTTCCTCACTTCCTAGCTCTCCCGCCTGCACCTGAGCAGATGAATCAAGTGGAGAAAATCAAACAACTATGATGAGTGTTGACCTGAATCATAAGTGTGCATTGAATGCTACCAGGTTTCATGGCATACTTCCCTGTTTCTTACAGCACAACTTTCCTAAACAACTTTGAAACTTTTCATTGCCCTTTTAACTTCTAGAATCTTTCACTCAACCTTACTCCCAGCTTCTCTCTTCTCTTTTTTCCACATGCTTCTACCCTCACATTTTTCTGCCTATCATATTGTATCTACATATTGGGCTTCCCAGCCTTTCAAAAAGATGAACTACGCATACATTTAATTAAGGACAAATGCCCATCATCAATTGCTTCTCTCTTCCCTTAATTTTTCACTTTATTAAACTATAACATTTTCAATAGCGTCCACACATATTTTCCAACTTACAACCATTCAGTCAAACAATAAAACCCCAAATCTTCTCCATTCATATTCTCTTATATCCACTCCAATCAGACTCCAATATTCCACTGAAAGGGCTTTATCCACTCACCAATAAACAATCCACTGTCAAAGCCAAGGCAATTCTCAGTCTTCATTTTACTCATTTGATACAGCTCATTCCTTTTCTACATTGATGCATATTTTTCACCTATAAAGCAATTTAAGTTACTAAATCTAGACTTTCAACCATTTTTATCATTCTCATGGTGAACCTAAGAACTAATGGAGAAATTCAGGGTGAAGAATTTGGAATGTCAAGATGTGACAAATTATACTTTAATTATTACTTAGCTGTGAAATAGAGATCATAAAGAAATACCCTCACAGAATTAACTATCAGAAAAGTAGTAACCTAGAGTGGTTCAGTAAACTTTCTAAAATAAAAATTTTCATTTTGATTTCCAAAGATGTTCCATCTACTATAAGTCAGAACACACACACACACACACACATATTTACAATAGTTCCCTGCTTTATTTACTAATAATATTGTGATTATTTACCATGCTTTGAACAGCCTTATTGTCTGAGGAATGGCATTATATTTTTAAAATGTTCTCTTCCTATTTATTCCCACAAACACAAATAATTAGGCATTTGATTGAAAAATGGGGCTGTCACATTTCAGTTTGAACAGAGAATAAATATCAAATAGTTAGAAATCCCATTTCCTTGGGCTGATGCAATTGTAACACATGCCAAGCTCTCTTTTCCTTACTAAAATAACAAAATGCTGTACTGGCATGAGTCACAGAATAAACCCATTGTCTCACGGTGCTGCTGGCCTGATGCTCTGGGAGATTTAAATTTATGCCTAAATCACAAAGAACTACACAATAAGCTTTTCTAAAGCAAAACCAAATTAAGATAATCCATCAGCTATCATTGGAAGACTAATTCCTTCAAATTCACACCACTTGAGCTCCTAATAAAATAGAAAATAATCAGACAGAAACTTGCCATAGCTCCTCCTCAACCATGGTACATGATCTTACTTGTTCTCTTTCCTACTATGAGTTGTTCATTGTTTTTCAGGAGTAGCCCCTACCCAACTTGTGAAGATACCTGTCTCTCTCCCCATCAGAAATTCTCCTTTGCAGTCTGCATCAGGTTTTTTCTCTACTTCCAGACAGAAAACATACATGCAGCCTTCTCTCTGTTGCCCTCTTCTGCAGCTGCTGTACTGTTTTCCCTTTATCCTTCGCAGCAAAACTTTAAAAAAAAGTTGAATGCCTCTGCTCTTTCTAATCATTCTACTTCTAGTCTTTCTTGACCCAATCTAGTTAGTGCTGAAATACTCTTGTAAAGGTCACAATGACCTTCACATGACAGAGACCAAAACTTGTTCCTTGGTCCTAAAGTTGCCAGTAGCAAGGGTACAATTGATCTCATCGCCTCTCAGATGCTCCTTCCAGACTTGGATTCCAGGACTCCACTTCCCCTAGCATCCCTTCTACACCAGAGGGATCACTCTTTCCATTCTTTGTGTTGACTTCCCCTTACACCCATGACCTCTTAAATATAGTGTGCCCATGTCTCAGGCTTTGGATTGCCTCCCCCTCTTCCTCTTCCTTCTCCTTTCCTCCTTCTTCTTCCTCTTCTTTTCTTCTTCTTCCTTGTTCCTTCTTCTTTTTGAAATCAATATATACTCCCTCCATGATCTCATCCACTTCCAAGGCTCTAAATTCTGATAAATCCCAAAGCTTCACATGCAGTTTGGGGCAACTTGCCTGGACCCCATACTGACATGAACAACTGCACTGGACTTGCTCCCTGCTGTATTTTGAATGCCCAGACATTGCCAAGAATGTAATAGGAAATCAAATTTTTGAACTGAGTAAATGAGTGAATGAAGAAAGGAACACATAGATAGAGGAATCCTGGCTCTGACACATACTATTTGTATCAGGGAAATTTGTGAGCCCTCTCAGTCTAGGTTTCCTCACATAAAATAAAAAATAATCCATATAACTTCTCCATATTAGTGTGTGCAGTAAATGTGACATCTTACAAGTAAATGTGAGGGAGTCCAGAGACCATGGAAAACTTTACAATTGCTCCTCCCTTTCAGGGTTTTCTACTTATAGGCACATGCCTGTGTGGAGAGAGACTGCTGCAGGAGGACTAGCAGGTTCGCCACAGGAACTGTGCTGGTGGTAGCATCCCTAGGAAATGCTTGCCACCACCTTGAGAAGATCCCAGAGCTCCACTCCATCTCTGACCCACTTGCTCCACCAAAGTCCACCTACCACATATTGTTCCCAGCTATCCTTTATGCCCCGACTAGCTCTTAAGAGCTTTGCTCAGGTCAGGTTGTACTTATTCTGGGCCACTTTGTGTCACCCAACTGTATTCAAGAGAAAAGGGAGATCCAAGCCTGTGCTTTATGAGTTAATTAATACCCAGCAATCCAGAGAAAGATTGAGGTTGGGAACCCAAAAATATGCATGCCTTTGATTCCTAAGGAGACAATGCTGCTTCTCAGAGCCTGACAGCAGGACAGAAGGTTACTCTCTACAATACAAAAGATCCTGGTTTGGGGAGCTCCCATCCACTTCCACAGACTTCTGATCCCACCTGAGTGGCAGAGCAAAAGGACTAAGAGAATACTCGCACTTTGGGAGGCTGAGACAGGAGAATTGTGAGTTCAAAAAAAGCCAGCCTCAGCAACTGCAAGATGCTGAACAACTCAATGAGAGCCTGTCTCTAAATAAAACACAAAACAGGTCTGAGGATGTGGCTCAGTGGTCGAGTACCACTGAGTTCAATCCCCAGTACCAAAAAAAAAAAAAAAAGGACTAAGAGGCTCATGCTATGTAGTTAGTGGAGAAAAGGAAGGAAGTTGTTCTATTCTTGCTTGAAACTTGGCCTGAGATAGGCCAGGAGAGAGTTCATATTTCCTTCATGAACATGGTTCATAGATTAAGTCCCATTGAAATACAAAGGATGCTTCATGGCCTACAAATGTCCAGGGATTCCTGCAGGGCACTCTGGTTGTGGGTGACATAACTTTATTACC
This sequence comes from Xerus rutilus, assembly GCA_028644305.1. Classification (NCBI taxonomy): domain Eukaryota; kingdom Metazoa; phylum Chordata; class Mammalia; order Rodentia; family Sciuridae; genus Xerus; species Xerus rutilus. The sequence goes on along the minus strand of CM053412.1, from coordinate 54,713,401 downwards.
CTCTTGATTTCCAGAATGCATTCTCTGCCTGGCATCTCTTCCTGGCATCTCAGGAATCCCCTTAGATGCTCACTGCCCTCTATCCCTACACAAAGACATTATTTTTGTCTCTGAAGTATTGATTCATCTCAGGAGGATAGTGAGTGTGTATTGGCCTTAACTTCTCCTCCAGAGCACTGCTATATGCAAGCTTTTGGTCCTATACCAAGAGCCTCAGAATGTGTGGCTCACATATGGGGGAAGACTTGACTTAGAACACAGAACTGGGAGGATGTAGGAAGAAGTGAATCGAAGAGATGAATATGTGCTGAAGTAAACATAAGCCACATTGCTCTCTTCATTTTTTGCGCACAACTTGCATTATAATGAAAACTGTATGGATCCTGTCTCCTCTGTCTTTGTAGAGGGTAGAACTGAGCCTGCCATGAAAATCCCGCAGGGATTTCTCTGGGGCAGGGATAAGAGCAGTGATCACTATGCCACCATATTTTATTTGCCATTTAACTTTGAATGTGTTTGTCTTCACACACTTCGCTAACAAATGTTTTTACTTGAGGCTGCAACTTAACTGCTTTTCTTTTCTAAAAAGCAAGTTTCAAATTAATCACAGTAGCTATATTTCTTAATGCAAGCACCTAATTAAATAAGGCTTATCAATACAAACAATTTTTAAAAAATCAAAGCATTAAGGAGCAATACTGATAGTTTAGTAAATGGCAAATTCTCTTCACAGTGGCAAGAATGACAATGGAAGAAGAGACCTTGCTCAGCTTTTGTATTTAAAGAATAAATTTGTTACCTTTCTGAGCCAAAGAGAAGCTTCTTTCAAGGCAATGTCTCTGGTATTGGAGAAGAGAACTGTTCTGATTTGAAATGTGAAGTTCTGGAATTGGTGGATTCTCTGTAGTAAAGTGTTTGAGAATGGGTCAAACTACAGCTTTGAAAGTACATTGCCAGTATATGTCTCTGGTGATTTAGCATAGCAGTTAGATAAGGTTAAAACAGCTTTTAGTGGATACTTGTTCCTCTGACTGTGATGGTTAATTCTAAGTGTCAACTTGACTGGCCCACAGGGTGACCAGACTAAACATTTCTAGGTGTATCTATAAGAATGTTTCTGGATGAAACAATAGATTTAGAACAGATGTCCCTCCCCAGTGTGGTTGACCCTAACTAACCACACTGGGGATCTGAATAGAACAGAAAGAAGAGGAAGGAAGGAATAGTTTGCCCATTTGTTGTTGTTGTTGTTGTTCTGCCTGACATTGAGCTGAGATGTCTCATCTTGTGTTCCCATCATTGGCTCCCCAGATTCTCAGGACTTTGTACTCAGACTGAATTTTATCATCAGCTTTTCCAGTCTCTAGCTTACAGGTGGAAAATCATGGAACTTCCCAGTCTCCATATGAGCCAATTATTTCTATCAATTCCATTTCTCAGGAGAACTTTGAGTAGTAGGCAGCCTTTTCTGAGGACAGAATTAATTTTTTTCCCTCAAAAACCCTTTTTGTATACTGTCTCCAGGAGCCCTCAGCCCATATGCTTTCCATGCGTGCCTTCCTCTCACGCCTTCTTACTTCTTGCTTCCCACCCATTATTTACTCTTCACTCTCTCGTGCACTGTCTTTTAAATAATCTATATTGTTTAGGATTTGCCTATGCACTCATGTATGCATGCATACATAGGTGAAAAACTCAGTAGAAAAAGCTTTCATTTGACTGAAGTCTTCTTTGATGTTTATTTTAAAAAGCAAATGAATTTACTTGCAGGATCTGTCTTCCACACATCCATACTTCAGAGAATATTAACATGACTCCAAACTGTTGGACGATCTAAGTTCACAATGTGATTCTATCTGTGGAGCATTTTGAGATCTTTCAGAAACATAAGAGAAGCTCAAATTACAGAAAAGTATACAGAGATCTTTCAATACCTACATATATGCACACATTCTTATACACATGTATATATGCATTCATATAAACACATGGTCAGCTATCTAATGTATGGAGACTCATGCAAATGAACATGCATTATCTCATGTTCAGAAAGCTAGGAAGAATACTATCAAAGATAATAAAGTACAAAGTTCTTTTCTTTCATCCACACTTTCTCTCCATTTTTTCATAGTATTTTTTTCATTTGTTACTTATTCATTTATGCAAAGAAAAATTTTAAGTTCAAAATATTAGCAACAATTTTACTACTCATTTTTAATATTGTGCAATGCCAGCTTTAAAAGCAAAAATGAAGCATTTAAGTCATATATAGGATCACTCAAATTATTCAATTTATGTTTTGTAGTTCACCTACCAGAGTACTTCAAACTATCCACAAGAGTCAAATTCAAGTCAGATTCACAAAAGTTAGAAGGAAGAAAGAGAAGTTTCCAAGTGTTAGGTTGCTGAGGTAGTGCAATATCATCATTAGGGATGAGGTGTGGTAGTGTACTTGGGGAACACAGACTGTCACAGGTCCCAGACTTGTTGAACCTTCTTACATTTGTACCTGATCTGTGACACTCTGCAGCTACTATTTTGACAGGTCTGAAGAAATTCAATCTGGTGTGAACTTCCTATGTGACTTCCACAGAAAGTAGACAGCTTCTAACAATTTTTAAACTGTTGTGCCAAAGTGTGCTTAGAATCTGAATGGGAGTGTCTTCCATGCTGAGCTAGTTGCCCCAGGAAACATGGTGCTCAAAGTAGACCCTCCTTTTGCCTGGGCCCAGGCCCTTGCCTCATGTGGGTCCAGTCTCCCCTCATATGACTGCACCTAATCATTGCCTATGTGGAGTGTGGACTAGGGAAGGCCAGCTCCAACCAAAGCATCAGGCGACTGGGAAACTAGCTGAGAATCCAACCCAGGAGGTGGTGGAAAGGAAGAGGCCAAGAGGTTTCAAGTACATGCTTAGGCTCCATTATCCCATTTGACTTCACTTACAATATGAAAATTTAAATATAAAATCACTAAGAATATCAAGATGGCACCCTCTGAGCACTGTAAGCCATTTTCCTTCTGAGTGCTGCCCTGTGTGACTGTTCAGATTGCACAACCATGAATCCAGTGAAGAATATCTCTATGGCCTGTTTCTCTGATTCTTTTTCTGCCTCTTTATCTATATCTCTGTATTGTCCTGAACTTAGATTTAGGTACACATGGCTATAATTTTATAGATGTTCCTAAGTATTGTTTACTACTCTAGGTGCTTCACAGTCCTTACCTTTTTAAATCTTCACTGTAACCTGTGAGATCAGTGGTACATTACATTCTCATTTTTAGAGGAGTGCTAAGTATGGTAATGTTGAATGGCTGACCCTAGACCTATAACAAGGATGTAGAGCCCTAGGAACAGAATCTAAGTGGTCTGGCTCTTGTGTCCATACTCTTTATCTCTGTTTTGCAGTATCTAAGGAAGAGTTTGGGTGCTCAAGAAAGGTGATATTATTAATTTTCCTAAATAACCTAAGAAAGGTCTATAAATCCTGAACACATTTGAAAGTGTATTCCATAGTAATCTTGTTACTACCAGTGTTCTTAAAATCTACTCTAAATTTTATGCACTACCTCTTTTATTTCTACTCCTTTTCTCTCTTGTTAGATTTAAATCAAATAGAATCTTGCAGAATTATTGAATCTGTCATTTCTCCTGACAGGAATCATAATAAAGGACAAGCCTTTGGAACTAGGTTTCTTGTTATAAAGACCTTCCAAGTTTTTTTCTTAAGATTAACTTAAGTATGGCATAAAAGGGTTTTCAGTTTACAAATGAAGTAGAAGATTTTCCCACCATTAGTTCTATTAAACTTTCATCTCCTCCCATAAGATATAGAATAAAAGTAAAAAGACAAATCTGCTCAGATTCTCTAGTTACGGCTGCAATAGAACAATGTCTATACACTTTAGAAGGAGAGAAAATAGGAGTCTACAGTTTTTAAATAGCTGGCTGATCTGTCAATTGTAAAGTGGAGCAAGAGTTTAGGCAAGTTAAGAGTTTATGCAAGCTTTTATCATTATAAGAGCTTATCTTATCCTTATGAGTTTATCTTCAAACTAAAGGTTTAAGAACAAGATACCTAGGATTCTCTTTGAAGGCAGGGGACACTGAAGTCCAAAGATTTAAAAGATAGAGATAAAGGATTGATGGAGGAAAATGAAGAGTAAAGATTTGGGTATTAAGTGTTGAATCTTTTTGAACAGAGAATATGGTACAAGTTGAAAAGCCATGGAAATTAAGGTTATAGAGGTAAATAAAAATGTCCATAGTAAGTAAATAGAATAATAAAATTGAGATAGGAAGAAGTCCAAGAATGTTATAGGTTCATGTTTCCCATAAAGTCAGCAGATGTGATCTAAAACCACAGTGTATCCTTTAGAGGAGACTCAGTCCTACACCAAAAATGTGAACAACTGAAGTAAAAAGAGATAAATAGTATTACATCAAAATTCAAATTTCTATGTATAAAATAATGCAACAGATTGAAAAATAATCCAGATACGGGAGAAAATATTTGCAAATGGCATAAAGGGTTTGTTTTAGTTAAGTTTTTCATTGCTGTGACCAAAAGACCTAACAAAAACAACTGGAAGAGAAAAAGTTTATTTGGAGATCATGGTTTCAGAGGTCTCAATCCACAGATGGCAGACTCTATAGCGCTGGGCTGGAGGTAAGAAAAAATATCATGGTCGAAGGGTGTGGAGGTGAAAAGCAGCTCAGGACATTGCAAATAGGAAGCAGATAGAGCTCCACTAACCAGGGACCCCCAAAGACAGGCCCCCAGTAACCCACCTCCTCCAGCCACACCCTATCTGCCTATAGTTACCACTCGGTTAATCAATATCAGTGGGTTAATGCACTGATTTGGTTGGTTAAGACTCTCATAACCCAACCATTTCACCTCTAAACTTTCTTGCATTATCTTATGCACAAGCTTTTGAAAGGCACCTATGTCTAAACCATAAAAGGGTTAATATTCAGAATATACAAATAACTACAAAAATTATTTAAAAATTGGACAAAAGATTTGAATAGATACACAATTACAATATACAAATACAAATACAAATAGCAAGTGAGCATTTAGAAGGGAAATATAAATTAAAACCTCGATGAGATGTCTCATACCCATTAGGATGGTCACTATTAAAGAATGCAAACAACACAAAACAGAAGATAGCAAATGCTGGAAAAGATGTGGAAAAATAGAAACTCTTTGTACTTTTGGTGGGAAGGTAAAATGGTGCAGCTACTGTGGCAAACATGAGAGCAGTTTCTTAAAAAAATTAAAAATATAATTACCATATGATCCAGCAATGAAACTTCTGAGCATAAACACAAAAAATTCAAAGCAGTTTTGAAGAGTTGTTTGTCCATCTATATTCATAGCAGCATTATTAACAATAGCTAAAAGGAGGAATAAAATCAAGTGTCAAGGGGCAGATAAATAGATAAACAAATGTGATATATCCAGACAATGAAATACTGGCCTTGGAAAGGAAGGAAATTCTGATACATGCTACATGATGGATTAAACTCAAGGACATTATGCTAGGTGAAATAATTGAGTCAAAAAAGCAAAGTCTGTGATTGCACTTATAGGAGGGACCTAGAGTTGTTAAAATTACAGAATATGGAAAGGTGGTTGCCAGAGCTGGGTAAAACGTTTTATTTTTGCAAAAGAAAATAGTTGTGGAGCTTTGTTCCCCAACAATGTGAATGTACTTAACACTGCTGAACTGTACAATTTAAAATGATTAAGACAGTAAATTTTGTTACTTCACCAAAACTAAACTTAAGAGAATTTATTGGTAAGTGAATCTCTTTTTTAAATTTTTTTTTAGTTATAGTTGGACATAATAACTTTATTTCATTTATTTATTTTAATATGGTGCTGAGGATAGAACCCAGTGCTTTGCATGTACTAGGCAAGTGCTCTACCACTGAGCCACAATCCCAGCCCGTGGTAAGTGAATCTTACTAGCTTTGAATTTTTATCATTATTTCATAAAAATATTTTGGGCACTAATATATTGTGTTGAAGAAATATTTAATTTGAATTTAATAATTTCTCCATAGTTGAACAAATTAATAATGATTCTGCTCACATAAAATGTCTAGATTTTATAAGAACTAATAATAATAGTATATATTTACAAATTAAATTATAATTTTGATTATATTTTAATTCTTCCCCATTAGGAGAAGCAGATTCAGTTTACCAAGTTTCTTGGGGACTGAATTTGTCAATAGTTCTTTTAATATTTTTTTCCTACATTTTTCCACATACTTTAAACTTTAGAAATAAAAGATGGACATTTTGAAATCTATTATAAATTTTACTTTTGGTTATACCAATTTCTATTTGACTTGAGTACTGAAGGTTAGGACCAGATAATATTTCACAATGTAAAAATATGATTCTAATTAGTTTGATTGGATAGAAAATCTTAATCCATCCTTTTTCTAGAGGACATTTAACCAGATGTTACAAAGAAATATTAGAAGTTGAATAATATAAACATTTTACAGATTAAAGTGGGATACCTTAAGCAAATGGTACTTACTAAATTTAATCTTAAAATGTCCAAACTTACTAATGTGGGTCATAAATTTAAAGAACAAAGATTAATTTTTTGTCATAAAGAATAGGTAGAATTATATAATATGTAAAATGATATAATTAATTAGACAATTATACTTATTATCAGATTAAAATTATACTTATCTAAGTAATTATGGACTGGAAAGATAGAATACAGCAGGCATGAGAGCAATGGTTCTCACAACCTAATTAATGTATTAGCTCTGAAAAGCATATGCCTGAGGAGAGCTTGCATCCATCAGAGGAATAGAGTCAAGGCACGGCACAAAACTGGGGAAAAAACATAAAAAGAAGACACATATAGATATCTATATCTTACTTTGCACGTATATGCACACAGATATAAATCACCTTTGATAGATTTTTTTTAATAAACAAATCCTCTGACTTCTGAAATAATTGTGGTTAAATGAATGGAAAGATCTATCTTCTGGACATTTCTTAGGGCTTTATAACATACAATGTAATGTAATCTACAGCCTTGTGTATTTATGCCTAATAATGTTGGATGTTGGAAGAATGCATAGGTAATGCAAACTTTTGACAAATTCTGATTTTCTTATAATCAATGTATTAAATACATATGGGACTAACAGGGTGATGAAAACAGAATGGGTTATAACAATTCAAATGCAGATAATATAGAAAATAATTATTTTATTATGACTAGGGATCTTCAGGAAAAAGGAAGCAAAACTCCTATCTTTAAAGATTTAGAGCTTCAAGGACCTAAGGAATCATTCTAAGTGTGGAGAGAACATATTAGAAGTTTAGAAAGCTTGAGTGGTTACCAAAAGTCCAATAAATAGGCTCTGGGTCAAGGATAAAACATACACATAGAGGCCACTCCCACAAAATTTGGGAGTGGGGCAGGGATAACTGGAATATGTGTGGTACATAGCAGAGACTTTGTGCAGGTCTGGTCCAACATGTAAATAAGAAATATGGCTAAATAGGCTTTTTGCACTTGAGTTTCCATCATATTCAATTGTTGACACGGAAATTATAATATCATGTGATCCTTTATGCATATAGAAGAAATTTTTGGCAATTGTACACTATAGACAAGGGAGGATAAAAGGTGGTAAAAAGCCTTCTACATTTTGTTTGAGCTGTTAAAATGACAGCACCAGTAGGTTGTGAGAAGTTATGAGTACATCATATATTTCTTGAGCAACCACTATAAAGCTATACAAAAAGATACATTCAAACGCAGTACAGATACATCATAATGGATTCTAAAGGTTACTCAGATAAACCACAGGAAGTCAGAAAATAGAAAACAGAAAACAAAACAGAACAACAAAAATGAAGGCACATGTATTCTCACCCTTTAATTAATTAATTAATTAATTAGTTTATTTATTTTTGTTTTGTTGGTAACCAAGGACCTCATGCATGTTGGACAAGCACTCTTTGCATCACCAGCCTTCCTATCGTAGTGATGATTTTTAAATATAAATAGTTATAAATAAACCAATTAGGAGACAGGGATTGGCAGGATTGATTGAAAGCATGACTCAACTACATTCTGTCTACCAAAACTCACTTGAAATATAAAAATATAGGTATGCTGAAAGTAAAAGGACAGAAATAGAAAAATCATGCAAACATTAATCAAAGGAAAGAAATGATTATTTTAATATTTGATACAGTGAACTTAAAAGGAAAGAATATCAAACACAAAGAAAGATGCTTTGTGATGATATTTCATCTCACTTCAGTCAGACTAGCAATTATCAAGAATACAAATAATAATAAATATTAGCAATGATGTGGAGAAAAATTAGCACAACCACTCTGGAAAGAATTATGAAATTTCTCAAAAAATTAGGAATGGAACCACCATATGACCCAACTATCCCACACTCTTTGATATATATCCAAAAGATTTTAAAACCTTCTATGTTTATAGGAGCTCAATTCACAATAGCCCATCTATGGAACTAACCTAGGTGACCTTCTACAGATAAATGTATAAAGAAAATGTGATATATATCACAATGGAGTTTTTCTCAACCATAAAGAATAATGAGACTATGGCATTTGCTGGTAAATGGATGTAACTGAAGAACATCATGCTAAGTGAAATAAGGCAGACCCAAAAAGTCACAGGTCAAATGTTTTCTCTCATATTCAAAAGCTAGACCAAAGAGAGAGAGAGAGAAAGAAGAGAGAAGAGAAAATTTTAATTACAAATCAATAATTATAACTGAAAATTTCAGTAAATCACTGTTAATAACTGATACAAAAAAGGAACAAGCAAAACTACCACAACTCATCCAATCATACAGTGTATAAAATGATAATTTGAATAGCCTAATACCATTAAATAAATAGAATTTGTAGTGTAAAATTCCCCCAAAGAAATTTTTATGTTCAGATGGATTCACTGAATAATTCTACCAAATATTTAAAAGTAAACTCTACGCAATCTATTTCAAAAATAGAAGAGGAAGAAACACTTCCTTATTCATTTGATGAAGCTAGTATTACCCTGATATTGAAACCAAAAGATGACAGTATGCTTCATGAATACAGATGCAGGAAGACTAACCAGGTACATAGAATTTTAAAACAATGTGTGAATCTACAGTCATCTCAAAATGAAAAGTTTGATTTAAAAAAATCATCCATTGGCAGAAATCACTAACATCATGAAAAATATAGCTAGTATATTTTATTCTAGATAATCATTCACAGATTATTACATGTATGCTTATTTTGAATGAACTCCACAGAAAAACTGAGCAAAATGAAACTTTATTACTATCCTAATTTGTTTTTTGCAATAGTGTACCTGGGTAACCTAAATTAAGATAAAATGAGATTAATTTAGGCACAAATGAACATATTTGATCAATTAATTTACTGTTGAGGCCCTTGAAAATTGTTTCCTTAAATGTGTCAACACAGTTTTCTAGTTTAATGAATGGAAAGGAATGAAATGCTTTTTAATTTTCTCTAAAAAGATGTAACTTTCTCTTTTTTTTTCCCTGTGAGTGGTATGTTTTTTCCCATCTCTTCACCTTCAGTATGTGGATGTCTTTTTCTATGAGATGATTCTCTTGAGGGCAGCACATTGTTGCATCTTTTTAAATTTAATCTGCCAGTCCATGTCTTTTGGTTGATGAGTTTAGGCCATTAACATTCAGGGTTAGAGTTGACATATGGTTTGTATTCTCAGTTATATTAGTTTATTTTTGATTTTTAAATTGACTTGTTTTCTCCTTTGATTGGCTTTTCCTTTAGTGTAGTTCTTCCCTTTGCCAATTTTCATTGTTGTTTTTCATTTCCTTCTCATGCAATACTTTGCTGAGAATGTTCTGTAGCGCAGGCTTTCTCATTGTGAATTCTTTTAACTTTTGTTTATCATGGAAGGTTTTTATTTCATCATCAAATCTGAAGCTTAATTTTGCTGGATATAAGATTCTTGGTTGGTATCCATTTGCTTTCCGAGCTTTGTGTATGTTGTTCCAGGATCTCCTGGCTCTTAGGGTATGGGTTGAGAAATTTGCTGACATCCAAATTGGTTTCCCCCTGTATGTAATCTGAAACGTTTCTCTTGTGCCTTTTAAAATTCTATCCTTATTGTGTATGCTAGGCATTTTCATTATAATGTGCCTTAGTATGGATCTGTTGTAGTTTTGTATGTTTGGTGTCCTATAAGCCTCTTACATTTGATTTTTCAATTTATTCTTCATGTTTGGGAAATTTTCTGATATTATTTTATTGAAGAGATTGTGTATTTCTTTGGTTTGTATCTCTGTGCCTTCCTTTATCCTGATAATTCTTAGATTTGGTCCTTTGATTTTATCCCATAATTCTTGAATATTCTACTTATGGTTTTGTACCATCTTCATTGTGTGGTCAACTTTCTTTTCTTTTTTTTTTTGATTTTTATTTTTTCTCAAAAATTGCATTTTAATACATGTTATCAAACATAACAGAAAAAAAAACAAATTTTCAGAAGCTGTACACACTGTTCACTGAAAACATTTGTTGAGGCAAATAGAAAAAAAATTGTTACAATCATAATTTTTCTAACTGCACAAAATTATAAGCAGATTAAATTTTTCATATTAAACACCTTTATATGCACTTTCAATGAACAGTATATATATATATATTTATATATATTTTTTATCAACCATCTTTACTATACACACTCCACTTTCCTGCCCCCCGCCTCCCCCATGTCGCATCCAGTGTTTCTCTATTTCTCTTATGTTTCCCATTCCCACCTCCCTTATTCATCAGCATCCACTAATCAGAGAGACCATTCGGCATTTGGTTTTTTGGGATTGGCTTACTTC
>CM053412.1:54631753-54701982 GCA_028644305.1 Xerus rutilus | reverse complement strand
AGCCCATGGATTCTAGGAGTGTAGTATCTTGGTTTGTTTGAGTCACTTTCTTCCCTTGTTTTCTCATGATGTTTGTGTGTCTTTCCTTCTAGCTCTGCTGATCCAAGGTGTTACAGTTTTAACTCCTATATGGTTATAGTTTCCCTGCAGGGTTTCGTTACTTCTCCTCCAGTAGGTGGCGTTGTCCGTTGTTTGCTGGGCTTTCCTGGCTGGTATCCTTGGTACTGGTCCCAGGCCAAGGTGAAACTCTGGGCCGCTGGTGGAGTCGCTGTTCCACCGTGGCCAAGGTTTGCTCCCAGGTGTTCACCTGTGCCCCCTGGTGTGTAGGAAGTTCCACTGTGTTAGAAGGTGGTCCACAAAGAACAATAGCTGGGGTTCCACTCAGGAGACAGTCATTCCACAGTAGCAACTGCTAGCGGTCTCCCGCGGTTGGGTGGGCGCTGGGGCCAGGAACCCTGTGCGGAAGCATCCCGGCACGCCTCGGGTAAACTCCGGGCTGGAGCCCTGGGCCGGATCCCCCACCACAACTACACTCCACCGGTCAGCGCCAAAGTCACGCCTCCTGGCTACAGCTGTCTCCCAGTGGCCCTGTTCTCACACACACAAGCCAGAGTCTTGCATGGGGCGGTAAGCTGCAGAGAGCTGCCCAAGTAGCTGGTTGGAAAATGGCACCCTGCTACTTCCAGTCTCGGTCTCAGAGTGCCTGAGCCCTGGGCCGAGTCCCCCTGCTGCAACTGCTTTCTGTCAGCCGGCACTGAAGTCATGCCTCCCGGCTACCGCTCCCTCCCGGTGCTCTGCGCTCACACACGTGAGCAAGACTCGTGGGGCGGTATGCCGCAGAGAGCTGCCAAGAAACTGTTTGGAGAATGGCACCCTGCTACTTCCAGTCTCAGTCTCAGAGAGCCGGAGCCCTGGGCTGAGGCCCGGGCTGCAACTGCGTTTGTCCGGCCGGCGCCAAAGCCATGCCTCCCGGCTACCGCTGCCTCCCGGTGATCCTGTACTCACACACACACACACACTAGCGAAATTCCTGCGTGAGATGCTGACCTGCAGAATGATGCCAGGAAGCTGGATGGAAAACGGCGCCTCCACCACTTCCAGCCTTGGTCCCTGAGAGCCTAGCGCAGAGTGGACTGTCTAGGCCGCCATCTTGGAACCGCCCCTCCCAACTTTATTTTCATTATTATATGTTTTGTCTTCATTGCCTGAAGTTCTGTCTTCCTGTGTTGGTGATGCTTCCTATTGAGTTTTTTATTTGGTTTATTGTTACTTTCATTTCAAGGATTTCTGTTGGTTTTTTAAAATTTATTCATTTAAATACCTTTCAAGACAAAGTACATATACCAATTTTTCCATCTCTCAGGTTGCAAACCAGATGGAGTCACAGCATTTGTGTCTTCATACATGCACCTAGGGTAGTGATAACCACCTCGTTCAATCATCTTTGCTGCACCCATTCCTCCTTCCTTCCCCCAACTTCCCCCTCCCCCATCCAAAGTTCCTCCATTTCTCCTATGTTGCCCATTTCCACCCACCTTATGTATCAGCATCCACTAATCAGAGAGAACATTCAGCATTTGTTTTTCGGGGATTGGCTTACCTCACTTAGCATAATGTTCTCCAATTCCATCCATTTGCCTGCAAATGCCATAATTTTATTCTCTTTTATTGCTGAATAATATTCCATTGTGTACCACAGTTTCTTAATCCATTCATCTATTGAAGGGCATCTGGGTTGCTTCCACAGTTTTGCAATTGTGAATTGTGCTGCTATAAACATTGAAGTGGCTGTGTCACTGTAATATGATACTTTTAAGTCTTTAGGGTATAGGCCAAGGAGTGGAATAGCTGGATCAAATGGTGGTTCCATTCCAAGTTTTTTAAGGAATCTCCATACTGCTTTCCAGATTGGTTGCACCAGTTTTCAGTCCCACCAACAATGTCTGAGTGTACCTTTTTCTCCATATCCTTGCCAGCACTTATTGTTGCTTGTATTGTGGATAGCTGCCATTCTGATTGGGGTGAGATGAAATCTGAGAGTAGTTTTGATTTGCATTTCTCTAACAGCTAGAGATGTTGAACATTTCTTCATTTATTTGTTTATTGACTTATTATTGTATATCTTCTTCTGACAAGTTTCTATTGAGCTCCTTATCCAATTTATTGATTGGGTTGTTTGTTTTTTTGGTGTTAAGTTTTTTGAGTTCTTTATATATCCTGGAGATCAGTGCTCTATCTGATGTACGTGTGGCAAAAATTTGCTCCCAAATTGTAGATTGTCTGTTCACTTTATTGACTGTTTCTTTTGCTGAGAAGAAGCTTTTTAGTTTAAATCCATCCCATTTATTAATTCTTGCTTTTATTTATTGTGCTTTTGGAGTCTTGTTAAGGAAGTCGGGGCCTAATCTGATGTATGAAGATTTGGGCCTACTTTCTCTCAATTAGATGCAGGGTCTATGGTCTAATTCCTGGGTCTTTGATCCACTTTGAGTTGAGTCTCATGCATGGTGAGAGATAGGGATTTAGTTTCATTTTCCTGCATATGGATTTCCAGTTTTCCCAGCACCATTTGTTGAAAAGCCTATCTTTTCTCCAATGTATGTTTTTGGCACCTTTGTCTAGTATAAGATAGCTGTATTTATGTGCATTACTCTCTGTGTCTTCTATTCTGTACCATTGGTCTACATGTCTATTTTGGTGCCAGTACCATGCCATTTTTGTTACTATAGTAACTTTGTAGTATAGTAACTTTGTAGTATAGTTTATAGTTTCTGGTATTGTGATGCCTCTTGCTCAGGATTGCTTTGGCTATTCTGGGTCTCTTATTTTTCCAAATGAATTTCATGATTGCTTTTTCTATTTCTATAAGAAATGACTTTAGGATCTTTATTGGGATTGCATTGAATCTGCATAGTGCTTTGGGTAGTATAGCCATTTTAATAATATTGATTCTGCCCATCCAAGAGCATGGTAGGTCTTTCCATCTTCTAAGATGTTCTTCAATTTCTTTCTTTAGTGTCTTGAAGTTTTCATTGTAGAAGTCTTTCACCACTCTTGTTAGATTGATTCCCAAATATTTTTTTTGAGACTATTGTGAAAGGAGTAGTTTTACTAATTGCTCTTTCAAAGGACTCATTGCTGATATATAGAAATGCATTTGATTTATGGGTGTTGATTTTATATCCTGCAACTTTGCTGAATTCATTAATCAGTTCTAGAAGTTTTCTGGTGCAATTTTTGGATCCTCTAAGTATAGAATAATGTTGTCAGCAAATAATAATTGTTTGAGTTCTTCTTTTCCTATTTGTATCCCTTTATTTCTTTCATCTGTCTAATTGCTCTGGCTAGAGTTTCTAGGACTATATTGAATAAGAGTGGTGAAAGAGGGCATCCCTGTCTTGTTCCAGTTTTTAGCAGAAATTCTTGAAGTAATCTCTTGCTATCTGTATTTGCTCTCTAATCTCTGTTGAATTGATCAACTGTTGCCTGTAGTTGCTCTCTTATATTATTCTGTGCTTCACAGATAATTTTAATTATATAAGTTCTGAACTCCTTCTCTGACATTTCATCTACTGTGCTTTCAGTGGATTCTATTTTTGTAGCATCTTGGTTTGTTTTGGGCAATTTCTTGCCTTGTTTTTTCGTGTTGTTCACATGTCTTCCTTTCTAGCATCGTGGATCTGAGGTATTAATTCCTAGGCTATAATCTTGTTGTGTCCTGCAGGTTACCAATACCTCACTTCTGATGTAAACAGGCCTGCAGGGACCTTGGTAATTGTCTTCCAGGTCCTGGCTGTTGTCTCCAGACAGAAGCAGGAAGGGACAGCCATGTGTTGGTATATGGGGGGCCACAGTGCAGTCGTTCTCCTCCTCTGAGTCGAGCTGGGGTTAGGTCATTCTCCAAGATTCAACTATATTATTGGAAGGAGAACTTTCAAAGATGCACTATATTTAATATGATGATTCAGCAGATCTTTCAGTGAAGATAGAAATTTTCATCTTATTACTGAATAAAGTCATGAACCAACCAGTCTGATTAATATATGTATAAAAATCCTTAACAAACTAGGTATAGTGGTGCATGCCTGCAATTCCAGAAGCTCAAGAGGCTGAGGCAGGAGGATTATGAGTTCAAAGTCAGCCTCAGCAAAAGTGAGGCACTAAGCGACTCAGTGAGACCTTGTCTCTAAATAAAGTACAAAAAGAAATAAATAAGCCTGGAGATGTGGCTTAGTGGTCAATGCCCCTGAGTTCAATCCCCAGTGTATTACTTTCTTTTAACAGTCAGAAAAAATACCCACACAATGAAAATGTAAAATTAGTAAAGAAATGCACCTTTGAGTTTACAACCAATAGCAGGCAGTGTTTTTTTATCTTCTAGAAGGTGAAGAACTGTGGTTAGTTGCTTCTGTCTCAGTTTTAAAAATCACAGTGTTCATAAATAATCAGCACAAGTAGCAGCCAGCAAGTACTCTGGATTTCTTAAGGCATCTATCATTACCAAAGCAATACACTTTTCTGGCTATAGATCATTCCTGATGATTTATGAATATTCTAAAACTCCCTCTAGAAGCAGCTGAACCTAGGGTGACAAATATCCATGCTCTTTCTTGGAACCAAGGAGTATGTGTCATTTAGCTATCTGCTACCATTGTTTCCTCTGACATGAACATCTTTCAAATGGATATAATCTTCTTGAAAAATAAGTATGAGATTCCACAAAGAAATGTAAGTGATAAAAATATCAGCTCATTGCTGTGTGTTCATAAAGAGATCTCCAAATATTTAGTAGATTTTATACATACATTTTTGTTTTTATTGAATCTGTCAGATTCATAAAAAGTAACTGTAGAGCCTATTCTGTTTACTAAATCTTCCAGGAGTACAAATTAGAAAAGCATAATTTTTAGTCTTTCTGTTGTCAGTGTAACTCAAACAATTAAAAATATAACTTCGCTGAAGTATTGAATGAATGTACACCTAGGATTTTTTCTACTCATTAGTGAGGAACCAATATATGGTAAACCAGATTCAACAGCATTGGAGAAAAGAGGTCATTTTTTTAAAAGAATATGATTTATTAATTAGATGTAAAACAAAAGTTGATGTCTTACAGGATAGTGAAGCAATAATTAATTGGGTTATCTTTTGGATTGGACATAAATCACTTGTAGCTACAGTAAATTGTCATACAACATCACAGAGCATAAACTCTACCCAAATAGTAAATATCAAAATCAAAAACAGTCTTAGAAAATTAAATAATCCTTTTATATTAAACAATTAATGATATTGAATGGACATGTCATCTCCTTTTGCTTTAAATTTTGAACAAGTTTTCCTAACAATATCTATTCTTAGTACCACCCATATTATAACACCATTTTCCAGCAATTGTATCATAATTGACTTCATAATGTGATGAACATAAATAATCCACAACTATTAAAAGCACAACTATTAGAGGTAGATTTAATTATTTAGTATTCCTCAGTATTAGTATTAGTATTCCTATTTGATTTACATCAGTTTACATGGAATTCATTCCTCCAGTTCATCACTATTATAAATATGATTGAAGTCATTTGTAAACTTGCTGCTTCTGTCCAAACTTTTTCATGCAGATTTTTTCTATGAAGAACTGATATACACTACTAACTTCCCTTTCTTTATGGTCCACAGAAACAAGGGCAGTAAACCAACTGAAAAGCAAATCTACCAACCAAAAATGGAAACATTTCTCAGGGCAAGTGAACAGCTTATTGTGAGATTATTTACCCTGAGTAGCACAATAATTTTGTTGATTTCATGTCCATTTGACCTGGGAGCACATGGTGAGTAAGAATGGTTAGTACATTAACCAGGAGTCCCATTTATCCAAGGGTGGATATTTCCAAGGCATACTCCATAGAGACAGGTAACCTATTTGGAGCACAGTTCAGAGACACTAAACAAACATTTCCGGCTCTTTAATTTAAAATAATTTTTTTAATCTTAGATAAACTACCAAAGTTTATTTTAATAACATTGTTTGATGTCTTTGTAACCTCACTAACAAAAATATGGTATGTTAAAATAGTTGAGTATGTTTTATCTGAAACCTTCATTAAAGTATAAACTTATCAAAGATATTTTATTACTTCTTGCAAGCTCAATTTCTTTTTTCAAAAATATTTTTAGTTGTCAATGGATCTTTATTTTATTTATTTATATGCAGTGCTGGGAATCGAACAATGCCCCATGCATGCCACGCAAGCGCCCCACCACTGATCCACAACCCCAATCCCAAACTCAATTTCTTGATTTTTAAAAATATCCGCATCTTAAATATGGTGATGTTGGAGAAAATGCATAGTGAATTTTAAAATGCTTTATTTACGAAAATCAATCACTCTACTTATCTTTTTTAAGAGTCCAAACCACTTTAAGAGTCCAAACCACTTTTAAGAGTCCAAACCACTTTAAGACCTAAGATTGCATGATCATAACCTAAGATCAAAAATAATTCTGTCAATCTAGTTTGTGTCATAAATATTTTGTTTACATCACAAATAGAAAAGTATAGTTCATTTAAAGAGCATGCGTTTTGAGAAGTAAAATCAGGAGTCAGCTCTGAATTAGATACTGACTAGAAACTTTTGCTTTCCAGGCCACCCCTGAATTTCCATTGTCTACATAGAGGACAAATGGTTGCTTAAAAGAATCACTAAAGCATGGACTTAGACATCAAAAGATAGTTGTACTACATGACTTCTGGGATTCCTAACAAGCCCTATACACTGGTGCAGAAATTCAATAATGGAAGTGCAATTTCAGTGAAGATTGTGCAGCCCTTAAGCTGCTTAGACATAGAAGTTTAATTGGTTTTAGTTACTGAATGACCCACTGAATTAGTAATTTGTTTTGGTGGTGTCTTGAAATTAATTCAACAGATTATCTAAGTTATTCCCTTGACCTCTTATTATCTACTAGTCATTCTCTTTAGAGGAAAAAATTTGTACATTTTGTTTGCATTTTAAACAAGGAGAGAATATCATAGGTGAATGAAACTATTGCTATGTTCTTTTTATCTTTAAACAGATTCTCAGATATCTAATATTTTTTCCTTTTGTTTTTGCTCTAACTTTTCTAGTTCCTAAAGCGAGAAGCTTAGATTATTGATTTGAGATCTTTCTTCTCTTTTTAAATGAAAATATTTAATACTGTCTTGCTATGGTTTTGAGGTGTGTACCCCAAAGGCCCATGTGCTAAAACTTGGTTTCTTGGGTGGTACTATTGGGAGGTGCTGGAATTTTTAACAGATAAGGCCCAATGGGAGGTCCTAAGGTCACGAGGGGAGTGCCCTTGAAGGGGATTGTGGGATCCCAGTTGCCTCCTCTTCCCTCTGCTTCCTGACTGATAGGGTGAGTTGTTTGTTCCACCATGAGCTCCTAACATGGTGTTCTGAGGCCCAAAGAAATGGGACCAATTAATCATGGCATGAAAACTCAGAAACCATGAGTCAAAATAAAACTTTTCTAAATTAATTATCTCAGGTACTTGTTCTGACACTTGCTTTAGTGTCAGAAAGCTGACATATATATATATATATAATGTATATATGACATATATATATGTATATATGTCATATATATATGTATACATATATACATATATATATGTATACATACATATATATATGTTTTCCTTTAAGTACTTCTTTGAGAAGAACTCACAAATTTCATCTGCATTTTATTTTTCATTCATTTAAAAAATTTCTAATTTCTTTTGAGAATTTGAGACTTCCTCTTAAACCCGTGGATTGTTTATAAGTGTCTTATTTAATTTCCAGGGAGATATTATTGTTATATTTGTATTATTAATTTCTAGTTTAAGTCCATTATGGTCAAAGAATATACATTATGTCATAGTAATTATTTTAAATGTGTTAAGGTTAAATTTATGACATAGGATATAGTCTATCTTGGTAAATGAGCTATTTACACTTGCATGGAACATTACTGTTGTTCAATAAATGGTAATTAGATCCAGTTTCATGGTGTTAATTCTATTATATCCATTATTATTCTATTAGATATTGCCAATATTTTTGTCTACTAGTTCTATTAAATATTTAGATATACTTCTTTCAGTTATTGCTTTTTTCTTCAAATATTTTTAAGCTCTATTGTTAGTTGCATATGCATTAGAAGTATAAATTGGCATATTTATAATTATGTAATGTTCTTCTTTGTTCCTGATAATTGGTTTCTTGTTCTGAAATATACTTTATCTGATACTAATAAAACTACTCGATTTCTGAGTATTGCTATTTATATTAATTATCTATTGCTACATTCCAAATTACACCAAACTAAACAGCTTACAACTAATTATTTAAAAATGTTCTGATAGTCAGGAATCCAAGAGTAGCTTAAAAGGTACTTTAGACTTTGCTGAGGGTGTACCATCTAAAGAGGACAGAGGATCTTCTTTGAAGCTCCCTCACTAACTAACCATAGTACAACCAGCAATAATCTGAATGTGAACACCACTGTCAGGGATCAGTGATCATCTTAGGAGCTGTCTACCACAGTAGTTGCTCACTACTTCTGGTATTTCTACTGACTAGTTTGTCTTTTAAATTATTAATCAGGATTGTTTGTTTCTTTGCATATGTATTAGTTTTTTATTGCATGTAGTACATTTAGAAGATACATTTAGAGACCTTGAATTGTACAAGTTTTCTCAAATGAGTGTTGAGTTTTATTCAGTAAGGCAGAAAAATTATCATGAGATCACTCTGATTATGTTTTGGTCTGATTTATATTTGTTAATGATAGTCTTATTTCAATTTTGCTTTCACTTGAGTGGAGACTTCTAAAGTTTCAATTAAATACCAAGTATTTTTTGTAAAAGTTTCTACATTCAGGGTAAAGCCAAATCATGAGCTTGCTCCAACATTTTGGGACCTATAATTCTGCTCAGCTCTCAACTTCCCCACAGCCAGAACCTACCAGCCCTTGAGTTCTCTTCAAGCATGTGCAGCCCAGCTTATGACCATGGACCTCAGCAGAGTTTCCACACACTTCTGAAGCTCCCTCAGCTCTTCTGGCGACTCTGGCACTGTATCCCTCCCACTTGGCTCCCTTGGCAGCCCCTACTTCTGCATATTTGCTGACTCTGCCCAATAAGATGGCTGTTTTCTGATTGAACTCCATCTCCCTGTGCCTAAAATGTCCTCAGGGAGGGATTTGGATGACTGAGGCTCACTTCACGTGCTTCCTCTCTTTTATGACATACAACTTTGTATTTGCACAGTGCCTGAAGACAGCATTTTTGCATATTTTCCAGACTTTATAGTTGTTTATGACCATAATTCAGTCCAATATTTAGTTTTTAAGTTTTTTAACTCATCTCAAAAATATCTCTCAGATTTGAGGATGGTCAGAATCACAGCCTCTTGATTAGCTCTTGGGAATGGAAGTTAGATATTTATAGGAAAAATCTATAAATGACAAAACATTCCCCTACAACCTGTGCTAATTCTATAGCACAGTGGACAATGCTGGTGTGTGGCTCACATAGTGCTCAAACATGGTTTGAAGTTTGGGTTTTGTAATATCTGTATCATGTCATATTCTCAAGGATCTATCTTTAAAGAAGTTGTAAATTTTTTTTTTACATTGCAATTAAAGATAATGCATTCTACTGTCATGTATTGGAACAACAAAAACAACGGAAGACTAAGTTGTCTTAGAAGTACTTGCTTATTTCATGCCAGACATGAAAGGTTGCTTCCTCATGTGTTTTCACATCCCTCCTCTAGCTTTTCCTCCTTTTGTGCGCATATTGCGCAAGATGCATTTCCCTCCTTCACCCAGTTGTATGTATACGTTCATGTCATTAAAATTATCATCCACTTAAAAAAATGATAATTCCAATCATTTTAAAGCTATGATAGTGTAAAGCTACCCTACATATGCAGCAGCAGGTAGTTTCTGTGTTTTAAAAATGTCTTTAGGGGCCGGGATTGTTGCTCAGTGGTAGAGCGCTTTCTTCACACGTGGGAGGCACTGGGTTTAATCCTCAGCACCGCATATAAATAAATGAATAAATAAAGGTCAATCAACAGCTAAAAAATTTTTTAAAAAAATCTCTTTAAAATCTCTCCAACTTCCCAGTATTGCAAGTAAATTGGAGAAGACACCCGTGCTTGTATTTTAAATATTTTATGTTTTGGTCCAATTGATGTGTTCTACAAAGAAAAATTTCCTAGGAAAAGGAATCACAATGCCTTTAGCCATTTCCTCTCAATTTTCCCCTTATTCAGATGACTCAGTTTTGATCACATTTAGTCGTGTATTTACAAACCGAAATTTTGACAAGTAGAATTAAAATGGAACTTTAAAAAATGTATCTTAATTCATTTGAAATAATTCTGTGGTTACTTACACACATGACTAAACTTTATACACACTCATAAAATTGTAAACTAATGTGGTTCAGCTACTGTGGACAAGATGTTCCAGAACTGGCCCATCATTGCTTTAACTAGAAATAGCACAATGCAGTACAAATTTAAATTAACCATATTAGAGAACTAAATAATTTTCATTTTTTCCAATTATGGAAAACTACAGAAGGACATAAAATTTTAAAGTTTGAGAAGATATTTATGATGTAATACTCAAGAAAAACAAAAATAAATATTTAATAAGATTTAATAAGAAAAGTTTTGAGAACTGTCAAAAGAATTGTCAAAGAAGAAAATTATGGATTCCTTTTTTGTTAAAATTAGTATTTTATATAATTTAAAAGTTATATAAATTGGCATGTATGTGTAATAATGTAATATTGCAATATGTGCAATTTGGTGACTATTCTTTCACTTAGCATAAGACTTTCAGGATTCATCTATGTTGTAAAGTGTATCAGTACTTCATTCTTTTTTATTTCACCAGTGTACCATATTTTATTTAGCCATATATCATTCAATAGATGTTTCATTATTTTCAATTTTTGTATCATATATATATATGTTATATATAACACTATATGTTGTTATAGTGAATATTCCTGTGCTGGCTTTTAAGTGCTTGATTTTGAAGTGCATATACTTAGGTACTCATTGGGTCAAGTCATAACTCTTATGAATGAGACTTTGAGAAACTAGAAAATTGTTTTCTAAAACAGTTGCACCACTTTCATTCCCTTCAACAATGAAGAAAAGTTTCTACATATAATCATAAACCACAATATTTACTGTTTGTTTTTATATTATAACCTGTCTGATGTGAATGAAGTGATAGCTCATTAGTTTTGATTTGCATTTCCATAATTATATTAGATATCATTAGGTGTTGATATTTATTCTATTAACATGATGTATTACCTCAATTGACTTTTAGATATTTAACCACTATTGCATTACTGGGATAAGTCTCACCTGATTGTGGTGTTTAATCTATTTTTTTCTGGATTAATTTTGCTAATATTTTGTGGAGGATTTTTACTTCTATATTTACAAAGTTTTCTTTATAAATATAGAAGTTTTATCCTCTTCTGGTATCTTCATTTTGGCTTTGACCTCAAGGAAATGCTAGCCTCATAGAATTAAATGGAAAAGGCAGTCTCCTTCTCCATTTTTTGAAAAAAATTAGGAAGGACTGACACAAAGTCATTAAATATTTGCCACATATCAATAATGTAGCCACCTCAACTCTGGCTTTTCAATAACTCTCATGTTATTCAGATTTTGGGGTCTTTCAAGAAATTATCCTATTTAATCGAATTATCTAATGTGTAGGTATATTATTTATAGTATTCCCTTATAATCTTTTTTTTATAATATTAGACATATAATCTTTCATTTCTGATTTTAATACCTTATTTCATATTATTTCTATGTAAATCTCGTTAAAATTTGACAATTTTGTCTTCTCAAAGAATCAGCTTTTGATTTTGTTGGTTTTCTCTATCGTTTTTCTATTTTACTTAGCATTTATTTCCATCTGTTTTCATTATTTTCTTCCTTCCGTTTGCTTTGTGTTTAGTCTGCTCTTCTTTTTCCAATGTCTAAAGGTGGAAATCATTGATTTGAGATCACTTTGGCATTTTAAGTGTGTATTTGCAACTATATTTTCTCTAAGCACTACTTCACTTATATCTACTAAGGTTTTGCATGTTATGTACTCATTTTCATCTATCTCAAAGTATTTTTCTAATTTCTGATTATGTCTTCTTTAATTCCTTTGTTATTTAGGAGCTTGTTATTTAATTTATGCATCTTTGTGAATTTCCAAAACCTATTTCCCACAACACAGTCTTTTAACATTCTTGCTCATTTAAAAACATTTTTTTAAAAAAATTTCATCTGGACTTGTGTGTGTAACTTGAGAATCAGCACCATTTATTCTCAGCCACCAATTGTTCAGAAGCTATGCTTAAGCTCCCCTTGAGCCTTTAATGAGGGAGCTAGGGGTAGTAGAAACTCTCAGTTGACTTCTGAGAGTAGAAACCTCCTTTGCAAAGCAGAACAGCAGGGGTAAAGCTTCAGTTTCCAGTTGGAATGTGATGTTTGCCCACTGGTCCTAATGTGTTTCAATGATTGGGTTGATAAATGCTTCTCAGTTTGCTATAATCCCTTTGATCTGTCTCCAGAGGCTTCGAATAATTGCCTTTGTTATTTTTTTACCACTTCAATAACTGCCTCTCTGGAAAAGAAGTTTTCTTCAGCTTTGCACACTGATTCTGTTCAGAAATACTACTCAATATTTATTCTTTTTAGCACCAAATCTTGAATTTATAGATATTTTATTCTGTTTTTTTCCTTGTTTACTCTCACCCCAAATAATCAGTGTTTAGTTTTTTGAGGTCAGGATAAAAATCTTAGTTTGCCATTGTTTCCTATAAGATACTATTAAGTGTAAGGCAGAAAAATGTGTTAAAATTAAAAAGATTATAAGACATAATATCACATAAAATGACATTATTTGAAAGATTAATCCTATCTCTTCGAAGTCAACTTATGAAATGTGTAAGTTGTGTCATGAAGAAAATAAAGTATTTTCTCAGTAAGTCAATGGACAAGAAATGCAGGCAATATTTCAATCTTGAATTTGTTTTCTTTGAGAAACTGCACAGTAAAAATAAATTGTAAAAAGCTTCCTGATACAGCAATCTTGCCTGCATTTGTTGATGTATTTGTGGGTTCTGTGTGGGTAGGAGCAATTCTTCACTCCACATGGTGGAGTCCTCGTCATAAATACACTGCCAGAGTGACTGGGACACATCAGCTTGAGTGAGTTGCAGACCTGGCTAAGGAAGGGGTTGGCCTGGTGAGTTAGTTTGACTGGTTTAATTTTTCATTCCTATATAATTATGTAAATGTAATTTTTCTCTTGTTCTATATCAATTAAGAAAAGCATAAAAAATCCATTTATGAAGACATTCTTCATTTTAGGATCTCACTTTCTCTGTTATTATTTGTGGTGCACCCAAGGCAACCAAGAAAACTGTGAATCATTGTCATCAGCAATCTCCATATCAACAAAGGCATTTTCAATCATGTGGCACCATCAGGTTCAATACTATCAAGTGACTGGGATTAAAGCAGGGGCCCCCACCCAAAAGACCCTTGCCATAATTAAGCTTCTCCTCTTGTCAGATCAGCAGGATGTCTGCAGAGGTTATCGTGGTCAGCTTCTTCTGTCCCACTTTAGGATGGGTGTAGGGTGTGTCCTGAAGAGGAACAGAAGAAAAGTCAGGAACTATATACTTGGGAGCATCTAGTCTGTTCCTATACCTTGGAGAGTTGCTGACCTCACCAGAATGCTACCTGTACTTTTTTAGTCTACTTCTTCTCTTTCTTTTTTTCATTCTTGCCATATCATCTCCTCCTACTTTTTTTTCTTTATTTTCCTTATTTAACTTTTCTTACTTTCAGAGTATTGAGAGACTGAATAAACAAATGGTCAATAGCCAGACCATATCTATAAAAGGAACCATCAAAGACTGTAGCAACTAGCCCAGGAAACCAATTCAGTACTTAGAGCAACAAGCCCAAGAAGTCAATCTATTATCTATACATCTGACTTATGGGAAATTAGAACACTGTCTCTTGTAACAGTTCAGACAATAACCCTTACCTCTACTCAACCACATATACACACAAGCACATATACATACACACACACAAACATCCACTAAGATAGGATTAGTGAGACATTTACTCAGATACAGACTAATAGAGTAGTCCAAAGGCTCATCAAAAAAATTAAAATTATTTCATATAACATTTTCCCAATGAAAAGTAACACAAAAATCCATAATCAATGAAATATCACAATTTGAAAGAAGACTAGATTTGACCCTCACTAGCACAACAGTGCTCTACTTTCTTATCCCCAAAATTTTATGTACAAAAAATGTAACCCATAGTTTTCCAACTTGATGGGATTTTTATTTTTAAATAGTGGGAAATATTACACTAGTGAAAACTGACAAACATATAGTTTACTTTCCAAATTAATATCTACTCACCCTCACAAAATAATATTATTTGTCAAATTATCAGTTCCACTACAATAATATTTTCCATTTACAAATATGACCAGTCAACTTGAAACCATGTAAAATTTGTGAATTTTTTGAAGATTTTTATCTCTAATACTTGAAATGGCTACCAAGAGTCTGAGAGTTAATCCACTGACTTAAGAGGAGGAAACCAGTGAGGTGAATAAAAACGTTACACATTGAAAGGTTTTCATAACATCTTCATTTGTTGAATCGAGGCATCTTTCCATTATAATCCCATCTTCACCTCTAAGTGCTACATTTTAAATTGCTATGTCTAAGGCTAAATTTTGTCCATTCTTATCTGGAACAGTAACTTTTCCCATATAGACTTTCCTAGGAAGGTGAAACTGCCATACCTAATGTTTTACTATGCACAGAACAAATGTCAACTACAATTCCCTTTTTCCTTTAATGGTGGTTTCTTCTCTTGCAGTTCTAGAAGAAATTCTCCATTACCACGATGAGAGTAGAGATTTCATAGTGTAAGAATATGTATAAGCACAATGTTAAGCTGCTAAACACTGAATTGATTTATCAATTTTTTTTTTATTTTTGGATTTTGTGCTCTCATCTTTTATTTATGTGTTTCAAAACAATTTACCATCACAAGAAGAAAAGAATTTATTTTGATTTTTTCTCTCTGAAATTATAAGCCATAA
Source organism: Xerus rutilus (assembly GCA_028644305.1). Taxonomy (NCBI): domain Eukaryota; kingdom Metazoa; phylum Chordata; class Mammalia; order Rodentia; family Sciuridae; genus Xerus; species Xerus rutilus. The sequence goes on along the minus strand of CM053412.1, from coordinate 54,686,764 downwards.
AATCTTAGTTACTCATCAAGGTAACTGAGATAATCAATTTTTAAAGACAAAATGTTTATTTTCACATACAATTTTGGAGTCGTCAGTCCATTGTTGATTGTCTCTGTTGCTTCAGGCTTGTGGGGAGGCAGCACATCATGGTGAGAGAGCATGTTGAAGTGAAGCTGCTCATCTCATGACTGGGAGTGAAGGACAGAGGAAGGGGTTGGCATCCCATAATCCCCTTCAAGGGCACTCCCAATGACCTAAGACTTCCCATAAGGCTCCACCTTTTGCAGGCTCCACAACCTCCCAGGAGCACTTCAGTATGGGAACCAAGTATTTAACATATAGACCTTTAGGAGAAACTTAAAATCCAAACAAAGCACTTCATAGAGGAGCAGTCTCATAATTTTATAAACCCTTCAGGGAAATAACAAAGTAAATCTATGAAGAATACCATCCTTTAATCCCCTTATGTTTCTCCAACTGTGTCACAAATGAATTTTCATTTTTCTGAGCTTAGAAAAGAAGAAGAAAATAAATCTACTAAGATCACTAGGAAGAATTTTCTCCGTAATACTGAGCTTTCTCTGGGAATCAGGGAGTTTGTATTTGTTCAAAAAGGGAATATAAAACTCAAGTGGGCTAAATTGCATTAATCTCAAATAACAAATACAAAATGACATAATAAGATTGCTAACCTAAAAAAGAGGTAGTCTTTTGAACTGAATGCATGACATGCTTCATGCCATCATTTCTTTCAGTCTGTCTTATCTCATGTAGGAAAATGTATTTATAATGTATCATGTTTTTGTGTGACTCTGCATATCATTTCTATAAATACTGAGAAGTTTCTCATATTTTATTTATCTATTTAAGAACTGAGGGATATTTTGTTTGATTCTAGTTTGAAGCTGTGTATAAAGAAGGTTGCAATGAATATTTTCATAAAAATCTTTGTGTGAACATGTTGGCATTTCTCTTGAGTAAATGCATAGTAGAGTGACTGAACTTTATGTTACCTTTAAGGAATCATCAAATTCTTTTCCAACATAGCTGTGTGCTTCTGAATTCAGGGTATTAATAAATAAGCATTATTTGTTACTTTAGATTTCTCTAACAGACTTCATTTGGTATTGAAGATTTTATTTATGTTTTGTCTTTGTAATAGAGGTATAGTAGTATAACATTGTGTTTTTTATTTAAATCTCCACAGTGACTAACAACACCAAACATGTATTCACATGTTTATTGCATTTTTTTTGGATGTGTGAAACCTGTTCATATTTGTAGCTATATTTTGACTGGGTTATTTGCATAATTTTTATTAGTTTTAAAGTTTTCAAAAATATAAAATGGATTCTTTAGGAAACTTGGAATGAAACCATCATTTGACCTAGTATTCCCACTCCTTGATTTATACCCAAAGGACTTAAAAGCAACATACTATAGTGATGCAGCCACTTCAATGTTTATAGCAGGTCAATTCACAATAGCTAAACTGTGGAACCAACCTAGATGTCCTTCAACAGATAAATGGATAAAGAAAATGTGGTACATATACACAATGGAATATTACTCAGCCTTAAAGAAGAATAAAATTATGGCATTTGCAGGTAAATGGATAGAGCTCTAGAATATCATGCTAAGTGAAATAAGCCAATCCCAAAATACCAAAGGCCAAATGTTTTCTCTAATAAGTGGATGCTAATCTATAATGGGGGAGGATGAAGGACCTTTGGATTTTGCAGAGGGGAGTGAGGGGAGGGAGTGTGGAGATGGGAAGGACCATGGAATGAGACTATCATTGTTACCCTATATACATGTGTGACTACACTATTGGTGTGATTCTGCACCATGTTCAGCCAGAGGAAGGAGAAGTAGTGCTCCATTTGTGTACAATGTGTCAAAATGCATTCTACTGCTGTCCTGTATAACTAATTAGAACAAATTAAAAAATATATATATATATATCAATATATCATGGAAAGTTTTGTTGAATCTATGAATTGGAAGTGTTCTCTCTGTGGTCTGTTTTGAATTCTCAACATTTGTGTTGCAGAACACAAATAAGTTAATTTTTTATAAAATTCAGTTTATCAATATTTTTTTTCTTTTACAGATTGTGTTTTTTTTGTTATATGTGAAAACTCATCAAACCCAAGATTATATATCTGTAATCCCGTGATTTCAGAGACTGAGGCAGGAGAATTGTAAGTTCAAGGGAGAACTTGCAGGGGCATTGCAAGTTCTCAGAAACTTCATAAGACTCTCAGCAACTTAGCAAAACAGTGTCTCAAAATACAAATGGTCTGGGATCTAGCTCAGTGGTAAAGTACTCCTGGAATCATTTCCCAATACTGAAGAATAAATGAGTCAATTAATTATCTAATTAATTATTTAAATAAATAAAAATCAAGGTTAGTAGATTAGCTCCTATTTTCTTTTCTCTATAGCTTTACATATTTTATTAAGGTAAATGATCCATTAGCAGTTAAATTTTGTATAAGATATGAGATACAGATCAAAGTTTATTTTATTGTGTACTCATATTTATTGTTGACATTTTTTCCCAATAATGTTTTCAATCTATTGAACTATATAGCAGCCCTTGTCAAAAATCAATTGACTCTATTTGTGTGGGTTTATTTTAAAGCATTCTCTTCTACCCATTGAACTATTTTTCTACTTTTTTGTCCACAACATAACTATTATAACTGTATATTAAGTCCTGAAATTGGGTGGTTTGAGTCTTAAAACTTTTTTTCAGAATTGTTTTGTCTGTAGTAGTAACTCTCTATATATGTTTTAGAATCAATGTTTGGGTATCTACCAAAAAAAAAGTTTGCTGAGATTTTGAAGGAGATTTTATGGAATTAGTATATCAAGGTAGACAAGAGGAATATTCTGAAAGATTTAATCTTTCAAATACAATAAAGATATCTTGCTAGAGTTTTAGAATTAATTTGTTTTCTTTAACTTGCTTTTTTCAGTTTCAGCATACTTACCTGCACATATTTTATAGTTACTGAGATATTTTAAATGATATTCTTTAAATTTGTAATTATTTATTGCAAATATATAGGACAATTACTGAATTTTAAAAATATTGATCTTGTATTCTGTGACCTCACAAAAATCACTGTGTTAGCAAATTTTGGTAAATTATTTTGTATTATCTGTGTCAAAAATCATATTTTATTTCATTCTTTGAAGTTTGTATTTCTTATTTATTTATCTATTCTTACTGCAGTGGCTAGAATTCTAATACTATTCTGCATATAAGTGATGAGAAAAGACAACGTTAACGATTCTCAGTTGTTGGGAGGACAGATTTTATCACTTACCATTACAGAGATTATTAGCTATAGGTTATTTTGTGGATGGTCTTTTATTTTCCTTGTTAAGATTTATCTACTTCTAATTTGCTTCAAGTGTTTAATCAGGGATAGATATGAAATTTTGTCCAATGTTAATTTTGCATCAATTTATTTGCTCATATATTTTTCCTTTTTACTTCATTAAAGTGGTGAAGTGCATTGATATATTTCTGACTTACGGAAAAAAATCCCAGATGATTAAGATGTATTAACCTTTTTATATTTTACTAGATCCAATTTGTTAATATTTTGTTGAGAATTTTAACATGTATGTTCACCATAGAGAATATTTGTAGTCTTAGTTTCTTGTAATGTCCTAATCAGGTTTGGCATTAAGGTAGCATTGGATCCACAAGCATAGTTGGGAAGAGCAGAACTTCTATAAATCTACTTCTTCATAAAAGTGGTAAAACCATTGGTAAAAATTATCTCTATTAATATTTTTATACTTCTGAAAATTAACAAAAAGCATGCAACAATCTTCAGATTGTTTTTATCTCAAGACTGAGTTTTTATCTCAAGAAAATGGTTGAACATTGTTAAGAACAGTAGGATTGGTGCCATTATAACCTGTCCTACAGAACTTGTCCTAGCTCTGTAGGAAAATTGAAAAACCCAATTTTCTATCACAATATCTATAAAAGAACAGATTTGCAGCTACAATAATGACACATTTAGTTTGAAGATCCTTAAAAATATCACATTCCAGGACATTATCATGTACCTAAATCAGAATTTGGTTTGCAGGAAAATCCCTATCTCCAAAGCAATTGCTAAAATCAATCTATTTTGACACTTCACAGAAGAAGAAATACAATTGATCAACAATTATATAAAAAAATGTTCAACATCTCTAGCAATTAGAGAAATGCAAATCAAAACTACACTGAGATTCCATCTTTAGTCAAAATGGCAATTAATTATCAAGAATGCAAGCAAAAATAAATATTGGTGAGGATGTAGGGGGAAAAGGTACACTCATACATTGCTCATGGGACTGCAAATTGGTACAACCACTATGGAAAATGATTCCTTAGAGATCTTGGAATGGAATCACTATTTGTCCCAGTTATCCCACTCCTCAGTTTATACCCAAGGACTTAAAAGCAGCATACTACAGTGATGCAGCCACATCAATGTTTGTAGCAGCTCAGTTCACAATAGCTAAACAATGGAACTAACCTAGGTTAGTTCCATTTCTTCAATAAAGAAAATATGGTATATATACACAATGGAATATTACTCAGCCTTAAAGAAGAATGAAATTATGGCATTTGTTAGTAAATGGATGGAGTTGGAGAATATCCTGCTAAGCAAAATAAGCCAATACCCAAAAAAACTAAAGGCTGAATGTTTTCTTTGATATGCATATGCTAATTCACAATGATGGGGGAGCTAGGGCAGAATAGAGGTACTTTGGATTAGGCAGAGGGGAGTGAAGTGAGGGGAGGGGACATGGGAGTTAGAAGGATAATAGAATGAATCAGATATTATTACTCTATGTGCATATATGACTAAATGATCAATGTGATTCTACATCAGGTACAACCAGAAAAATGAGAAGTTATTCTCTACTTACGTATGATGTGTCAAAATGCAATCTACTGTTATCTGTAACTAATTAGACAAAAAATATTGCTCTGTGTTAATCTTTCAGCATCAGAGCTGAAGAAGCAAAGAGGAGCCTGGCCAAAAGCTTCAGATCTGAGGGTCAAGAAAACTATGGAGGATTCCAAAGTGCTCTGACATATTCATTGGGATCAGAAAAGCTTAGTACTTATGCAGGGCTATGTCCATGCCCACAAACATCATAAGAAAACCATCATACCTCACCTCTGACAGACCGTGAACCCTTATAAAAGCAGGAAGTGAAGCTCAGGAAGATTTATAAACCACCCAGGAATTGAAGGTATTTCTCACCAAACACTCAGAAAGCTTAAGCAAAAGAAAGACGACTTATTGGGTTATGAAACTTAAGGATATTTCTGATCAATTATTAGTTAACCACTAAGCTAACAAATGACTTCAGTGGCTGTACAAAACACATAATACAAATTTCAGAGATTTAATACAGAAAAGTCATTAAGCAAATAGCAAAAGAATAGCAGCAGAATAGCAAAAATCCCTGGGGAAGTGTGAATTTGACTTTCTGGATTTACTACATATTTCTATTTTACAAACAAAAATAATGAGAAATGCAAAGAAAGTATGGCCCATGTACAGGAAAAGAAAAAAGAGTGGTCAATATAAACTGTTCCTGAGGGGAGTTAACCTTACTGGAGTAGGGCATTAAATCAATTATTATATATGTCTTTAAAAATTAAGCCATGTGTAAATAATTTTAAGAGTATGTGATAATGCTATTTTAAAACTAAAGATAATCAGGGGCTGGGATTGTAGCTCAGCGGTAGAGCGCTTGCCTTGTGTGCATGAGGCCCTGGGTTCGATCCTCAGCACCACATACAAAGCAATAAAATAAAAACATTGTGTCCGTCTACAATTTAAAAAAAAAAAAAATGTTTAAAAAAAAAAAAAAACTAAAGATAATCAGAAAGAGATACAAAGTAGAAGTAACTAGGTATTTTAGAGTTTAAAAGTACAATAACTGAAGTGGATAATTTGAATTTAAAATATTAAGAAACATCTCAAATAAAAGGACATTCTGCAATATAACTAGCTCATTAAATCTGTCAATCTGTCAATGTCTTGAAAGAACAAGAAAAACAGAGAACTGAGTGATTCTTTCTGATTTCTAGTATTAGATAGGAACGGACAAAGAATTAGAGGTTAGCCAACATTTCACAAAATTAGTAACACAGATAAAGGCTGATAAACAGAAATATGGAAATTTGAGTGAAAAAGTAAACATAAGAAACTATGTTTACATAAGAGAAATACTTTATCAGCAGAGATCATTATGAAAAATTAAAATGGTTTAATATATAAGATTAATATAAACTGTGATAAGAATATTAAAAAATCTTGTAAAAATAGAAATAAAAGAAGAAAATGATAGAAATTTAAAGTGTCTTGTGGACTCAATCTATGAGTCCCAAGCTTTTCTAAAGGTCTCAGAAATGGAAAAGAGATAAAACAATGATAATGATGGTCATCTGCTTTGATATTGGTTGGAAAACTATTAGAAAATTTGTAGAAAAAAATATTTCTAGTACTAAAGAGAAATATGTGTCTTTGGATTGGAGAAAAAAATTACTAAAGAAAAAAGGTAAATATGGTTAATACTTTCAGAAATAGAGAAGAAATGTTTTGAGCTAGTAAGACCCACTAGAGGAAGGGAAACCAGGTTCCTTTTGGCCATCTGAAGACATGGAGCTATCCCACATTTCAAAATAAATTGTTAGATAAATTTGTAACAGTATAACTTGGTTGTAGTATTAGCAACTAATCAAACTCAGCTGCCTCTTCTCTGGAGCCTCCTCCACCAATCCAAACACCATGTCACACAGCCTTAGGGTTTGATATGCTTTAAGAAACCACAACATTGTTTCAAAGGAAGATTACAGAAATAGAATTTCATGGCAGAACTTAAATAGAACTCAATGCCAGATCTCCAAGTACACAATAATCTGGCTTTTTCTTCAGTCATCAAAATTTCATAGTTATCCTTGGAATCATAATAAAGTTCTAAAACAGCAATCACATGAAAATAGATGGAAATCACTTCTTCAAAAATGATAGAGGGGAAAAGTCTTTGAAGGAATTGATTTGGAACTTAAAAGGTTTCACATAAACTAAGTGTCCAATAGGTGTAAATGCTGAATGTAACCTAATGTAAGTTTAGTCTGGTAAAAAAAAAAACAAAACCTACCACCCATCCTTTTCTGAAGAGGCTGCCTGAGGAGAACATATTCAATTCATAAGAGAAGGGAAATGTGTAAGAAGAAGATCTGAAACTGGCAATCAAGGGAGATTAATTGAGAAGTACAGAGAAGGGAAAGTCTGAGGGACAGACATGCAGAGAGCTCAGAACGGACTTAAGATAACGAGAAATGAGAAGGTTCTAGGCAGAAACTGAACACCATGCAGTGGAAGATGTGATTCCAAAAAGGGTTAGTTTTATTTATATAGTAAATAAAAATATTCATAGTCAAAAAGGAAAATAAAGACCATTTGAAAATCCAAGGGGCATGAAAACTATGCTGGAAATTCCAGATCATTCCCAAAGTAAACTGGAATGTACCATATTTTTAAATCAGTTATTGGGTTTAAAGAAGGAGAGCACATTTAATCGTGGAAAATGTCTGCTTCCAGGGACATAGAAATTACATCTCAATGTCCATGAAGAAAGAAATACACTCAGCACTGTGCTTAGGGTGCAATGAGTGGTATTTCTAAAGTTTTAGCTCATACAATCAATCTATAGACAAAATAAAAAAACAATTTGTAGTTTATATGATAGCACATATATATAAACATAACAGCAATTAACATTCTAATGGTTAAAAATACTAATGACAAATTAATATTAAAGAATTTAGAAAGTAAAGAATTAGGGAAAGTTGAGAAAAAATTGAAGAATGCTGCAATAAGTATACTAATTTTAGAGAGTGTGGAACTTAGAATATCAAAAGTTGATAGAACAAGAAAAACATTTTAAAATATTATTTAATATTAAAGCAATTAATGTAAGAATTATAAATAATAATATGAATAATTCACAATACAAATTGTTAGTAATAATACAAATAATAAAAAGGATTTTGGAAATGATCATAATATAATACAATTAATGTATCTTATATAATATAAATATATCACATTATATAGTACAAAATTGATAAACTAAGAAATAACAAAATATATGTCATATAAGTAAATTAATTTTATATAAATTGTTTCAGTAAAAGGGACAGCAAATGGGAAGCTATAAGATGGTAAATTTAAAACTTTCTATATTAAATGAGTTTTTTGGGGTATTTCTGTAAAAAATAAAATCAGAGCCCAGAATAAACATAATAGAATTTTGTTCAAGATATGACAAAATAAAACTCTATAAACCCTTACATAGCATATACATGTTTGAAAGAATCCAGATCAAGTGTTATTTCTGTATAGAGCGTTGCTGTTTAGAGAGTTATTCACCTTCTCTGATGCAATATAAGGTTTATTGCCTACAAATGAAGAATAATACTTTCAGATGTCAGAAGGATAATTGAAGGAAAACTTGATGTTACAATGTGGGATTTGTATGATTAATTTTCTATTTATAATTTAAGATGTTTACATTTGTTTTAACACTGTGTTTTCGAAAGATTTGTGCTAAGGATTTTTTTCTTTTCATTGTACAAACTGCAGAATTTTTTGTAAATATTATGAATTCATTCGTCATCAATTGCTACCCGTCTTCAACAAATGAGTTGACAAATGTCTAATTCCTGGGTTAAACTTAAAATTATATCAATTTAATATACAATGGCATTAATAGTAGGAAAGGTTGAAAATAGCCTTTCATTTCCAGGAAATAACTTCCTGAAATGCTGCTTTTCAAAACTGCGTCATCTCAGGTTCTGAAAATACATTTACTACTTTAAATTAATCTCAGAACAATTTCTCGGCTTTGAACACATTGAAGGTGCCTTATCTTTTTTCACATTTCAGCTGGATGGCTGCTGCCTTTTTTTAAAAATATCCTTGAGTCATTTGATTCTTAAGTTGCTCACAAATCTCAATTTTTCATGGCAGTTGCTCTATCTCTTTACTTTTCACAAAAGAAGGAAATGAGTCTGCAAATTGGTAATGGATGGAATTTAAAAGGATAAAAGGGTTGGTTGGGTTTGGATTGTTCAGAAAAGGTCTGATAAATTCTCTTCAAGTTGAAGGACACTAAATGTCCAATCCCATCAAATCATGTAACTGTGCTGAAACCAATACATTTACAGTACAACTCTGGTTCAGAGTTGGACCAGTTTAATAGGGAAGCCTTGACTCCTTTGTGGTGGGTTTGACATTCAAGATTTTGCCAACTTGAGACAGGAACTATAAAACCAAATGTGGAAAGGGCCTGCACACTAAACTGCTTTAGAAACTCAGTTTAAACATTGAATTCAGTCCATTTTTAGTCTTTGACAGGAACTCAAGTTTAATAATAGTTCAATTGATTACTTTTTTGTATTTCAAAATCTTCCACTTGAAAAAGCAAATAGTAGAGGATATTTGAAAACCCCTAAAATTCAACATGAAGTTTAGGTTAATGTTTGGTTTAGCACTTATTTAACCCTGAACAGTTTACATAATAATATTTAATGAGCTTCTACTTCCTATTATTTTAGTAAGACATTATTAAAAATACTTAGATGCATCAAAATCTTTTTTGCAATGACTTCAAATCAGGTTAGCTCGACAAGCACAGAAGTCTATGGCTTTATAACAGTAATGAAGAAAAGGCTGATGGACCCTTTTCTGAGCCTCCACCTTGATCAAGAAAGAAGGTTGAGCACTATCAAGAATCAAAATGTCAAATGCGAGAGTCTGCAAACTCAGTCTCTTTCTGAAATACAAATGTTGAAAAAAATAACCCTTGCTTAACATGGTTTCAATTTAGAGAGTATATTTGATCAGAGAGTGATTCAAAGGAACTGACTGTTTGAACAATAGAAGTTTAGTGCTAAGCAATTAAGAGGAGGCTGGCATCTATGACAACAATAAGCTAGGCCAGCAAGTTTAACAGAGAGAACCTAGGAAAAATACAGACACCAAGAGCCTGCAAAAGTCAGAACAAGCCTGGCTTTAAAAAGTAGTCCAGTGAATTTTGTTGGGAAAGGCAGTAAAGCAGCTTATGTACAGAGTGCAGTCCTAAACAGTACATCAGTTAACATGAAATTAGTGGATTGTAATAGCTGGATGTGAGGCCAAAAATGAGTCACCTTAACAGGAAGATCAGGGAAAGCAGTGGTACAGAAGAGCCCTTCTAGGACCTCTGGCGTCAAGGTGGATGGAGGTATACACAGGATTAACTCTAAGGAAGAACACTATATGCTTCTTATGGGGGTGGGTATGGGGAATAGACTTTACTACAATAATTCAAGCAATTCGCTAAAAAAATTAAACAAACAAACAAAAACAAGTCCCAGGGATTTCAGAGACCAGGTTTGCTACAATATATCACCTGGCCCATTGTTCAACAAAAACTTATGGGACATACACAGAAATTGAAATGTGCAGCTGAAACACAGTGGGAAGTGTAGAAATGAATTGAAACTACTTTTGAGAGGGATCAGATACTGGATGTAAGAGAAAAATTCTTCAAAACAGCCATTATAAACATGTCCAAAGAACTAAACGAAACAATGCATAAAGAAATCCAGGGATATAATAATGATCCATCAAATAAAATCTATGGATATAGAAATAAAAATTACAAATAAAAACAAAATGGTAATTCTGGAGCTAAATTCTCAAAACTCATGTCATTTGAGGGGCCCAACAGTAGATCTGAACTAGCAAGAATGAATGAGCAAACCTAAAGATAGATCAATTGAGACTGAGGATTCAAGAAAAAGAATGAATAAAAATGAAAGGATTTTCAGAAATGTGGAACACCACTAATATGTGTAATGGAAACATCAGAAATAGAAGAGAAAGGAAAGTGAGCAGAAAATATATTCATAGAAATAATGGCAAAAACTTCTCAAATGTGATGAGAACATGAATGTAAACATTCAAGAAAACAAACTCCAAGGAGAATAAATGCACAAAGACTGATATCCAGACCCATCATGATAAAAATACTCAAAACAAAAACAAAGAAAACATTAAAAGAAGCATAAGAAAATGAATCACAGCATACAAAGTTTGTCAATTTTTAGAGTGGCTGTAGTAAATGACCATAAACCATGTAGTGTAAAACAACCGGAATTCATTGTTTCATATCTTGGGAATCGAAACAATAAGATAAAAGTCTTGGAAAAGCCCTGGTCTCTCTAAAATCATTAGAAAGCAAACCTTGCTGCTTTTTATTGGTTATTTCATATCCTTTTATGAGGACACCAGTCATATTAGATTAAGATCCGTCTCTAGTATGACCTTATTTTAACTAATTATTGGCCATGACCTTATATCCAAATGAGGTCACAGTCTAAAATCTTAAGGATAAGGAATAAGACCTATCTTTGGAGTGTGCATGTGAGAGTAACAGTTCAAACTTCTAACATAAGGAAATAACAGCCCAGACCAAGAAATCACAGCAAAGAAAACAATAGGTCAAAATGTCTTATGAATATAAATGTAAAAATTCTCAACAAACTACTAGCCAAGTGAATGTAGGAACATATGAAAAGGATTATACAATTGAGATTCATCCCAGGGATACAAGGTTAATTGAACATCTAAAATTCTATCAATCATATCAGTATAATAAAGAAAAAAAACATAAAATTATCTTAATGACAAAAAACTTGGTAAAATTGGATATATTTTTTGTGACAAAAATTTCAACAAATCACAAATGGAAGGAAATTGCCCCACTTGATAATAAGCAGCTCTTCAAAAGATTGTACATAAAGTTGTCATAAGACTCAGAAATTTTACTCCTACACATATGCCAAAAAGAAATGAATATATATACATATATATAGACAAAAAAGCTCTACACAAATATTTATAGAACCATTATTCATTATAGCCAAAATACCATAATTTCTCAAAATTTGAGAAATAACTCAAATGTCTATCAAATTATAAATGTATAATTAAAATGTGTTATACAAAGCAACATGTTATTCAGCAATAAAAAGAAATGGAGTACTCATACTTGATAAATAAAACATATATGGACATTGAAAATATTATGCTAAATAAATGAAGCCAATCACAAAAGATTATATACTATGATTCCCTATTTATTTATTTATATCAGGGATTGAACCCAGGGGTGCTTAACCACTGAGCCACATCCCTAGCCCTTTTTATATTTTTTATTTTGAGATAGGTTTTTGCTAAGGTGCTTAGGGCCTCACTTGCTGTGGCTGGCTTTGAATTTGCCATCTTCCTGCCTCAACTTCCTGAGTCACTGTGATTACAGTGCCCAGTTTATTTAACTAATTTTTTGGTAGCACTAAAGGTCAAACCCAGGCCCTTGCACATGCTAAAAATATGCACTACCACTGAGCTACACTCCAACACCTTTTTTTGTATTTTCAGTCAAGGCTCAGTAAAGTTTCCCATGCTGGCCTCAAACTTACAATCTTCCTGTCTCATCTTTCTGAGTAGCTTTATGATTCCTTTTATACACAATGTGCAGAACAGGCAAGTCTATAGAGGCAGCAAGCGAATAGATTAGTGTTTGCCTAGATCTGTAATGGAGGTTGGGAAAAGTAAAGGGTGACTGCTTATAAAAAACTTTTTTAAAGACAATATTTTATAATATTACAAAATCGATTAGGATAATGTTTGCCCAAGTCTGTTGTATATATTATAAACTATTCAATTGAGTGCTTTAAAGAAGTACATTGTTTAGTATGTACTTTATCTCAATAAAAGTGTTATTAAAAATCTCATAAATCAACATGTTTCATACTAGAAGATAATTGGTATCAGCCAAAAGTAATGGCAAAAGAATATTTTCATGAGCCTTTGTAACCTGCATAATATACATGTAATAGCCCACAAGAGAACAGTAAACACTGTATTTGTTAGTGAGCTGCTCAGACCTAACCAAATGGGATTGTTTCTATAGGGAAATTAAATATGTTTTGAAATGTTTATCTGATATTAAAATGAACAAAACCAAGTTTTAAAATCTCACAAAATCTACATTCTCAAAACCTAAAACTATCATGAATACCTTCAACTCGATTATACTAATTACTCACAAGATAAATTCATGTTTACAATACTTTCAATTATATTTCAAATACATAAGGAATCAGTTTTAAATGTCCCCTGATAGTTTTGGATATTTTGCCAAATATTTAAAAATATGTGGAAAAATCTACAAAAACAAATACTATACATATATGACATGCATTATATCCTACTTGAAAATTTTGTGTCTATTTTTATAAAAATCCAGAGGTCCTCTGCTCACCTAGTATTTCCCCCCAAAGTCACACAGGTTAGCACATAAAACTCTAATAACTTCTCTATTTTAGATAGAGGTACTATGAGTAATAGATTTGCTATTATTATTTGGATAATTTCTAATTTTCTTGAAAGGAAAATATCTCAAAGGAAAGCAACTTTCTAAAATATTATCTATAAGAAATTTCCTTACATTTAAAGTCCATATTAGCATCAACTAATATTACTCATAGCTTGCTTTATTGAAGAAAAATGTTAATTGTAGGCATGTTTCTTTCTTATACTGAATTCTTTAAAAGTAATTTCCTATTGTAATAGTTGCTTTCATCTAAATAATTCAACATTTTAGAAATACTGCATTAAAATTTCCTTATTTTCTGTGATGACATTGTAGTTAGCAATTTTAATATTTTAACTTTCATGAATTCTCAAACTACATTGGTAACAAATGATAATTGAGTGTACTGTTTATCCTTTGACTCATTTCAATGCAATTATCTTCAATTTCTGAATCAGGCTTGCTGTGGTTTGGATATGGTTTGGATATGGTTTAGGTGCCCCAAGAGCCCATGTGATTGGAAACTTGGACCCCAGGATGATGGTACTGAAAAGGTGTTATGCAACCTCTAGGAGGTGGGGTCCAGGGATAGGGGTACAGCTCAATTGTAGAGCACTTGCCTTGTGTGAATGAGGCCCTGGGTTCAATACTGTTATTGTTTGGATGTGTAATGTTTCCCTAAAACACATTGTTAAAGCTTAGTCATCAATGAAGACGTGTCCAGAAGTAAAACTTTTAGGAAATGATTGGATCATGAGGCTTCTAACCTCATTACTGGACCAATTCATTTGATGGATGATGATGATGATGATTATTATTATTACTATTATTATTGGTACTGGGGTTGAACCTAAGGGTGTTTAATTTCTAAGCCACATCTCCAGCCCTTTTTTTGCTTTGAAACAGGGTTTCATTAAGTTGTTTAGGGCCTCTCTACATTGTTGAGGCTGGATTCAAATTTGCAATCCTCCTGCCTCAGCCTCTGGAGTTGCTGGGATGCATGCATCAACCATGACTGGATTAATAATTTGAATGGACTACTGGGTGCTAACTATCACCTGGTGGGACAAGGCTAGAAGTAGGTCACTGTGTGGTGTGTGACCTTTGAATTTCATCTGTTCCTGGACCCTTCCTGTCTTCCTCTCCCTCTGTTTCCTGGCTGCCCTGAACTGAACAGCTTTCCTGTGCTATACCATTCCTCCATAATGTTCTGCCTCACCTAAGGCGAAAGCCATGGAGTTAATCAGCTATGGACTGAATCTCTAAAACCATGAGTCCCAAAATAAACTTTTCCTCCTCCAAGTTGCTCTTGTCAGGTATTTTGGAAATAGCAATAAGAACTGACTAGCACAGATTGCCAACACTGCAAAAAGAAAAGGAAAAAAAAAGTGATGGAACATGGTGGGGGGCTAATTAGGTCACCGGAGTGTGAGGTAGTTCATGTAATCAGTTGAAAATTCTCATGAGAGGATTGTTACATACAGAGCAAGCCTGGTGCCTTCCACTCTACCTTTGTTTCCTGATTTGAAATGTAGTTACTCCCCAACATGCATTCCTCCATCTGCTATGCGGTCCTTTTGATTTGAACTCTGAATTTTCAGAATGATAAGCTAAATAAAACTAAATAAACCTTTCTTCTTCACAAGTATCATTTATCAGGTATTTTGTTAGAGTGACAAAAAGTTGATTAATAGCTGGTGGAAACAAACTAGCATTAGAGAGTGAAAGTGACTTTCCAGAAATACAGTGCAGTTCCACATATTGAACCAATATTTACCATTCGACATACTCACATGTATGCACAACTACACACACACATACACACACACACACACGCACACATTTCTTTGTTATTATCTTTTGTTGAGTCACATAAATGAAGTCTAATTCCTCTTTCTCATAAAACTTCAAATATTGAACCTAGAAGATGACAGAGAGGATCTAGACAGCAACCAGAAAAGCTGACCAGAGAAGCAGGTGACAGAGTAAACACTCTGAAACTCAATATTGGACAGATTGAGGCTTGGAATGACTGTAATTTGGGTACTGGAGCAGAATATAAGGACAGAATTTCTTGACCTAGAACCCTGATCTGAGTAGGATTATAGGGGAGAGCAACAAAGTTGAGAAAGGTGGGGAGGCAAAGCCCACTAATGTACTTCCTTCACCACAGCTGGAAAGAAAGGCCAATAAAGTTAAACTTGGAGAGAAGCAGCAAAGACAGTGAAGGAAATGACACGATTCAGGACGTGAGATTGAATTGCTTAGTAGAAAACTGAAGGGCAGAACAGCCATTTTTAAGCACCACACCTAGCCAGCTCCTCTAAGAAGTAGTCCAGAGATACAACTGCTAGAAAAAAATATAGGCTCAACACTCCAACATAGTGGAATAGGCCCTGACTTCCTTAATAAAACTCCCAGAGCTCAGAAAATAAAACCAGGAATCATTAAGTGGGATAGAATTAAATTAAAAACCTTCTGCATGGCAAAGAAAACAATTAAGCACATGAAGAGTGAGTCCCTACAGAATTTGAGATCTTTGCCAACTACTCTTCTGATGGAGGATTAATTTCCAGAATACATAAAGAACTCAAAGAACTTAATACCAAAACAAAACAAAACAAGCTAAAAACAATAATAACCTAACAAATGGACAAATGAACTAAACAAATATTTCTCAAAAGAGAAACTACAAATGGCCAAGAAATACATGAAGAAATGTTCAATATCCTTACAATCAGGCAAAGGCAAATTAAAACTACAATGAGATTTCATCTCATTCCACTTAGAATGGCAATCATCAAGAACACAAACAATAATTGCTGATGAGTTATATTCATACATTTTTAGCAGGATGAAGATTCCTCAAAAGACTATGTATGGAACTACCACATGACCCAGCTATCTTGGTATTTATCCAAAAGAGCTAAAGTCAGCATAATATAGTGATTTATACATACCAATGTTTATAGCAAGGAAATTCACAAAAGCTAAGTTTTGGAACCAGCCTAGGTGCCTGTCAATAGACAAATGGATAAAGAAAATGTGGCATACATACAGTTTACTCAGCCATAAATAAAAATAAAATTATGTCATTTGCTAGTAAGTGGATGGAATTAAATTACATCATGCTAACTGAAATAAGCCAAATTGAGAAAGTCAGAGGTTGAATGTTTTATCTTATATACAGAAACTAAAGAGAAATAAGGAATTTTAAAAGAGGGACTTTATGAAAATAAAAGGAAGAACAGTGGAGTAGAGGAAGGAGATCAAGGGGGATGGAGGAGAGGAAGAATATGGAAAATATGGGAGATTGAAATGAAGCATGGTTTATGCATTTATGAATTCCACTATTATGTATAACTGAAATGCACTAATGAAAACAGTTTTTTAAAACTTCAAATATTGGAACATGATTATTTTGTTCCTAATTTCTCTATCTCAATATTTAATCTCAGGTTTTTAAAACACAGCCCATTTGATATTGAGTCTTATTTTAGGTTTTTCCAAGACAGGAGCTCTGAAACAAAGAATTGGTGCTTGTAGTCTATTCAAATGACCCCTTGACACCCCATGGAGGTGGTGCAGCAGAAATTCAGCAAGATGAGAAGATCCAATGATGTGTGTTAATGCTAGGTTATCCCTCTGTGAGCTAAGTCTGGCCTCTGAAATAACATGTGGAACATGCCTCAGGGTTTTCTGGCTATATGCATTAGTCAGCTTTTTGTTCCTGTGACCCAAATACCTGACAGTAACAACTTAGAAGAGAAAAAATTTACTTAGGGTCATGTTTTTTGATGATTAATCTATGGTCAGCCTGCTCCTTTGTTTTAAGCCTGAGGTGAGACAGAACATCATAGCAGAAGGGTATGGCTAAGTAAAAATTGTTCAGTTAATGGCAGCTGGGAAGGAGAGAAAGAGAGAGAGAGAGAGCGAGAGAGAGAGAGAGAGAGAGAGAGAGAGAGAGAGAGAGAGAGAATGAACAGGAGGATCCAGAGACATATATAATCCTCAAAGTATGTCCCAGTGACCCACTTTCTCTTGCCACATCTCATTTACCTATAGTTACCACCCAGTAATCCATTTAAATTATTAATCCATCAAACGGCTTAATACATCCATTAGGTTACAGCTCTCATAATCTAGTCATTTCACCTTCTGCATTAACACAGGAGCTAAACCTTAACACCAGAATATGGGAAGTCTGGAACATTTACCAACCCCATTTGCTAAGTATGCCCAAGGTGTTGCTAACCTATTACTGCAGGTACCCCTCACAGGTGACCTACAATGTTTTTGTGGTGCTCGGGGAAGCTCTGGTCCTTGAGATAGCCCCTAGAAGTGGAAGGTGGTTAACTTCTCAAGAAAATTTTGCTTTTGATGAACATAGGTGGATTCAGGGAATATGAATCAGAATATCAATGTTATCTGCTTCAATAAAGTTCTGAGTGCAATCTGCACATGAATCATTTTATATTCTTCATGAAATGCCATTGTACATATGACATCACAGCCAGATGTCTTTGAAGGAAGCTAAATTTTACCTCCTTTATTTAGAGTATAATATGCATCACTTTCTTGCAGTGAAGACATTTTAACGAAACTTTTGTCTTTTCTTGTGAGCTGATGATGTCCACTGTTATGCTTTGTGAGTCAAGTGCAAAATCTAGCTTCATCTCAATAAATTATACACATATGTATGTTATGAGCATATGTGTAGATATACTTACCTGGAAACAGACAAAGCTGAAGCTTCCTGATATGTTGTGTGATTATATGCTTATTTACATGGGATATCAGAGATGTTTCTTAATAAAATAGTGTGCATCACTTTTTCCACATACTACCTTCTTTTTAGTACCTTGGGTTTAATTCTTTTTAGTACCTTGGGTTTAATTTAATGTTCTCGGCCTTTGTATTTATCACACCACTGCAGCCCAAAGTATTCTTCCTTTGTCTGCCTTCTCAATCTGCTCAGTTCATTATAGGCTGACTGACTAGTTAAGAGCATATGCTGTTATAAGGTGTTAGTGTTAGATAACAGCTTAAAGTATCACTCCTCCTCTCAGTTAATGACTTAAAAATAGCATTTAATTAAGAAGAGTAGCTTGTGAAAATTTGGATAATACTGCAGGCGAAATTATGGAACATATTGCTAATATGTTGGCAATTTCTGTTTCTTAAATTATACTGTTTCCATGTATGTTCAAGGAATACTGTAGATCATTTCAAAAAGTTAGAAAAACTACTCTTTCAAATGTCTTCTGGGACACCTTAAAACATTTTGCATAAAGATTGAGGGTAAGCTGCACTCACCAAGATAAACAGAAGTGAATACCAGGGAAAATGAGATATGCAGGATCAAAATTGTAATGGGGTTTTCTTTTTTATTTCAACAATGAAAATTTATCTCTCAGATATTCACTCGCCTTGGAAATCTTGATAATTGACAGTAATGCAGTGAGCAAGGGAAACATGACTAAAAGATAACTTTAAAGAATATATTTCTTAAAAATTTTATCAGGAGAAATGCTAATATAAAATATCACTTTTGTGACAACTGAACTGGAAAGATCAGATACTTTTAATATTTCTCTTTTTCCAAGTTATAGAACAGATTTGTAGAAAATATGTTAAAGTAACCTGATACCAGGCTGAAATTTGTAATTTCAGCCTAAAAAGAAGTTATCACACAAGTGTAGTGTATGTAAGTTGAACAAGTTATATGAGATGTACTTACACTCCTTAAACATACACTGACCTATAGGTCACCAAAGTTGACCAGACATTCAATATTCAGTAATTATTCATTGACAAGGTTAATTTGTTATGAAACCAATATTTAATTAGATGGTTAGAAAACAATTATTATTCACCAGATTCTTAATGGTAACTAAATCAAATAATTATATTCAATTTCATAATTCTGCGCATCTGAAACAAACTTTTATAACGTCCATGAACTTACACACAGCTTACTTAGCTCAAAATACATGGTGGTTTCAAAGACCTATTTTGCTAAATACTCTTTTAAAAATTTTTTAATTGTTCTAATTAGTTATACATGACAGTAGAATACATTTGGACATATCATATAAAAATAGAATATAACTTTTCATTCTTCTGGTTGTACACATTATAGAATTACACTGGTTGTATAATCATATATGCACCTAGGCTAATAATGTCTGATTCATTACACTGTCCTTCCCAACCCCATATACCCTCCCCTCTCTTCACTCCCCTCTGTCTAATCCAAAGTACCTCTATTCTTTTCTATCAGAGAAAACACTTGGCCTTTGGGTCTTTGGGATTGGCTTTTTTCACTTAGCATGATATTCTTCTGCTCCATCCATTTACCTGAAAATATCATAATTTCATTCTTCTTTAAGACTGAGTAATATTCCATGTGTGTATATGTACCACATTTTTTTATCCATTCATCTGTTGAAGGGCACGTAGGTTGGTTCCATAGTCTAGCTATTATGAATTGAGCCTCTATGAAATTGATGTGGCTGCATCACTATAGTATACAGATTTTAAGTCCTTTAGGTATATGCTGAGAAGTGGGATAGCTGGGTCAAATAGTGGTTCTACTACAATATTTCTGAGCAATCTCCATTCTGCTTTCCATAGTGGTTGCACCCATTTACGAGTGTACCTTTTTCCTCCACATTCTCACCAACACTTATTGTTGCTTGTATTCTTGATAATTACTATTCTGACTGGAGTGAGATGAAATATCAGTGTATTTTTGATTTGCATTTCTCTAATTGCTAGAGATGTTGAACATTTTTTCATATATTTGTTGATCAATTGTATTTTTTCTTCTGTGAAGTGTCTGTTCAGATCCTTAACCCATGCATTGATTGGGTTCTTTGCTATTTGATGTTGAGTTTTTTGAGTTTTTGATATGCCCTTGAGATTAATGGTTTATCTGAGGTGCATGTAGTAAATATTTTATCCCATTCTGTAGGCTCTTTCTTCACTTTATTGTTTGTTTCCTTTGCTGTGAAGAAGCTTTTTAGTGTGATTCCATCTCATTTTTTGATTCCTGATTTTACTTCTTGTGCTTTAGGGGTCTTCTCAAGGAAGTCAGTTGCTAAGCTGACATGGTAAAGATTTGGGCCTACTTTTCCTTCTGTTAGGTGCAGGTGCTCTGGTCTAGTGCTTAAGTCCTTAATCCACTTTGAGTTGAGCTTTGTGCATGGTGAGAGATAGAGGTTTAGTTTCATTTTTCTATATATGGATTTCCAGTTTTCCCAGAATCATTTGTTGAAGAGGCTATCTTTTGTCCAATGAATGATTTGGGTATCTTTGTGTACAGATAACTGTATTTATATGGATTTATCTCTTCATCTTCTATTCTGTACCATTGGTTTACATGTCTATTTTGGTGCCAATATCATGTTGTGTTTGTTACTATGGCTCTGTAGTATAATTTAAGGTCTGGTGTTGTGATGCCTCCTGCTTCACTTTACTTGCTGAGATTTGCTTTGGCTATTCTGGATCTCTTATTTTTCAAAATGAATTTCATGATTGTTTTTTCTATTTCTATGAAGAATTTCATTGGGATATTAATAGGAATTGCATTAAATTTCTATAATGCAAATTCTATGCTTTCTATAATGCAATTTCTATAATGCAAATTTCTATACTTTTGGTAGTATGGACAATTTAACAATGTTAATTCTGTCTATCCAAGAGCATGGGCGATTTTTCTACTTTAAAAGGTCTTCTTCAATTTCTTTTCTTTCTTTTTTTTTTTTTTTTTGGTACTGAAGATTGTACTCAGGGGCACTAGACCGCTGAGCCACATCCCCAGTCCTATTTTGTGTTTTATGTACAGACAAGATCTCACTGAGTTGCTTAGCACCTCGCCATTGCTGAGGCTGGCTTTGAACTCACAATTCTCCTGTCTCAGCCTTCCAAAGTGCTGGGGGTCTTTTTCAATTTCTTTCTTTAGTGTTCAGTAGTTTTCACTGCAGAGATCTTTCATCTCTATTGTTAGATGACTCTCAATTTCTTTTCTTTTTTTTTTTTTTGAGGCTAAAGAGTATTTTGCTAAATACTTTTTAAATAATCTTTAAAAACATTATGACTGTTCTTGTAGTATATAAATCCTTTCTTTTTTAGAGCAAATACATTTTATTTGTTCTTGAATGTAGACTCTATTCTGATATATTTATACAAACATGGAACATATCTTATTCTAATTAGGATCTCAGGCTTGTGGATGTACAGTATGTGGTGTATTCGTATACGTACATAAAAAAGTTATGTCAGATTCATTCCATTGTCTTTCCTGTTCCTGTCACCCTCTCTTCCCTTCAAGTACATACATTTTGGATTTGATTTCCTAGTATTCTATTTAGAAATGTATTTTTATCTATAATCATGGATAGCCTAAAATTTTCTTATACCATTCTTTTATGATGTCAATATTATGTGAAGGAATTGGATTGGATGTAAATTTAATGGATACATGTTACTTCTCCAAAAAGTTAGCCTCCAAAGCATAAAAAAGTCATGTTAGTCCATTGACTCAATTATTTTTCTAGATAATTTATACCATTTTCATATTTACTATTAGTCTTAAATATAGAAACATTAATTTACATGTGTGAATTAATGAATGTACTATTATCTCTTAAAACTAATTTTCTTGGATTTCACATGATTTATAAATATGGAGACTTTTGTCTCTAGTTTTTAAAAATTTAACTTCTTTCTCTTTTCTTATTAAGATATTTTATACAATAAAAGAGGTGAAAAGTAAAAAGATTTGACTTATATATGACTCTACTAAGAAATTTTCTAGAACTTTATTATCAATTCTAATGTTTTCAGTCTATTTTGAGAAGTGTTTGATTTTAGCATAAATAAAGGCTTGGAAATAAGCTTTTGCCATCATTACTGTTGATATAAGAAGAAACAAACATATTAATGAAATGAATTACAGAGCTCAGAGACATCTCCTTGTAGAACAGTATATTGTTCACAGGAAAATATTAAATGGACTACAAGATAGATGGCTGTGGAACAAAGGGCTTTCCAGGTAGAACATAAAAACTTAGATCTCAACTTCATGCAATTTGCACAAAACCAACTCCAAACAGATAATATAAGTAAATATTTAAAAAATGAAAAGGGAAACTTTAATTCTATTGGAGAAAATATTCTTATTACCTTAGGATAGAAAAGGATATCTGCAGCAAAGCACATAAACACACACACACACACACACACACACACACAAACACGCACAAACAATAAACATAAAAAGACAGATAAGACTACTTCAGATTAAATCTTCCATTAAAAGAAAAATACCAGGAATAATAATGTGTTGAAAAGTGTATTTATAAAAAATTTTTCTATATATGTAAATATATACATATATGTATAATATATGCAGCAGACAAAAGATTAATATTTAAAATACTTAAACCTCTTACATGCCAGTGAGAAGGAAATAGTAAAAAAGAAAATGGGTATAAGCACAGGTAATATGACCAATAATGTCAAAATATTCTCAGATTCTTGGCAATTAGGGAAATGCAAATTATAACCCCAATAAGACATCATTTTTTACCACTCAGTGACAAAATGGCAATCTAAAAACATCTGGTACTGTTGATATTGGTTAAAAAAATTTCCTCCAGATGTTGATGAGAGCAGTAAAACAAAAGTCTTCCTGGAAGATTTTTTTTCCATATATATATATATATTTAGTTATAGATGAATACAATATCTTTTATTTTTAATTTATTTTTATGTGCTGCTAAGAATTGAACCCAGTGCCTCAAGCATGCGAGGCAAGCGCTCTACCACTGAGCCACAATCTCAACCCCCCTGGAAGATGTTTTGACAAGATCTTTTAAAATCTGATTCATTCAATTATATCCTATGGTCCATCAAGTCTATGATTCAATCTCTATAAATTTGTATATGCACAATGAAATTTATACTAGAATAATCTGTGCTGCATTGCTTATAAAAATAACAACATAAACAGAAACTACTGAATGTTTTTTGCAGAAGAATGGATAAACATGGAGAGAAAATTTCTTGTAGCTCCTGAATTGACACTAGGGCTCAGAGCAGGAAACAGGAGCTAGGTGCAGCCTTTGTAACAGGTGTCTTCCCAGAGGATTGTTTAAAGGTTAAACTATGCTCCCTTCTGCCACCCAGTCCTTACATGACCTTACCCCTTCGCTTCTCTCAGCTCCTATGAGGAGACCCCTGGCTGGAGGCAAAGAAGGCCTTGGGGGTCAGAGGAAATGCAGTGTCTTTGGTGAAAGGTTACTGGTATAGCTCAGCAAGTTCAAGGGAAGTCTATAGAACAGGGTACCTGAGGGAGGGGAAGGCTGGAGTAAGGCAGCAGAATTGCTTGTGTGCCATGGGAAGAAAGAAGTTGAGAGCAACAGCAAGACAGATTTGAGGGATATTTTAGAAACACACAAGAAGTGGACCTGAGTGAAATAAGCCAGGCCAGAAAGTCAAATAGTGTATGTTCTCAATTACATGTGGATTCCAAATATGTGGCTCAGGGAAACAGAGTAGAAAGGAGCTTACTAGAGGCCAGGAAAGAGGAGAGGAGGGAGGGATGGAGAAAGAGATGTTGGTCAAAGGGTACAAAGTTCCAGCCCAACTGGAGGAACAAGTTTGAGTGATCTACTTCACTGCATGATGACCACAGTTATTATGTATTATTTATTACACAATTGTTTAAGTAGATTTTTAACATTCTAACTAGAAAAAAATGATAAATTGGTAAGGTGATAATTAGTGTTAATCAATTTGATTGGATCAGTTTGAATCTTCGTATGATGTATACACAGAGCAAACCATCACAGCATACCCCATAAATATATACAATTAATTGTCAATTAAAGTGAATTTTTTTAAAGTACCAAAGAAAAAAAAGAAATCACAGATGGGGGGTGCAAGAGAACAGATAAGGAAGAGAGAGAGAGAGAGAGATAGAGAGAGAGAGAGAGGGAGGGAGAGAAACAGCGCAAGCATGCGCAAATGAGCAGCAAATGAACTTGGACTGCCCTGAGAATTTTGTGGGTGCTCTACCAAAGGCAGCACTTGAAGGGCCTATAAGGTGAAGAAATCAGGACCCGAGGAGAGAGGGCACTTTCCCATTTCAGTTAGTCAGGGTCTCAATTTAAGCCTCTGCTGGGGATGGGAAGGACTGAAAATTAAACTTAATATTATATTAAAATTTGAAACTGAATTTAATGTGTGAAATTGACCAGCAAATTATGGGATATGTGGGGAATGGCCTTAGGTAATAGAAAAGGAGATTCTACATCTTACCTGAAAACAGTGTAAGAAAATCAGAAGTGTTTCATGTTGTACACGGAGTCAGAGCCACTAAATAAAATAGCACACTCATACACAAGCACATGTGCTCACATACATGGCCAAACACTCATATTCACACCCTTGTCTATACACATACACACGTTTAAACTTATAGCAATGAAATCCGCAGCAGTTGAAAGGACTGAGGTGCATCTTCATACCAACTGTTAAAGCTTGATGACATGCTTAATGTCAGGAAAAAGCTGCGGAATGAGGCAAATAGTATATTACTACTTAAAACACAAACATTAAAACACACACAAAAAATGATACCACTTTGTATGTGTGTGTGCACAAGTGTGGTTATAATGTGGACTGGATGCACAGACATCAAATTCATGATAACTTGATGTTTTGGTCTGTGTATACATCATAAGAAGATTCAATCAAACATTCAATCAAATTGATTAACACTAATTATCGCCTTACCAATTTATCATTTCAGTGAAGGAAGAAACTGGGGGGGATCAGAGTGGTCAAATGGGTATGTGATTAGTTACAACATATCAATTTATAAAAATGTTACAGTTAATATGCTACTTACATGATTTTAAACTGATGTGCATGTTTTTAAAATGTGAAAATGTATCAAAAGGTTAACAACGATTAAGTGTTTATGGCAAAAATATAAACAATTGTCTTTTTCTTTTGGTATTCTTATGTATTTCTATATTTGAAATAAAATGGTCATAAAATGATTACTTGCTAAAACAAATGAAGAAAAGAAATATTAAGTACATACAATTCGAATGAAAACACAATGATTTTTTTTTTTTTTTTTTTTTGGTACCGGGGATTGACCTCAGGGGTATGACCACTGAGCCACATCCCCAGCCCTATTTTGTGTTTTATTTAGAGACAGGGTCTCACTGAGTTGCTTAGCGCTTCACTGTTGCTGGCATTGAACTTGTGATTCTCCTGTCTCAGCCTCCCAAAGTGCTGGGATTACCGATGTGAGCCACTGCGCCCGGCTACGATGATTTTTTGCAAAGGCAAATTTCATCATGAAATATGTTGCTATTTGGTGTGAATAAAGTGTAAAATCTTAGAGTGGTCACTGACATGGAGTATGACCTTTAGCATACAGCTTTTTACCCTTTCTCTCTGTAATGTGTTCCCCAGGTCGTCTCACCCATAATGTCTCCTTAATTAATATCTCCTCAGCTAGGATTTTCTTCACCACCCCATCCTAAAACAGCACCCATACCATTTCTTACATTCTATACCTAGCTTATTTCCCATATGTTGTTTAAGATTATCTGACTCTGTAAATAATATATTTTGTTGCTTTGTGTTTTCCATACCTTGTGTCGTCAGACTGTTTTCTTCATTGTGCTATCCCGTTTACTTAGAAGAGTGTGTGAATCGTGGGACGCAGTAATGTGCTTAAGTGAAGTGTGATTTTTTCATTCCTACTGCCTTGCACATAAAACACTTCAGTGTGCCATAGTGTGTGTCCCCATTCTCTCGCTTTCCTGAGCAGCCTCTGACTACCTCTATCTATCTCAACAGTGTCCTTGAATGACTGAAATACATTTAGGAGAAATATGTTCCCAATTCCCAACCCTAAAACCACCTACCAGTAAGTTAAGAGCAGGAATTACTCTCCAAAAATTGTTCTGAATATTGAGCTCTATTTTCTCTTAATACTGTTTGGTTTTTTCCTTAAGTTTAGTCACCTCTTTTGAATTTTAACATCTGGAAATCCAGTTGACTTCTTGTGAAGCACAAAAGAATTCAGAGTTGTCCTTCATCCTTTTCTAAGTTCTCAGGTAACTGTAGCAAATCAGTCAAAGGATTACCAATCACTATAGTAGGACATGGTATTTTCCAGCCTAGCAGGTAGAGCTCAGGGCCACATGTATGCACAGGGCAAAGACAATGACAACCATAGTAGGGGGACCTGACCTTACTCACCAAAGCAGATAAAACATTTCATATGTTTTCATTTTTCTGTTATTAAGTACCTCAGATGTGATCAGAGTATCATTTTTTCCCTTGGTAAATCAACATTTGATCATTTAATTTTTTTACTATTATTAGAACTAGCTCAAAAATTAGAATGCCAGGCGCAGTGGCACATACCTGTAATCCTAGTGGCTGGGGAGGCTGAGACAGGAGGATTGCAAGTTCAAAGCCAGCCTCAGCAATGGCAAGGTGCTACACAACTCAGTGAGACCCTGTATCTAAATAAAATACAAAATAGGGCTGGGGATGTGACTCAGTGGTTGAGCATCCCTGAGTTAAACCCCTGGTGCCTGCCCCCTCCCATTAGAAAAATATAACTTGATGAATACAGTTCCAATCATGGTCCAATGCACTGTGGTTACATCCATTTGCACACCAGTCAAGGGTACCTTAGCTGCCAATTCTGAAACTTTCATCAAAATCTTTTTGGGAAACATACAAATTGAGAATGTGGGATATAATTGATAGACGTGCCTGGTAACTCTATTCCTGAGTTGAAGACACAATTTCAGAGTATAAAGCTTTTACAAAGACGCTCAAAGAATAGCTTGTGGTAGTCTGAATATGAAACTTTTATTTTATAGGAGCTCAAATTTGGCCAAGTTCTGAAGTTTACAGATGAGCCTTTCTCAGAAACAAGAAAACAGATCACATATTTGTTTTCCCCAATATGAACAGATAATATATGCTTGTTCAGATTTGCTTTCTGCTTCAGTTTATACTATAAGATGTGTCTCTTTCCATTTGTCAATTAAATGGTAACATAAAATGTTTATAATTTTTATTTTTAATTCAAAGCAGGCCCAATGCAAAGAGGTATCTTAGAGCTAACATAAGAACAATGATTCAAATTTTGAATGTTTATCCATAGGCTTTCCTCTAGAACTTTGCTACATCCTGTCTCTAAGGAAAGAGGTTTCCAGCTACACTGGAGCTTTAGAAGAAGGGATAGAAGTAGATGATGACTTGCTCAGAGCAAGACTGGATCAATCCATTCATTTGCTTTGAAAAGGAATCAGAGTTGAGATGGTCATCACTACCCTTGGTGCATGTATAAAGACACAAATGATGTGACTCTATTTGGTTGGCAACCAGAGAAATGGAAAAATTGAGCTCTATATATGTACTATGACTTGAAATATATTTAAATAAATTAATAAAAAAAAGAAAGCAGCTTAGATGATGATAGCTTGAAAGCTGAGAGAGAGAGAAGAAGAGGCCATGGAAAAATACTGTCCAGGCTACATCCTCATTGACCAATACCCTCAGTAGTAGGTCACTGAAGGAGGCCCTACCTGCATAGAGTTATTACCTAGCAATCATTCAATACAATAATGATTCATTAATAAATTCATTAATCCACCAAAAAAAAGAAAGAAAAGGAATCAGAGGTCATCTTACAGATTAATGATGTGAGTTGGAGATAAGTCTGGTCACAAGTTGAGAGTGAATAACTGTAGAGTCACATAGCAGTTAGAGGTGATCAGAACCAGGCATTACTGAAAGAATTTGATGGGCAAGATGAGATACCAACTGTATCACTACAGTATGGGCCATGCACCTTGAAGAGCCGCATAAACATGTGACTTAGATGGCAGTGTTCTATTTTCTGAAGTAACTCTAGGTATCCCAGCATGCCTACTGGACTGTATAGTTGGTTTCTCCTTAACTGCTGGCCTGCTGGGTGTCCATTGGTGTAAAACATACTTCAATTATATAATATAACAGAAATATTTTTGCACAAAGACAATTTTCAAGGACAAGGTAGAGTTTGATGAAATGGAATTAGGTGATTAAACAGATCCTCTGGAACTATCTTAAAACCACATCCAAAATGTAATGCTCTTTGCTTTCTCTTATCGCACATTTGGCTAAATGGATTTTGGTCTGAATAATTGCATTAGTTTTTCACATGGCTACCGTTTCACTAACTAGGTCAGCCTGCATATACTATGTTAAACTTTGCTGATGTTGTCATATTTAGGGTTTTATGCTCAGATTTTCACTAAATCTTTTAAAAAATGTATTTGATATTTTTTTAAAAAATTGAATGCTGAAAGGAAAAGCCCATCTTTAAAATAATTGTTTTAGGGCTTGGGATGTAGCTCAGTGGTAGAGGGCTTGCCTATCCTGTGAGAGGCCCTGGGCTTGATCCCTAGTACTGGAGGAAAAAAAAAAAGACATTTTAAAACAAGTTAACTACTTGCCTAATGGTTCTTTTAACATTTTTCTTAGATGGAAAGAAACTTACACAATTAAGGTTTTAAATCTATTCCGATAAACATTTGTGTAACAGATATTTTATAAAACTTACATATCCATAATTTTGACTTTTGCATAAATGTTATGCCATGCAAGTTCACTTAAAATATAGTTTCTTTCTTCATTGTGCTAGCTTTCTGTTGCAGTTATAAAAAATTGACACAAATTGCATGGATTAAATCAATATAAGTTTATTATCTTATAGTTCTATAGACCAAAATTCCACTGTGTATTGCTGGGCTAAAATTAAGATATTGGCAGTGGTGCTTTCCCTTGTGGAGACTCTGGGAGAGACTGTCTCCTTTCTAGTTTGGCTTTCAGAGACTACTTGCACTCTTTGGCTCAGTCTTCTTAATTTAGGTGTCCTAAAAGCTATTGGGTTGAGCTCACATTTCTCATATTACATTTCTCTGATCTCTTAATCTGCCTTCCTCATCCACATTAAGGATCCTGTGTTGCCACTGGGCTCACCCAGGTAATTCAGAATTAGCTCTGTTTTAAATTCAGCTGGTTAGGAATCTGAATCCATCTGCTGTGTTAATTCTCCTTTCCATGTAACCTAACATAGTCTTAAGATTTGTGAGTTAAGATGTGGATATTTTTAGGATCATCTGTTTTGGTCAGCTTTTATGCCACTGTGACTGAGAAAGAAAATGTTTATTTGATGTTAACAGTTTTGGAAGTCATAGTTCATAGACAGCTAATTGTTGTTCTAGGCTCAAAGTGAGGAAGAGCATCATGGCAAAAAGATGTGGAAGAGGAAAGCAGCTTAGGACATGGCCCCCAAGAAGGAGAGAGAGATGGAGGTGGAGGCACTAAGCTCAAATCACCAGGGAGAGAATATATACACCAAAGGCATCCTCCACCCCATTAACCCACTCCTCCAATCATACCCTACCTGCCTAAAGCTAGTACCCAATTAATCCTTCAGAGGATTAATGCATTGATTGTTAAAAAGCTCTCTTGACCCAATCATTTCACCTCTAAATTTTCTTCTATTGCCTCACACATGAGCTTTTGTGGGATATCTCATATATAAACCATAACACTAGCCTTCAAATTTGCTCATATAATCCAAAAATTGCAATACATTTTTTTCTCCCCATGAAAATGCCTTGTGAGCAATTATATTATATACTTTTTCCAGATGATTAGATATTCTATGGTATTTCTGAATAATTGTGACATATCATTTATCACTTTAGAGGTTCTAATGCTTTTGTGACTATTATAATACATATTATTTAGAATCTATTTCTCACTTTATAATTCCATTTTGTTGTATTAGATTGCAACTTACATTTAGAAAAGTCAGAAGCACAAAGGCATATAAATAAAGATTAAAATTTTCATAAAAATAAAGTTAAATAGAAATTTTTAAAAGCTTGTCGATGTAACTATCCTCACAAAGTTTTATGGCTTCAAAATAATGCCTTCTGTATTATTGTACTGCTCCATTAAATAAGACAGAAAATTTAAAGGTAAACAATTATTTGACTGAAGCACTAAAGGAAGGATCGGTGAAACTGGAATACCAACCCAGAGATCAAGTGAACCACAAAAAGTGGAGCACAATTGGAGAACACACTCAGAATGATTTCCTGGGGGCTCTGCAGGTTAAGAGAAGCTAATTAGTTCTGAGAGAATGTACAGATACACATAAAATAATTTATCCATAAATTTGTGTATTACAAATTATGAGAAAGGAATTTTATCTCCCAAAAGAGACAACTTTACCAGATGGGGAAAAAAAATTAAAGGAAAGGAAAAGAAGAAAAATAGTATGTACTACCTTTCCAAATGCTGAAAATATCTACCAGTTGAGCATATAATGTTGTGAAATCTGGTTAGATAAAAGATTGTCTCTATCAGTGCTGGTAAGTTGGACACTGCATGTGCATAATTTCAAACCACTAAGTTTGTTATTACAGTGATATACTCCTGCTGCTTTTCTAATCAACCCAGGAAATTCATCATGCAAACTTATTTTAATGAATTGCCCTAGTGGAACTACTAGGCTAGAAATATAAAGCACACAGCAGAAAGATATCACCTTGAAATAAATGTGTATTTCTGGGCACTAAAGATGCTTATCTAGAGTTAAGCACCAAAATTGTCAATTTTTCTAACGTAAAGACTTTAAAACACACATGATTTCCTTGAACAATTCTGATGTGAAAATTAAATCAGACTGTTTAATAGTAAGTTTCAAACTCTTTTCAACCTCACCAGGCCTGACATTATACTTATCATGCTTGTCAACACAGAGTTGACTGCTCTTGTTTGGTGAGTTGCCATTTGATACTTTTGAAATTTTTTGAAATGAACGTGGAACCCCAAGCTTTTGGAACTTGGTGAGACATCAAGTGGGATTTGTCTCACTTAAACTTCTTATAACTTTAAGGAAAGTAGCGAGGAAGCAGGAAGGGAAAATAGAGGAAGGGAAGAAATACAGTCCTTATGAACATAAGAGAGAAAATGCAATTCATTTAAGGTCTACTATTATAAATTTTTTGTTTATTAAAGATTATCCTCACTGCTGGAAAACAAATTCTGTTCATTGAACTTACATGATAAGAGAAATAAGCACATATATGACTAATGAGCTATCAAAGAACAGGAATTCCAGTTTTAGTGGTAATAAAATATTTGGTGTACAAAAAAAGGCAAAAACCCTATTGCTAGTTTTGGTTCCTTTGGATTATTCGCAATTAGGAAAAATGTTGTAGTTAAGGAAGAAATTGTAAATTTCAAGCAGAAAAAGAGAAAAAAAAATCTTTGCCTAAGGATATGTACCAGTGAGCAGAATCTATAATAGATAAATAATAAAGCACAGTCTGGTTTTAATTAAGTTTAAATTAGTTTTACATGAAAATAAATTGGTTTTGAACCTACAAAATTAATACAACATTAACATCTGAAAGAAATGCTGCTTTTTAAATCTTCTCAATCAAGCCCAAAATTCTTGATAAAATAAAAGTAGATATTGTGAATTATCAATTAATTTAAATTACAGAGTTATTTATGTTCATTTGATTTTTAGAACATGTTTAATAGGCGATTTTAAAATACCAAAGACTATCAGTTAGATATATGTAATAAAAATTAATAACTGCAATCAAGAAAGCCATTTGAAAAGTAAAAGTAACCAGTCTTTTTTCTTGAAAAGCTCAATTCTCCTAAATCAATATGGAAGTTCATATGTATTGTTAATTATAACAAGCTATTCATTCATCATGTGTTTTGTATTTATTTTTCCTTGTTCTCACACAATTAAATAGAGTTACAAACTTAAATAAAGCATCTTCTGAACCCATTTTATTTATTTTTTGATCATTGCTCATGCTTCTCAATAACAAAAACCAGAATTTATCATTGACACCTTCAAATACCCTCCTGATATGCCTTTGGAAACAATTCCTTATTCATTGGTGGCATATTTATGTTCCTAGGAATGATGATAAGAGCAGATTTCTTGCTTTTTTGTTTCATTTTTAAAATCCTGCAGTACCCAGTATTTTCAGAAAGAATCCCATCCAAGTACTGACTAGGCCCAACCATGCTTAGCTTCCAGGATTAGACCAGATCTGGCAGGTTCAAAATAGGGTATGATAGGTAAAGACAATGGCGCAGGTCCCCAAAACATAAATTCACCAGTAGCCTGAAAAGATTCTCTCTTTTCTAATCTCAGTTGCATCACATTATTTAAAGCAATACAATAGGATGGTTTAAAATTTCTTTGTTAATGAAATGGAATGGATCTATAATTGGGGAAGAGCTTTTTAATATGTTGTTCATGTACATGGTAACCATAGTGACTTTATTTTATGACTTTCATCATATTCATAAATGAATTCACATGAAAAGTAAGTTTAGGAACCTGGCTACTGTTTTGGTCAGGTCTTGCCTTACCTTGCCTTTTCTTTTTGATTTTCTTTCTTTCTCCTTTCTTCCTTCTTTCCTTCCTTCCTTCCTTCCTTCCTTCCTTCCTTCCTTCCTTCCTTCCTTTCTTCCTTCCTTTCTCCCTCTCTCTCTCTCTCTATATATACATATATATTTAATCATACATATATGATTTTTTATTAATATATTATCAAGATTAGGTTATTGGTCTAATAACTTTAAAATTTCTCGAGAATATTGGACAAACATTATTTTGATGTATCAACTATGATGGGATATGAAAATATCTGTTATTTCTATATATAAAAAAGATCTTGATACTGCCAAGATCTTCTTGTTTTTTATCTACCTTCACAATGGAAAGAAATACTAATTTCCAGTTAGAGAGTTAGTAAAACATAAAATGTATTTTTTCCTTCCAACTTTTGTGACCCAGTTGAATTCTATACACAAATCCCCCAGCTGCTGAACCTCAGATGAAGAACCCTCCCAAGGTGTTCTCATTTGCATGGTCCAAGCTAACTCTCCATAAATTCTTTGTTCTAATCCCAAAAAAAGGGAGGTCAGAGGTTGTCCCAGCTAAGTAGCTTTGTGTTTAATTAGGTGTCCCAGAAGTTCAACATATTACTTCTACATCCTTTTAGAACAAAGTTAGTCAAGAACTACAATTAGCTACAAAGGAGGCAGAGAATCTAACCTACTATTATAGGTGGATCCATGCACTCACCTCACATTATGAGGTCAACTAATAAAGGAAAATGTAAAAAATGAGTAATTTGGAACATTTAGCAGTCTATAATAAGGAGAACTATTTTCTCTTTGGATAGACTTGTTTCTAGAAAACTAGAAAAGTGTTAAAGTAAACTCTAATTTTTTGTAAGTTTAATATAACAGAAGATCACCAGTGATGCTAGTAATAATACCTTACAGAAAATAATACTTGCCATTTATTGGAAGTTATCTATCTATCTATATCATATATGTTATACATATAATATATATATTTATTGGAAGATATATATATATACATATATATATCAGATCTTATTTTCAGGAAGTTTCATAAATTATTTAATTTAAACTCATGAGAGTCTGGGATAGTTAATATTATCCTCATTCTTAAAATGATATTTTTGGAACATTGAATTTTTAAAATCTGCATGATGGACACAACTGGAGAGTGCCACCCCAAGTACATGACCTATAAATGGGCAACTGAGGTGATGCACGTCAAAACCTAAACCTAACCAACTATATCTAGACACAATACTATAAAAATAAAGTTTTGAATAAAAAAATTGTAGCCTAAAGCCTTGTGATGTATGTGAAACAAACGTGTTAATAAAAGGAGGCTGGGCACCCTCTACAATCCAACTGTGGTGCTGCTTGTCCAGGGCTTTTCAGAACATATACAGGAAAGAAAAGACCTATTTGAATGTATGGTAATGTATGTCATGAATAATTCATAACACCTCAACACAACTCTGATGAACCATCCTACCCAAATTATTCAATTCTTCTTTTGATAGAACAAACAGATATCTGATTAAAAATATGCCCAGTAGTTAACTTGGGTATCTGACCAGGGTATTCCGGGTGGTAGACTGACAAGCTCTGTTTTCTAAAACACAGGTTTCTCAACATAAATAAATAACTGGAATTTTAATTTTATCCATCAAATTAGTTATTGTTGATCATTTCTGATGACTGAGTTCTTGAAACTCATTGGATGGGTCAGAATATTTTGAGATTCTGATTAGGTATAAACTATAGTGAATGCTGGAAGAGAATACAGGGGCTTAGGTGCAAAAGCCAGCTAATCTCTTGCCTCAGATCCCTGCAGGTAAGTTTCCTGCAAACATATTGGCCATGTCGGTTAATGGAAACTGAGCCTCAACACTGAACCTTTCTTCTCCTCTTCCTGCAACAAGTCTTCCTATCAATCCCTTCACAAAGGGTTATTAACTCTCAAAGATAACACTTAACCTCATTAACCATCAGAGAAAAGCAATAGAGCTACGGTAGTTATCTTCATTTAATCACACAAGAGACTAAATTCTCCAAACAAACAAAAATGTAGCAACAAAAGAAACATGAAAAGCAAACAATACTAATAAATAGTAAGGCTTTGGAGTCCCAGGAAAGCTCACAAACTGTTGGAGGATACATAAATAATCACCATGGCTTTGAAAACTATTTGTTACTATCAGTAAGATGTATATATCTCCTCTACTCCATGAGCCAACTTCTGCATATAGACCCAAGAGAAGTAGATGTACATGTGTAACAAGAAGCATGTCTAAGAGTGATCGAAATGGAAGAATTCACAACAGCCAACACCTGAAAACAGTGTGAGGATAAAGCAAAAGCAGAAGGATAAATTATTAGGTGCTCATAAAATAGTAAGCTATAAAGCAATAAATTTGAAGAAACTGTACCTACCTGCAACAGCAAGTATCTCTTAAATATAATGCAAGCAAAAGAAGCCAGAAGACTACACATTCTGTTACAATTTTATTTGTATAAAGTACAGTTTGGGGCAAAATTATGCTCTTAGAATGTGGAATTTTGGTTAATTTGGGAGAAAATAGAACCATTGTAAATTGCAGGAGGCATAAAGGGAGTTTCTGCCATCTAATCAATTTCCTCTCCTTATCTGAGGGCTGAGTCTCCGAGAGGCCACATGCAATGATGAAGCACTGAGCTGTTTGTGTTTCTTTCTGTGTGTTGTTCATAAGGGGAAAAGTCATGTAGCAAACAAGGAGTTATGCAAAAGAAATCAGGAGTATACATTCCTATAGGTCCAATGTTAGCATAATACATACATCTTCTCTGAGATGAAATTTTCACTGACACCACCATTAATAGCTTTACAAAGTGCTATTTCACAAACTTTTAGAAGGAAGCCATACGGATGAGAACTTCGTCAGCTGACTCAAAATATTCTCTAACTGTACAAGACACAAGTTGTAAGTGTTTGTCAATAGTACAAATAAAATTGTTTTTTGGAAATACTGAAGTGAGAAAGGGCAATATCTGTAATGTTAAGGAAGCAGCATGCCGCTATGACTGATTTCACCCCCAGGCCCAAGCAGAAAGCTGGAGGTCAAGATGACCTTTGGAAATACATGGAATTATTTTAGCCTATTTTTTTTCCAACAACAAGGAAAAACTACTTCTTTTTGAGTCAAAGCACTCACTATCTAACCTATAGGAATGCTCTAAAGATCAGCTGTTTAACTCCATAAAAATATTTGTTAAATTTAACACACACACATACACACACACACACACACACACACAACCTCAAACATGCAATCCATGGTCTATAAAAAGCTATATGTTGAATTTCATCAAATAAGCTCATCTTCACATTTAATTTCCTCTTTTTTTTAACTTGTAGAACATAATAAGTTTAAGCAAAAATGTCATTTCTCTTACACATTCACTTGATGGAGATAAAACTAGATATATCTGATCTTATCATGTCCTGCAACTCTGATAATACAGTAAAGCACATTGTGATAGTTAATTTAATGTGTAAATATGACTAGTCTACAGCAATGTCCAAATATTCGTTAAACATTATACTGGGTATGTCTGTGAGAATATTTCTGATTGAGATTGACATTTGAATTTGCAGACTGAATAAAAAAGGTTGCCCACCCCATGTGAGCATAGGTATCATCTAATCCTTTGTATTCATTCTTTCTCTCTGCTTGTCTTTGAGTTTAGACATCAGTCTTCTCCTGCTTGCATAACAGACATAGACTGTGAATTAATCCATTTTATCCTGCTGTAATAGAATACCTGAGACTGGGTAATTTACAGTGAACAAAAATGAATTGGCTTTATGGAGGCTAGAAATCCAATACCAAGGTGCTGACATCTTGCAAGGCAACTTTTGCTGTGAAAGCAAGAGGGCAGGAGAAGGCAAAAAGAGTGACCTGTCAGCCTCAAACTGATTTAATAATCAACATTAATCAACTCATAAGTTAGAAACCCTCATGACCTAAACATCTCCCCTTTGGCCCCAACTTTGTTGCATTGACTATTAAAATTCCAAAACACGAACTTTGGGATACACAGGTAGATCAAAGTAGATTGGAACCTGTATCATAATCTCTCCTGGGTCTCCAGCTCTCTGGTTCTATTATAAGATTTCTCAGACAATATAAGTGCATAACAAATTTAATACACATTATATGCATTCTGCTTTTGATGTGTGCTCATGTTGTTTTCAGTTGGCTATTGTGAATTCTCCTATTTTGATCATTCTTAGACATACTCCTTGATACACATTTACATCTATTTTTCTTGGGTGTGTGTACATAAGTGAAATTGTTGGCTTATGGGATATGTTTTTTACTTTAGCAAACATCGAACAATTTTCAAAACCATTGTAATAATTTATGTATTTCATCACCTACTTTCATTTATCTATCTACATAAATGAAAGATATAAAGATGTGTTATATTTATATCTTATTGGTTCATTTCTCTGGAGAACCCAGACTAATGCATACATGTAGAGTCTTTTCTTGTCACTATGTTTCCTTCTGTATATAGCCCTGAGTCCTTCTGACTCTGTCATTCAGATTCACTTTCCTTTTGGTCTTTGATAGAAAGCAAGGCTATATTTCAAATATTCATTTATTCACATACTCAATAAACATGCATTCAGTGTTTGATCTATGACTCATGTTTTGGTAGAAAGGAAAGGCATGATCTTTTCCCTCTAGTAGCTTGCATCTGGA
The DNA here is from genome assembly GCA_028644305.1 of Xerus rutilus. Lineage (NCBI taxonomy): Eukaryota > Metazoa > Chordata > Mammalia > Rodentia > Sciuridae > Xerus > Xerus rutilus. Next base: position 54,649,040 of record CM053412.1, on the reverse strand, counting down.
GAGGAATCAGAGATGGGAACTGCAATAGACTAGTGTTCCAGTGCTTCAGGATTACAGAGAAAAGTCAAAAAGCAAACACAGCTTGATATGTTTCTCAGGGAGGGGAGGGTTCAGGAAAACTTGACTCACCTCTCTGTTATGATTTAGATGTGAAGTTTTCCCCAAAAGCTCATGTATTTATACAGAGCAAGAATTGCACTGAAATGATTGGGATATGAGAGCCTTAACCTAACCAGGGGATTAATTCATTGATATGGATTAATTGGGCCTTAAGTATAGGTAGGTAGGGTGTGGCTGGAAGAAGTTGGTCACTGTAGGCATGACTTTGGGGTTTACATTTTGTCCCTGGGGACTGGAGTCCTCTCTCTGCTTCCTGATTGCCATGTCCAGAGTTGCCTTCCTCCTCTACACCCACCTGCCATGATATTCTGCATCACCTCTGGTCCAGAGCAGTGGAGTCAGCCACCTATGAACTGAACCTCTGAAAGCATGATCACCAAATACATTTTTCTTCCTCTAATTGTTCTTGTCAGGTCTTTTGGTTGGTCACAGCAATGAAAAAGTAGACTAAAACATTCTGCCTGTCCTGTTCTTGCCACTTTGCCCATTTTCCTTCTTCTGTTCTCAATCATGTCACTCAATCTTTGTTGGAATAAAGTAGGTTGGAATTCTTTGTACCCTAATTTTTGTTTTCTTATTTGCTTTTTTCGGATACCATGATAGCAAAGAAAACAACAACAAAAAAACCCAGAAATGCCTTAAAGCATAGCATGTCACATATTACTTTTCCTGCAGAGAAGAGAAAAAATTAAGGTACAAAGAACTCCGACCTACTTTACACCAAATATCTAAATAAACATAGAAACTGTCCCTTTAGGGACAGTTATTGCTTCCCAGCTCTTGTTAATGCAAAGTGGATACTTCCCAGGAAGCATTTCATTTTCCTTTTAGACAAGTGGATGCCATAAGAAGATCCGTGAGAAGTCTGTTCTCATCCTCATGTGCTGCGGCTGATTCTAATAAAATCCAGAATGGTGGTCTGATTTGTTTCCTTTCTCTTATTTTACCACATCTGAAATATGTTTCTTCTCAACCTGGAACAAAATAAACCATTTGTCTGTGATGAGTATGGAAATATTAATAAAATTGAGTGTCCTCATAGACATAGGAATTACAACATTTTTCTACATCAGCATTATGAAGAGTTTCTCGATTACTATGGCAAGTTACACATGAGAGCATTTTGTCAGAACAAAGTGACTCCAATTAGAATAGTCCTACCTCTGGCAAGGAAAGGCTACATTGTAAGTCCTCAGATGCTGTTTCTACCAACCTTGTGGGAGCTGATCAGCAAGATACACAAAATTTTCTTGGGTGCAGATGGAAAACCTAAAGGCTCCTATGAGTACAATTTGTACCTTTGGGCAATCACAGTATAACAGGTAGAGCTATTTCTCATAGTGTGGGAAACGATGGGATAATTACAGAGCTTTCCTAGCAAGGTCATCACCAAGTGCCAAGCTGTTCTTAATTATTCATTTTTACCTTCAGGGAAGACTGCTCTCTTGAATGAGTAGGGTTTTTTTGTCTTGACTACTCCAGCATCCATGGGTTGCCAGTTTTCCCTTCAGAGCATGTTCTCAGCTGCATCTTTCTTCTTCTTCCCAGTCCCAGGTCTCAATGTACCTTCTGAGAAATAGTCAAGGGAACTAAGCCAGTATGCTCCAAAGTTCTATCTACTTTCAGCACTTGCCTAACTTGTTCTAAATAGTTATTTGAATATTATCCCTGAAGTGTGCCTGTAACTGTCATTCTAATTTTATTACAGGCCCCAAAGGCCTCTCACATCAAAACAGAGCACTGAATTGTGACCTTAAGGGAAGTCATGCAATTAGCAGAGAATTAGAAATGGAAAAAGAAATTTAGAGATCCCAAAAGAAAAATTTTTGTACAGAGAAATCAGTGACTGTAGCTTCCTTCAGTTCCTGAGTGACCCCAGGTAACATTTCCTGGAGAACTTCTAAGTATGGCCAGAGGATGCTAATTTGTGAAAAAGAATTCTAAAGGTCACATTTCTCAGCATGCTTCTGGTTAGAGAAATGCTACTATGCCACTTTGTAAATAGGTTTTTAAAACTCAGACTAGAATTTGCTATAATTATTCTCTGGTTCTTCCCCTCACTTCTAGGATGCTCTTTGAGTTCTGTCAGGCAATCCTCACGTCCAGCTATCAGCCAGCTTTCTGCACTGTATGGCTTCTACAAGTATATCTGTGAAGTGTAGCCTGACCTGACTAGGTATTCCTTTATCTCCATTTATCTCCACATTCCTGGAGTACTTTAGCAGATGTCTTTCAAATTATAATGTCCTTAAATTTAAAATAGTGCCTCCAGATTACCTATGTGAAGTCAACAGAACCTAAAGTCCTAATGTCTACGACTGCATTGATTCTCATGAATTTCATGAGCAAGCAACTTGGTTATCAATGTTATATTTATTATATATTCACAAAATCCTGTCCTTGGTTTTCTGTCTCTTTAAAACAATTATTGATGCTGATTTTCTATTTAGTTTCAAACTCCTCAGCAACTTACAAAGAAGCCTGTACATTATGCAAATTTTAAATTCTGCTTATCAGTTTTATAATATCTCAGAGCTTCAGAGCTTCATCACCGCTTTCCCATGGTTTGATAAATATTTGTTTTTAATAATTTCTCTATATGTATTAGTCAAAATAAGTATTTATATTCTCCTTCTAACAATTTCTGAACAAGTCAGAATTTTAAGTGGAGCTAGACAAAATTTTTTAAATACCCCCATCATTTACCTAAAGAATTCAATTAATAAAGAACTTGAGTTCATTTCATTTAGCAGCTGTTCTTTACTATATTTCTACATGCAAAACTCTTTATAATCCATATTCTTCAGCAAAAGATAAGTGTTAATGGCCCTATCTTTAGCATTACTTTGTTCAGGACTGAATTTTCTTTCAGTGAGGATCATGGAGAAGCTGTGAGCTCATTAAGGCAACAAACATATGGCTCCAAGCTACTTTGATAGTTTGAGCTATACAATTTCCCAGAATGTAACTGGGATTGGTTAATATTGTATTTTAACAAGTCCACAAAATAGACAATAAAGACTCTCCACAAGGGGAAAGAAAACAATAAAACACTATTACTTCATTTGCTACTGAGTATGAATTGTAGGAGTCTCTTTGAGATATCAATGAGAGTTAGAAGGTATCTGTGCAATCTGCTCTCAAACTCTTATGGGTGTGTCCACCAGTGTGACCCCTGTAGAGGGTAATTTGAAAAACTATTAGATAAAAAAAATTCCATATGCCCTAAGATGCAGCAATTTCACTACTAGGAATTTATCATACCCACAAGAGAATCCACTGTAGTACAGTTTTTAAGAGTATAACACTGGGAAAATTACCTATAGAAAACCACTGGTTTAAGCAAGTCACAGTGACACATGACTATAATTTCAGCAACTGGGGAGGCTGAGGCAAGAAGATAGCAAGTTTGAGGCTATCCTCAGAAACCTAGGGAGACTCTGTTTAAAAAATAAAAAGGATTGCTGATGTAGCTCTGTGGTTAAGCCTCTGACAAAAGAAAATTTAAAATCACACAGACACCAAAAGTTATGCAAGAGAAATTTATTATAGGTGAAAGTAAAAGCAAAGTGAAGCTTAAGTAGAGGGCACTCTTGAGAGAGAGAGAGTGGGCTATCTCCAAGCAGAGAACAACAAAGGAGACAATGCTATCCCCAAATTCTATTACTGTTTGATGTTTACCAGGAGAACCAGAGACCACCTTCTGTACTCTGCCCAATCCGGTGTTCAGCTCCTCCTTCACGTTAGGGAGTGGAGTTTTTGAACTTAGTTGGTCCTTTCCAGAGCTGTCATGGTGACCATCTCATTTAGGGGGCTTCATCTACATGCCAATCCCATGTTAATGTGGGTACCATTGTCAATAGCTGGTCAGAAGTTACCTTAGTGCACCTGCACTACTAAAGGAATCTTCCTTCCTAGACAATTGGAGACACTTATAATTCCTAGCTTCACATCAACCTCAGTGGACTCTGTCAAGAGTTAGTTTCCTTGCTTCTTTTTATTTTTTACAGATTAACTGCCACCATTTAATTTCTAAAGGTATTTTAAAGAAGGACCCTAAAGTAATTTAAAGAGCACTTTATGATTTTACCATGCATTTCACTGCTCATTGCTAAAAACAACCTAACAATGTGATGTTTGTGATGTTATATAATTTTCTTCCATTGTATTACATTGTCTTAACTTAAACTTTTAATAGTGTGATGTTATGTTATTTTCATTTGCTACTTTTTAGTTTTTTTTATGACCTGCTATGTATTACTAAAACATAAAGTATTAAATGGTGGGTAAGGAAACAATCCACGATAAGGAGAAGCATGTTGAAACCGTTCTATTTCCTTTAGTTCTACATAATTATGTAAACTAGAGCAATCCTTATTAAAAAGAGCTTATTTTTAAATTATTGCTGTATTTACTATTTGTTTACTATAAAGGATTATCTTTTAAAAAGTGCTTGTTTTGTTTTATTGAAACTTACCTGTCACTGCAGTTTTTGCAACCACATCAAACATTCTGCATTTTGGGGGTTAATAATGAATGTTCTGCATTTTCCAAAGGCCCAACATCCTCTGGGATGTAAGATGTGGGCTGAGATGAGTCATATCCTTAGGTCTAGAAAATGAAATTTGGCCAGGCCTGTGGCCCTCACTTATCTCCTGGCCCATACACCCTAACCAGGAGCAAGGACAGACTGGAAAGGAATCAGAACCATGATCTTGAATTTTCCTAACTTGCTATAGAATCTCCAAATAAGCCAAAGAAGAGATGCAGGGATTTCAGGACCACATAAAATATTGGGAATCTTCGGTTTTTACACTATTAGAATAATTTTAAAATTGTGCTGTTTTTTTGCAACCTGTAGGTTTCCAGCACCTAAAGCAGCCTTGCTAGGGTCTTAGGAAAGGTAGTTAGTTATTACATTCCCTGTGCTTGGTGTTTTGGGAGTGACCTTGTCGAATGAAATGTTAAACAAATGTATCCAGAAGGGCAAGTACTAATATTCCTAATATTCCTGAGGTAGGGCTGTCAGGCTGCCCCTGGGGGTTCTCACCTTTAAATGCCATCTTCCTGAACATTGGTTGGACTGCCAAGCAGATAGTAGCTCCCCAAAGAAGCCATGATGGTGTGGAGCACATTGATTTAATTTGAGGCCAATTCTTTTTTATTTTAAAAATCCTTATTGGATTTCAAAATTATACAATCATTTTATAAAATACTTTAAAACACAGTGTTATGTAAGGTAGAAAGAAACGTAGAGGAAAAACTGAAGAGCCTATTTTCTCTCCAGTCCTAATTCTACAAGGCAAAGGTCACTATTGTTTACTGTTGATATTAATATGTGAGTTTCTTCAGGAATTATCTGTCTTCTTTATCACTGCTTACCTAATTCTTTTTAAAATTTAAAACTTTTTTTCCCATCAGAATTTCTTTTTTTAAAAATGTAACTTGTTTTTTAACTGATACATAAAACATAAGAATTATACATAAGTATGGGCACAATGTTAGTTTCAATACATTGAATAATATAAAACTTTCCATACTTTATTCATTCTCTCTCTCTTCCAGAAAAGATCTAAAGATATGGTACACAAAGGACAAATATATTCCAATTATTTAAAATATAATTTAAAATTAATTATAAAGAAGAAAGCAAGGTTTAAACAAAGTAAATAAATGTCCCCACTCTTGAAATAAATTAAGAATTTTATTAAAGCCTGATTCTAATGAATAAGGTTGATACCTTTCATGGGGAGAACAAGATTTTCTTGTGTCTCATAAGGAACAACTAGAAATAATTATCTTTATCTTAACATTGGGTATCAGATGGCATATCCAATGTTTAAAACTTGATTCCAGGGCTAAGGAGGTGTCAGGTTTGGTCAGGGTCCAAGATGCCCAAATAAGGAAGCTGGTCAGTGGAGCTGCAAGCCAGATGTGACGTCACTAGTGGACATGCCTCCTGTCAATCAGCGAGTTTTCCTGACCCATCAGGAAGGACTATGGCCTTCTCTTCCTGTACCCAAGCCCTCCCCTTCCTGACCAGGTTTTCTTGAAATTCTCTGTGCACAAAAGATCCAGTGCCATTTCTCCCGACCTGCTCTGATGGACGGAGAGATGGTCCGAGGGCTCACCTTCCAATAAAGCATGGCCGAGTGGCTTAATTCATCTTCTCCTGGTCGTGTGAATTTTACAGGAGGATTCAGAGAAAAGCTGGTTCTAGGGAATTAAAAACAGAGATTTTTTTTTTTTTTTTTTTTTTTGTACCTAGGATAGAACCCACGGCTGCTTCACCACTGAGCTACATCCTAAGCCCTTTTTACTTTTTATTTTGAGACAGTGTCTGGGTAAGTTAATTAAGGTCTTACTAAGTTGCTGAAGCTGGCTTTGAATCTGCAAACCTCTTGCCTCAGCCTCCTGAGCTATTGGGATTACAGGCCTGTACCACCACATCCAGCTAAAAACAGATTTCTTATGGGAAAGCTTCCTTGAGGGCTGAAAATAAGCCTATGTGAATCCTAGTGCTGGAAGGCTCTGTCTCACTATATTCAAAATTCTTCTTTTCAGCTCAAGCATGAAATTGCTCTGTAGGGCGTTCAGCCACCTCCTCCCACTGAGAAACCCTTGTGTATCCACTCCTGAGGATCCATGGTGAATATTAGGATCTGCAGCATAGCCAGTCTCTTCCCTGAAACATCCTGTGGCTGATTATTGAAGCAGATATAATAATTTGACAGCTCAAGTGCCAATCCATGATCATTTTTAAGAGATGAGCTAAACACATTAAATGTTGATTTTTCTTTCTTTAAAGAAAGTAGATATTTTAACATTAATTAACATTCATGGAAATGATGGTTTTCAAGAAAAGTTTCAGAGAAAAAGATTTGAGTACCAACATATCTATTAGTTGCACTGTTGCACCTTAGTTCGGTGACTTAGGAATATTTTTATATGCCAGCGCCTGCGCCAGCACAAAGGGAAACCGAGTCAGGCGAGGGAGCCGCGGATGAAAAATCACTCACACACACACACAGCACAAGGCAAGAGACTCTCTCAGACTCTCCAGACTCTTCTCCAGACTCTTCTTCATTGAGCTCAGGTCCCTCTTTATATATGCTAAGAGGCCCTTTGTCCTCCAAGCACAGGGTGCATAGGGTGTGACTATTCCATTAGCACCTTGCTGCTATTCACAGGAATGTGGCTATTGTTACATTATGGAACTATGGCGGCCAAAAGCTCATGATTGAAAAACCTGATATAGTTGTATGTACTGCGGAAGCCCTCAGGCCAGCTCTCTCTCACATTTATATTCTGCTACTTTTTAAATATACTAGTTAAATTACACAAACGATTGGTTTTAATTTCTAAAAAGAAGCAGAAATAAGTGAAAACAAATTTTAATAAGAAAGGAATAAACATTAAATTTAAGGTTAACATTTCCAATACTGTGTAGATTGTAAAAAAACTCATTTCTTTTCTATTCCTTCCGTACTTTTTTACCAGTTTGGAAGATAGTATTCACCATGCCAAAAAAAGCTGCCTCAACCCAGAAAAAAAGTCATATAAGTAAAGAAAAATATGGAACAAGTTGAAGCAGAGCAAGAAAAGGATTTGCTATGCAAAAAATATATCAAAGGGTTTATAATCCTGCCAACGAAGATGCATGAAAAAAATCATGGACCACCTCACGCACTTGTCAGATGTGGTAGAAAAGTTGTGAACATTTAAATTCACTCCATGAGCTTGGTATGTGCACTGAAATATTGCAATGGTGGAGGAGTGCTGAAAAAATCAAGTTAATATTCATGAAATGAAATTAAACTACAACACCTCAAAGGTACAGAAGTACTTAGTAAATGGAAAAAGTTCAATTAAAAATGCCTTTTGTAATGATCTATGTCTGGATTCCTACAGTCTGAAGATCCTTAGGTAAGTAGCACATTTATTGTTTAGAGAATAAGCAGTTTCATGGTCACTAATAACATCTGTAAGGGTGTCTTTTATTTTAATAACTAACACCAAATACACCTTGTGTGAGGTGTGAGGTTAGTGTGCTGCAGCCTCAAAAGTTAGCCTTCTCAAAAGTTTGCTGAGCCCTTTAGAAATTGAATTCTGTTCTTTGAAAACCAGCCAAAGCCTAGGGTGATCAATCCTCATAGTGTTCTGAAAAGGTGGATGGATCTGCAGGGTCAGCATCCACTATAATTCATCTCCTGGTGCTGGAACCCAGGACTGGCACAGCTGCTCAGGGTCAGAGCAGAATGTGGCTTAAAGTTGGTTGGCACTCAGGGATACACTCTTCTCTGCCTCACAAGGGTTTCTGCCCCTCCTATTGTAAAAGTGGTCCCTTCACCTTCTAAATATAGCCCTCATTGCTCTAAGGCTTATTTTTTTAAAGAACATTTTTTTCTACTTCTCCCTTTTTCCCCTCCCTAATAAGATTAGGGAGACAATGTTATCTTTTGTTCCCCTAGTTAATTGCTCTTGAACACACCCACAAAAGGAAGGAGATGACTACAGAGGATCTGGGAAGTGAATATCTCTCAAATTAACAAGTGAATCCTAACACACAGGGCACCATGGGACTCCCCCCTCCCCCACCTCCATAGCACACCTGGAATGTAACCCTTGAAGAATGCCTTTAAAACCCCCCTGTCCCTCCTGAGGGGGAGAATCATAGCCTCAGGGACAGAGGTCTCTTGTGTTTCTCCTTTGCTAGCAAAGCAATAAAATAACTTTTTTCTTTTTCTCAAAACGATGTCCTCGTTATTGAATTGACATTAATTGGCATTGCAGACAAAGACCAAGCTTTCAGTTACACTATAGCTGCCCCTTCAGCTGCCCCTGCATGAGTTAATGTCTCAGGTGATCATTGTCCTAAGTCAGGTGTAACTACTCAGCTTTGTTTGCTGTAGAGATTTGGTTCCAGGACCCCCACAGGTACCAAAATCCATACATACTCAAATCCTTCACATAAAATGGCTTAATTTTGCATATAACCTACACACATCCTCATCTATACTTTGAATCTTCTCTAGAGTATTTATGATACCTAATACAATGCAAATAATATGCAAATAGTTTTAATGTTATATTATTTGGGGAATAATGACAAGAAAAATGTGTATATATGTTCAATGCAGATAGAATTTTTCTCCTAATATTTGGGTTGAATACACAGAGAACCCCTAGACATGGAGGACAGACTACATTTTTTCAGGAAACTTTTTGTCTCAGAGAGTTAAAATATTATTAAGTTCCAAAATTAATATCAATGTTTAGAAATTTTCATCAAAATACTTTCCTACTATAATAATTTTAATAGTTATTGTTTGTTTTTATTGTCTGTTATTACTTGTTTTTCAACCTATGGTTGCTGGTTTGGTTTAGTTTCAGAATGAGGACTAATCCTTTACAGAATAACTAAATAATTGTGTTGTCAATAATTATGTTTGTGAAAACTACATTGATCAGTATAAATGTTTTTGATATGTATATCTCACCTATTTTTGATAAATAAAAAATAAACTATGATCTTTTACTCCATGCAAATGTCTGAGGAAATTATTATATAATTCAATGATGGTCCTTGACAAAACTAAAACAATTACCTAGTTGGCTCAATAAGACATGGCTCACCAGATAATTTATGATAACCTGAAGCTCAGATACATAGGTATTTTCAAAAGGATTTTGATGACCAAGTCAAACTTGTGGAAAGAAAAAAGATGATAATTTGTTTTACAAGATGAGAATCTCCATCAGGGCAATAGAATCCCCTTGTTAAGATCTTAACTAACCTAAAACTATGTTCAGACAGCTCATTGTAAAATATATTGCATAGTACTTGCTACTCAAAATGTAGCAGGATCACTCTACAGTTTCTGTTTATTATGACAAACATTGTCCAATTTATATAGAAGCAGCAAATATATATATATATTTGTATGTATTTTTTTACATAACCTGCCCTGCACAACTCTTTATTCTTTTTTTTTTTTTAAATATTCTGTTGGGCTTTATTGGACTGGGATTTTTGAGGACTCTTCCCCACCTCCATTTCTGTCGTTGCATATAGTGGTACATATTGGTGGGATTTGTTGTTCCTAATGTACAAGTCACTCTGTTTTAATAATAGGGATACTTTGAAATTTAGAAACCACCTTTTCTCATTTACTGCCTGCATTTAATTTTCTAGAAGTCAATTTGGCAGTTTAGACAGATTAGATAGAATGCTGTGGAGTGCTGTAGAGATCTGTCCCCTCCAGGAACCCCTGTACTTCCCTTAGCAGGCAATATAGATGTGTTGGATTGATTTAGTCTTTGTCATGGATGTCCTATGTTTTTCAGGTTTTTAACAGAATCATTGGCCTTTGCTTTCTAGATGTTTGTCGCACCCTGTGCTCTCACAAATATTGTGAGACTAAAATCATTGCAGACTTTGCTAATGTCCACTCCATGCCCTTAGGCTCGGGTTGAAGAGCGTAGCCTTTCCTGTCCTTTCCAAATCAGAAGAACTCTGAATGACTCCTCTGTAAACACTCCTGCCGCCAGCTCCGGAGTTCCCTGTAGAGCCAGCGGAGGCCTTTGGTATAAATGTGCCCTGGTTCCATGTCTCTATCTTTCCAGTCTCCTTTCTTCATTCCAGTACACGTGTTGATCACAGGGGCACAGGCCAATGCCAGTTAATTCCCATCTTAATGTCTGCTTCCTAGGGACTCAAATGTGCATCAAATATTGTCTTTCATGAATTCACAGAACCACAATTTTATCACATTTTATTATCAGTGAGATCACATTGTGTTTGAATCAATGACATGCTCTAAGTTAACTGTCAGTTTCTTTCTCATTGTAAATAAAATAACAGGATTAAAACTAATTTTATCTTCGGCAGACTCATAACAGAATTAAAATTAAAATTTTAGAGAAAACAATACTTTAGCATCAGGATATTAAATTCTTCAGTCTAAAGATCACGTAGAGGAGGAAGAGTTTTAATTTATGTTTTTTTCAGTTACTAATAGTATTTTGGTGTAGCAGTAATCTACTACTTTATGCAATATATTTGTGTGTTAATAATGAGCTGTATATGTGTACTTGTATGTCTATGTGTAAAGGTGTAGTTAATAGATTATAAAGGTGATAGGCAAAGCTACATTATTTTTCTCATATATCTATTTTCTCATTAATTTAGCTTCTGAAAATATATATTTATGAGATATCCAGTGTCCTCTGGTCCATATTTTATTTAGATGTTCAGAGTTGTCTAGGTCATGGCTTTTCTGCAACACAAAGTGCCAGACCTCTGATAAGATCATCATGGCTCTACACTGCCATTTAATGCCTGAGGTGGAACTCTATTCTGCAGTAGTATCATGAGTATCACCTTTCTTCACTTTTAGAAGCCTACAGTGAATTAAACACAATTTAATTCAATTATCATCTGTTTGCGTATCATTGCAGATGATATGACATAGAGCAAGAGTGTTTATTTTTTCTCAAATCAATAAGTTCTAATAGAATGTATTTGTTTAGCATTTGAAATTGTATCTAATTAAAATACATAATTTATTTAATATTGATAATATTCAATATTATTGAATTGTTGCCCCACCTAGATTTTTCAAGATATTTGAAAATTTCTTGAGCTATAATAAAATGTTAAATGTTATAACTTTTATAGGTCTCCAAAAAAGCCACTACATTTGATTTTTCTTTTTTTTAATATTAGATTAAACCCAGAGGCACTGTACCACTGAGTTACATCTTGAGTCTTTTTTACTTTTTTGATACAAGGTTTAAATTACTAAGACTGATCTTGAACTTCCAATCCCTCAGCCTCCCATGTTGCTGGAATTATAGGGTATGTGCTGTTGTGCCCTGCTCCATAGGAATTTTTAAGTACTCATTCATAGAAAACACAAAGGTTTTAAGTATACTGTAAAGATTAGATAACCACGGAGGAGAAGAATTAAGCCACTCGACAAGGCTTTATTGGAATACACGCCCTCGGGCCAAATCCCTCGTCCTTTAGAGCGTGTGTGGAGAAATGGCACTGGAGCTTCCGTGCACAGAGAATTTCAAGAAAGCCTGGTCAGGAAGGGGAGGGCTTGGGGACAGGAAGAGAAGGCCAGAGTCCTTCCTGGATAGGTCAGGAAAACCCGCTGATTGACAGGAGGCATGTCTACTGGTGACATCACATCTGGCTTGCAGCTCCGCTTTGCAGCTGCTAACCGGTCCCCCTAATGGGACATTTTGGACCCTGACCAGACCTAACATATACAACATGTAAAATTTGGGTTACTTGATAAAGTGTCATATTAAAGGGTCAAATATATTTGCAACATGTTAATATTACAATTGATCTAGAGCAAAACAAATGCTACAAATTTAAAATATGATTTAAAAAATTCTATCTTAGCAATCATGTTATTGTGTGAACACTTTCTTATGTATAAAATTGTTACAAATAATCTTTTTACAATTTAATTGGTGGCTTAAAATGGACATATGAATACTTATTAAAACAGATGATATGATATTTTGAAATATTTTGGCAGCCCAGCTCTATCTAAGTACATGTGAAAGTTCATCTTCCAAAAGAAATGAAAGATTTAAATCTGAGATTTAGTAAATTTTATTCACAAGGCAAAAGATGGATTTTGAATTTAGTATCTCATTTTCCAGCTCAAATAATGATTCAGTGAAAGACAACTTAGTCATTTTAGGCAATAATCAAACCATGGCATTATGTGATCTTATCAGTTGATTAAAAAAGGATGCCAGGAGACAGTGCTTCATCATCTTCCTTCAGTCTGCAATTAAGGTGCAATAATTCTTGCTACTTGTTGATGTTAACTGTAATGCTTCCCCACCCTTCATAAAATCCTACCCATACCTGTTCTTGGGTCACATAACATCAGTGACAATGAGAGCCTACTACTTTCAAAGCTGTTTTTTTTTTTTCCTTTTTTTCTATTTATTCTACTTAGGTATACATGACAGCAGAATGCATTTTGATTCATTGTATACAGGTGGAGCACAACTTTTCATTTCTCTGGTTGTACGTGATGTAGAATCACATCATATATGCAGTCATACATGAAGCTAGAGCTATGATATCCATCTCATTTCACAGTCTTTACTGTCCCCATAGTCCCTCCCCTCTCCCTCCCCTTTGAGCAAAGTTCCTCCATTCTTCTCCTGTCCTCTACTCCATTATGGATCAGCATCCACTTATCAGAGAGAACTTTTGGTATTTAGTTTTTGGGGATTGGCTTGCTTAGCATGATATTCTCCAACTCCATCCATTTACCTGCAAATGCCATAATTTTATTCTCTTTGAAGCTGTTTTTATTGATGCTGCAGGTGGTTCTTACTAGCTTTGTGATATGCCAGTTTAATTGAACTATAGAATAGAATTTACTCCACTTAAGAAGTTTTCCCAGATATGCTGACAAAGGGAAAAATGAAATAGACAAGAAAGTGTCATTTAAAGAGCAAGGAGACTTCCCTTAAATAAAATATCTGGGTTGATTTGATGAGACCACCTTGAAAAAGTAAACAAAATAGACTTGGTAGATTATATTTTCACTAAGTGCCTTTTAAATTCACTTTTGAAATACCCTAACTAATAAGTATGCTTTTGTAAAGCTGCCAAATCTAGTGTCTTCACCAGCACCATAAAAAGAAAAACAAAAGTAAAAGTTTTTTTTTTCTAATGATTAAGACTTAAATCTAAACAAGTGCATTGAATCTTTTTCTTTCCTTTTTGTGCAGAAAACAAAAGGGAATTAGAAATGCAACATGTTCTTGTGTAATTCTTCTGTAATTTCTATTATTAAATGTAATTACAATAGTTTGGAAACAGCCCTACCACGTTTGTTGATGTATTAAATGAAGAATTGAATCCAAGCCTTTGTCCCAAGTGGAGGAAAAATGAAAGTGGGGGCAGACTGGAATGCAGGTCACAGGAAAGTTCAGATACAAAGGCAAATTAATAGCATTAGTACTTTTCCAAGACATGATTAGGATAAATTTTGACCAATAGCACTGATGTTTTTCCAATAATTGTTTAGCATAAATTATGACCAATAGTATGGGCTCATGAGCTATCTAAACCTCTAAACTAGTACAGTTACGTGGCAACATGATATCAGATCCCCTGTCGCTCTGCTGGAGCTGCTTCTCTTTTCTTCTCACTCAATTTAATCCTACTCCTTTCATTCCATTTTTGTTCATGGATTTCATTCTTTAAATCTGCAAGGCCAAGAACCCAGAAAGAAATTGATGGTGAGCTGCTGGAGTCTGCTGCAGCATTGGAGGACACAGCCCACCATTAAGAGTTGCACAGGCCACTGGCCACCAAATAGTAGTGAAGAAGAATCCAGCTATGCTGGCTATGACCCTTGATGCTGATGCCAGCAGGCATCCCCTGCTGTGTTCAGCGGCTAACACTAAAACGGTCTTTCTCAGCTGCAGAGGCCTACAACTTAAGCTGATCCCACCTGCCAGCAGAAGCAAAGAATCTAGTTTTATCTTAAACTCTGATTTCGGAAGTATATATAGTTATTTGAAGGGACAGACTACATATATATTTGTCAGTTTTTCTGTTTCACTAGTGGGCCATTCTAAACCAGGTGCTAGAGCAATAAGTGATTTAAAAGAACTGCAATTAGCATAAATCTAACAATTTAGATATCTACTCATGATTTAGTTTTAATAACCTGTTACATCAAGATTTCACAAGTGAAAAGTAAAAATAAGCCACGTGAGCAGGAAAGAGTAAATTAATAAAAAATGTTTTATTTAGTTGGCCTTTGCAGTTTTCTATTCCTTTACTGTCCCAATTTCTATTACTGTTATTTCATTTGATTCACAAAATGAAATGATACACACATATTTAGAACCGCAGAAATTATAGTGGCTCTACCTAAGAGTGGTAAAAGGGATATTTAGAACACAATTCATAAGCTTTATCAGAAATAAGATCTTGAATTTCAAGTGTTTATCTTGACACTTCTTGCAAATTTGTTCAAGCTTTTGAAGTGTTGAAGGGGATTCTTAACTCAAACCCATTTGGATTTTGATTGTAAAATACTCAATGGAAATTTCAAAGACATTAAGACTGCTGAGACTTTGTTTAATTCTGAAGGAGCAAACATAAACATATCATTTTCTTTGAGGACATCAGAATATTGATTGGATCAAGTAAAGAGATACTGAAAGGTTTTCTAGAAAGGGAAGGGAAGGCTGGTCAAGATTTTCTAATGTAGAGAATAGTGATGAACTATAATTACCTTGCAAGCTTGCCTGCAAATACAGAGGAATTGAAGATTCATTTAAATTCCAAAGTCTGGGTACCCCTTCTAGGGAGTCCTGCCCCTGAGAGGAAGTTCCATGCAGAGCTACCAGTCTTGAATTGGGACAGGTAACACCAGGGAAACAATTGTCACTAGCCAATCAGGAATCTTTCAAGAAAGGTGAAAAGAGGGTGTTAATATTTGTTCCCATTGACCAACACTTTACTGCTGTTTGGATTAAAGTCATGCAAACCTTTTGTTTCTTTGTTTGTTTTGGTACTGGGAATTGAACTCAGGGGCACTAGAATACTGAGCCACATCTTCAGCCCCACTTTGTATTTTATTTAGAGACAGGGTCTCACTGAGTTGCTTAATGCCTTGCTTTTAAAGGCTAGTTTTAAACTCGTGATCCTCCTGTCTCAGCCTCCCAAGCCACTGGGATTATAGTCAGTCATGCACCACCGCGGCTGGCCGGTAGAAACTTTATGGTCTATTTCCTATTCCTCAAATTAAGTGTTCTTGCCTGTTTTTCAAATGAGAACACTGAGCAGCACAAGGTCCTATTCTACAGTGCCTTTAGCTCGATGGATAGATGCACCAAAGCAAATAGGAAAAATTCCATCTCCAAATTTAGATATAATCAGAAACATTTATTGAAATTCACATCCCCTCTCCCGCTCCCAGGAATACTCTACCATGGAGCTACATCCCAAACCTTTTTAATTTACATTTTGAGACAGGGTCTTACTAAGTGGCTCAGGCTGTCCTGGAACTTGAGACTCTCCTGCCTCAGACTGCTGAGTAGCTAGGATTGCAAGTGAGTGCCACCATGCTTGCTTGAAACTGGTATTTCTGATAGAGGTAAGTACAATATTTCAGAGGCCATTGCTTGCTCCTCTCATTTTTTTAAATTTACTTATTTTTTTAGTACTGAGGATTTAACCTAGGATCTCTCTGCCACTGATCTACATTCACAATTCATGCATGTGTGTATGTATGTATGTTGAGACAGGGTCTCCCTAACTGTCCAGACCAGCCTTGAATTTGCAATCATCCTGCCTCAGTCACAGGCGTAGCTGGGATTACAGGTGTGCAACACTGAGCCTGGGTCTTCTCTCATATTAACATTTTAAATTTCAAAGAACATCATCTTTGAAACACCTTTGCACTGGTAAGTCTTTGCACACCTTACCAGGATTGCCTAGTGCATCCTGGCTTACTGGTGAGCAGAGAGATATGAGCACAGACTGAAGCTGGCCTTTCAGCTGCATTGGTGACTTGCTGCATTGAGGAGATCCTAAAGATAAGAAGCACAAGGGAGGCATCTCATGTTTCATCTCAGGCAGATTTTTTTTTTTACAATTGATTGATTTTTTTTCATATTTTATTTATTTGTTCTATTTAGGCTTACATGTTAACAGAGTGCGATTTGATTCATTGTACATAGATAGAGGATAACATATCAATTCTCTAGTTGTAAGTTGTATAGAATCACAACATATATGCAGTCATACATAAAGTTAAGGCTATGACGACCATCATATTCCACCACCTTTACTGTCCCCATGCCCTCTCCCCCCTTACACCCCTGTAAACAGAGATCCACCATTGTTCCCATGTCCTTCCCCACATTATGGATCAGCATCCATATATCAACGAGTACATTCGGCATTTGGTTTTCTGAGATTGGCTTACTTCACTTAGCATAATATTCTCCAACTCCATCCATTTACCTGCAAATGCCATAATTTTATTCTCTCTTATTGCTGAGTAATATTCCATTGTGTATATATACCACAGTTTCTTTATCCAGTCATCTATTGAAGGGCATCTGGGTTGGCTCCACAGTTTAACTATTGTGAATTGAG
>CM053412.1:54589347-54631253 GCA_028644305.1 Xerus rutilus | reverse complement strand
TATACCATTGGTCTACATGTCTATTTTGGTACCAGTACCATGCTGTTTTTGTTACTATAGCTTTGTAGTATAATCTGAGGTCTGATATTGTGATGCCTCCTGCTTCACTCTTCTTGCTAAGGATTGCTTTAGCTATTCTGGATCTCTTATTCTTCCAAATGAATTTTATGATTGCATTTTCTATTTCTATAAGGAATGACGTTGGAATTTTAATTGAAATCGCATTGAATCTATATAGTGATTTGTGTAGTGTGGCTATTTTGACAACATTGATTCTGCCTATCCAAGGATATGGGAGATTTTTTTATCTTCTAAAGTACTGGCAGAAAAGATAGCCTGTTCAGGCAGATTTTAAACCCCACTCTCATTCCAGCTTTCAGAATAATTTTGTTGCTGTTGTTTAATAAGAACCATAAGGTGAGCAAAGGAAAAATCCCAAACTTGAGATGGACCAACCCAAGTGGCTAAGTCATATCGAACTGTGGGCACTTGTAAGAACTGTTAGTCATGGCAGTCTTCTTACCTGAAGATTAAGTGTAGCCTGTCATTAATTAAAGCAGATTGATCTATTGAAATTAATCCACCCTGGATGATAAATGTTATACATGCTTATATGTTTGTAAGCCATTATATTTCTTCTGAAATTAAACTTAAAATACTCATAGTTTTAAAAATTATATTTAATTTATAATTAGTATTGGTTTTTAAAAATATTTTCTTCATGCTTTTTTCTCTCCATATCAGTTTGATTTTCCTACTTGATAATTTTAGAAATCCAAATTTTTATTGTTTATTCTGCCTTAAAGTGTTCATTGGATTAAACATCAGAGAGACTGTAAATCATCTTGGATACAGAAGTTTTTGTGAAAATAGCCAAGAACAGATGGAAGAGTTCCAAGGTGTGAACAACCGTGAGAAATGAGAGAAAATAACCAGCACAACTCAGAGGATCATGCCTGATCCCCTATGGCAAGAAGTCTGCACTCCTCTGTTGAAGGGCACCAAGATTGGTTCTATTGTTTAGCTGTTGTGAATTGAGCTGCTATAAACATTGATGTGGCTGTGTCACTGTAGCATGCTGAAGTTAACTCCTGTGGATATATACTGAAAACTGGTATAACCAGGTCAAATGATGATTCCATTCCTAGTATTTTGAGGAATCTCCATACTGATTTCTAGAGTGGTTGCACCAATTTGCAGTCCCACCAGCAATGTATGAGTGTACCCTTATCTCCACATCTTCATCAACATTTATTGTTACTTGTGTACTTGATAGTTGCCATTCTGACTGGAGTGAGGTGAAATTTCAGTGTGTTTGTATAAATATATAAAAATTGACTCTACTGTCATGTATCAGTAAAAAGAACAACAACAAGAAAAGAAGTCTGCACTCCTCAGTATGGATATTCTGCCAGGCTCCTGATCACCCCACTAAGTCTGAAACAGAGGTCACTGAGCTCTGTAAGGCTGGGGCTCTTGGACACTCAAGAAGCTCAAGTCTAGAAAAATGACTTTGAGGTATAAAATGAGATTCTAAACAGCCCTACCTTATTTACTTGCTGTCATGCATTTCTACATCTGGATTCTCTCCTTGAAACACTTTCACCTTCTTTTTCCTTCCACAAATCCAGCTTGCCTGCGAAGGGCTGAACCTGTCTCACACTGTTATTAGGATTGAAGGGAATCCATCTGCTCTTTAATGAGAAGAGCAGAATTTATTTTATTTTTTTATGTTTTATAGCACTGCTCATAGGAGAAAGAAGGAATGATATATCTAATGCATCCTGGAAGTTTTATGATTTACTTTAAAATTTTTAAATTATTTTCTTTGCCTAATATACATTTAATTTTTTAAGATCCATCTCCTCTCCAAAGGGCGAGATCCCTCACCTCCAAGAAATTCCCTTTAAGTAATTCCTAGCAGTGGCTGCTGGTGTATTGATATACTCAGAAGCCTGCAGTGGCACAGGGTAAATGGGCTCATTAATCCCTGTCCCAGGGTCCTCACCCTAATAGGGTCTACCTTTCCATTCCACTGCACTGACATATCTTGATTTTTGTTTGTCACATGTCCAGAGCTCTGTAAGGCTGGGGCTCTTGGACACTCAAGAAGCTCAAGTCTAGAAAAATGACTTTGAGGTATAAAATGAGATTCTAAGAATCATATGAAAAAATCAGTATTTATAAAAGTACAAAGAGTAATATAATAAACTATTTACCAGAAAGAAAAGACAGTTATTCTTACAATATTTATTTCCATTTTTAATTAAAGAAATAAAATATCAATAATTGTTAGCACAAAATACCAGGATGGCAGCAAACTTCACAAGTCATTTCAGGCTTTATTCGGGAATAGGACTACATCTATGGGAATGGACCCACTTTCCCCGTGGAAAATGAGCCAGCGAACAAAGAAAGGGACTGAGTTTTTATAGGCTATTTTGAGAGGTAGTCTGGAGAAAAATGTGCTGGTTCTCTCAGGCACTTAGGAATTTGGGGTTTGTTTTTATCAATCAATGAGATAGTCAGGAAGTTGGGCTTTTGGGTCAAAGGCCCTGTGTCCTTGCCAAAAATTATTGCCTTAGTGTGGCCAAATGCGCCTTTCTTCCTGCGATTAGCATCAGAAAGACGTTTGTTGCGGGAGGTGGAAGCTGTTAATGTGATTAGCATTAGGAAGACCTGTGTTGGGGGGAGGTGCGAGATACTGGTGTAATTAGCATCAGGGAGGCATTTGTTGGGGCAGGTGGAAGTGATTAGTGCATGGCTACTTTTCTTTTTCTCAGACTACATTATTTTTGGGTCCCACACCTATTAATAATAAAGTTGAAATTCCTTTTATTCTCATTCTTCTTGGAGATTTTAATGTAATCCATAATCTTCTAATTCAAGGTTTTATTTACTTTATATATACAATTGGCCCCTGATTGATGACATGATTTGGAGGGCTGACTCACTGGTCCCAGCAGTCAAAAATCTGAATACAGATTTTTACTCCTTAAAAACTGAAAAAATAATAGCCTACTATCGAATGGAAGCCTTACTGATAACCATAAGAGCTCATAAATACATACTTTTATGTTATATGTGTTCAATATAATGAAAAATATAAAAGAACTGATACAGACGATTTTCGCTCTGACATACAATTTACTGGAGAGATGAACTGCTCACATGGAGATGATTAGGCTTGCTCAGCATTTTAAGTGAATACTCAGCTATTTGTAACACTTGAGTTCTCTGCTATAGCAGTAGGAGGTGACTAAAACATTATAGTAGTACCATATACACTAGTTAACTTCATGCAATTATGACTTAATGCTGCATTCTTACATTTGTCTATATTTCTCACTATACGCAGTCTATATTTGTGTGTATAAGTTATGATTAATTTTATTTTTTAAATAGATCTGTGTAGTGAATAATAAAATAGACTATTATCTACATACATATTATTTGCATTTGTGACATCCTTAAATTTTCTTAATTTTTCTTTTTTATATGGCAATGCTTTGTGGCTTGTCTGAGTTTTCCAAATTATCACAAATATAAAACTTTTTAAAATCTATGTACAAGTGGACCATGTACATAGATGTTCCTTCACTTACAATAGGGTTAGGGTTATATCCAAACTATTATAAATTGAAAATATCCTAAATCAAAAATTTGCTGAATATGCCTAACCTATAGAATACCACAGCTTAGCAACCCAGTACCCTATAGAGGTTGGTCATGATAACATGGGAAATAGGAGCTGTGGCTCATTTCCTCTGTCCACGAACTCAAGACAGAATTGTATCATATAGCACTAGTTCAAGAAAAGATCAAAATTCAAAACTGAAGTACAGTTTTGAAAGCATAATACACCATCATAAGCTTGAAATATTATACATCAAAACATTGTGACTTGGGGACATCTGTGTGTGTGGTACTATGTGTAATGTTATGCAATATATTTTATCCCCCTGGCATGTAGCAATGTTATGCTATATTATTATTATGCTATATTATGCTATAATATTTTATAACCCCATGTAGATCTCTGCTATTCATGTAAGTCATATTATATCCCATCTAACAAATAGAAGAGTTTCTTTCTGCACATTCTCTGTTTCTCTTTGAAAGCATAGGGTACTAATCTCAGAAGGCATGTTAGGGAACTTTTATCATAACTTGTCATCTCACCATCTGTGGTCTGTATCTATAAGACGAAGCTTTCTACTTGGGTTAGTCAGCTTTCTGATAACTCTTACAAAACACCTGAGATAAAGAGAGGAAAGGTTATTTATTTATTTATTTATCCATTTATTTATTTATTTGTTTGTTTGTTTGTTTATTTCTCAGCTTCAGTTCATGGTTTCATCTTATGTTTGGTTGGCTCTATTGGTTTGGGGTCATGGTATACTATGACATGGGTGCCTGGCAGAGGAGGCTTGTTCAACTGAGTCGCAGATAGAGAGCAAAGAGGAAGAGAGAGAGTTAGGGGTAAGGTCCCAGTATTCCCTTTAAGTGTATGCTCACTGTTATCCAGCTTCTTTTCACTAGACCCCAGTTTTTAAAGGTTCTGCCGATAGCACTAAAGGCTGGGGATCAAGCCTTCAACACGTGGACTCGTAAGGGATACTTTCAAACATACCGCCACTCTGCTGTCTAGTCTTTATGGTACTACTTCTTTTTGACTACCATTCAAGTCCTTTAAACTCTGGAGAAGGTGAGTGATTTCTTTTATACCTCTATTTGTAGGACGTAATTCTTATTGCTGAAATTGAACCTCTAATTCTACACAGAACATCATAAAGCGTCCCACAGAAACAGTAATCCAGATATTTTACTCTAAACTTTCCATCTTTTCCATGGTGTGAGTTATAAATACTATGAATGTTGCAGAGAAGAGTGTGGTCTGTGCTGCTGGCAACTATTAGCAAAAGGAATATATTGGAACTTAGTACTCAAGGATAGGAGGCTTGAGTAGCTGGGGAGCAGAAGATGGACTTCACGCTCAGCAGGGAAACAGTTCATGCAGAGATAGACAAAAGGAAGGGGTATGGAGAAAAGTTCTCCATGGGAGTAGAGTGAAATGAAGATAGAACCAAATTTTGGACAAAAGCCTCTTTGATACACAGAGGTCAAGGCTTGGTGCCTTGAAGTGAGCAGAGGGAATCCAAGAGCAGCATAGAGGAAAGAAATAATCCACTCAAGTTGGGCATGGTCACACACACCTGTAATCCCAGCACTTTGGAAGGCTGAGATGGGAAAATAGCAAGTTCAAAGCCAGCCTCAGCAATGATGAGGCACTAAGCAACTCAGTGAGACCTTGTCTCTAAATAAAACACAAAATAAGGCTGAGGATGTGTCTCAGTGGTTGAGTATCCCTAAATTTAATCCCTGGTTCAAAAAAAAAAAAAAACCTACTCACAATCTAGCTACAGATTATACATTAATAAACCTGACAACTTGTGTGTAACTTTAGAGTCTAGATCTTCAGAATAAGACAATAAATAAATGGAATAGAAAATAAATTAAAATAATTATTTTTGTTAATGAGATAGTTTTAAGACACAGAAATTAAAGAAATAATGTGTCTTTACAGAGCGTGAAGGCCATTCTCTGATACCCAGGGCAAATGGGTCCAATGTGGGCTTCAGCATAACCATGGCCACCCTTCAATTTGCTACACTGCAGCTTGCCCATGTTGCTGGTGGCAGCCCTTCTGCCCAGGCCCCACAGTGCTGTCTTCATGGATGCAGCACTCTCTGCTACTATTTTTCACAGCTCCTGGGATGGAACAGGCCTATAGATGGAGGCCCTAAGTAGGCAGAAAGGGGCCTACTGAGGTGGGTTTGGTATTGTTGAGATGGAACAGGAGGTAGATATTCACTCCAATTTACAAAGTGAGGGATTCCCAACATGAGAAACCCATTACAAAGACTGAGCTACTGGAAAATGGACAATAGTCTACTATCTACACATAAACGAGATTTCTTAGATGGAATAAATTAAAAACCCAGATAAGATGAATCCAGAGCAAGGCAGGTATCAAGTATCTTGTTTTTCATCTTTTTTATCAATTACACCATTATCCCTTTATGCTGGTTCTACTAGGTCCTCCCTATATGCAAAATTTTTTGAGATACCCAGTCATAGAACCACCCCCTCTTGATAGCACTCTTCCCAGAGTGAGTTTTGCTTCATAGCTCTTCACCAACAGTCTGCCTACTATGTTCTAGCTATCTTGCTCCTCTTAAACTCAAATTGAAACTTCATCACCTTTGGGACAATGATTAATACATCATCTTTCACCTTTGGCAAGTGATTAATCTGTCCAGGGATTAATGGGTTATTATGGAGTGGCTTTGTTATAAATGTGATTGTTCTATGTCACACTCACTCTGTCTCACCATATGATGATTAACACTATGTTATGATGCAGAAAAATGCTTCATCCAGATGTTGGTGACATGCTCTTGTACCTTCCAGCCTTCAGAAGAATGATCCAAATAAATTACCAGTCAGGTATTTTTTTATACCAGGAGAAAACAGACTAAGATGCCAACAGAAGTTCTAATTCTTTATAAACTTCTAATACCTTATCATGGAGAAGCCCATGGATTCCCTGGGGTGAGCATTCACCCTATTTACAGTATGTAATAAACCAAGGTTGAGCAACTTCAGGTACAATTAATGGTGGTCATTGTGGAGCACATTGACAAACTTACCCTAGAGGGTGAAGAAAATCTGACAAGAGAATTGTAAGAAAGTTCTGAGCTGATGCAGACCATGTAAGTGATTTGAATTACTTTATTTTTCTATCATGCACTTCAGCATCCTGTGCACAGATCTTGATGATAACTAAAAGCATTTGTGGTGAACAGAGCTTGCCCTAGCCAGGCAAGAATTCTTGGCTGCTCTCAAAGGGTAGAACCAGATCAGCTGCTCCTGGAATCTCACATATTAGCTCAATCTTGCTTTCCTAAGTAGACCGGCTTTATGTCTCCTTCATTAACCTTCCAGGCAGCTGCAAAGGTCTTGACCATCATAAATTACTATAGCCTTATTTTAAATGACATGATGACCTAAGAGCCAATTACATTCAGAAATTTTGCAATGTAAATGAACATATTAAAGTGTTTTTAAAATCTTATGGTTTACTGATTTTGACTTCCAAATTTCTAACTCCAGACAAACTGTGCCCATTATTGTCAAGACTACAAGGAGGCTGAAAGCCACCAACACACACACTTGACTTGTGGCTGATGGATTCAGTCACTAATGTTGTTCCCTCCCAGTATTCAAGAATATCTCATGAGTAGCATGTAATTCTATGCAGTATAGTGCTTCATACCTTCCTTCCTTAACTTGCTTGCTAATATGTTTTGGATCTTAAATGGTCAACAAAATCCTTGAGTTAATGGCTTTGTCACCAACCTCCTTTTAAGAGGTGGGCTTACTGGAAGGAAGTTAGGTCATTGGGCGCATTCCCTTGGGATCATGGCCTCTCTCTCTCTCTCTCTCTCTCTCTCTCTCTCTCTCTGCTTCCCAGCCACCATGGAGTAAAAACTTTGCTCCACCATGCACTCTCCACCAACTTATACTGCATCACCATATGCCCTAAGTAAAAGTGCCAAACAACTGTGGACTGAAACCTCTGAAACCATGAAACAAAAATAAACCTTTCCTCCATACCAGCTGATTATCTCAGGCATTTTGTCACAGTGATGGAAAGTTGACTAACAGCCTTCCCATGTAGTTTAAACTGCTTTACTAAAACATGATTTAAGAAAGTAGAATAAAATAATAAGTAAAAAAAGCACAATTGAAGGGAAATCAAAGTAGAAAGGTTTTCAGTGAGTGAGTCCCTTCTCTGGAACCAACACTCATTTCTATCTCATCTCATCCCTACTAATAGATTCAACTCACACTATTCTATACCAGTCTTCCTAATTTCCTATCCTCACAGCTGACCACTTCTTTGCTTTGAATCTTCAGAACTCATTTCATGTGCTTTCTCTATGCATCAGTCACCAGGAGAAGTTCAGGATTCCAGGTACCCCCACATCTCTGCACTGTTCTTATGACTCTGTTCTTTTTTTTTTTTTTAGTCCCTTGTGAAATCTTAAACTTTCATATTGCATCTTCTTGAATCCATCAGCAAAACCTCATCATCTTCTGCCTGGTTGGGTTGTAGCAACACTCACAAGGGGTCCCTTAAGAGGCATTCACTATTTTCAGAGCCCTGTCATCACCAAGCCTCAGGCAAGGGATGACCTTCCTATTTCTCCTTCATATATTTAAACCAGCTCCTTACCACTAAGAAGACTAAAGTTATCAAAGGAGAGCTGACTCCTGTGCAAACCTGCTCACACACTGACATCAGCTTCCTCTTTCCTGAGAAGGATGGAGGAGGAGGACAGGGCAGAGATATTTAGTACACAGAGCTGTGGGACTTAAAACCCCACACAGCACATTTGACTCTGTCTCTCCTAAATCAATACCAATTATATACTTGAATGATTCTGATAATCATTTATTCTGTAGTCATATTTCTTCATCTTCAAAGAATAAGTTATATATAGTATACATGCATATTTTTTCCACCTAACAGTAAGTTTCTCTATTCAGTATCCTAATTAAAAAATTTTTTCAAATGCAGATAGATCTTGAAGACATAATTTTTGTGAATGGGGAAAGCTCTGCATTGTATTTCAAGACTTTATTTTTTCACAGTCAATGACAAAGTCATTGTGGTGACATTGATGATAGAGGAAAAATATTTTTAACAAAAATTAATGTTACATATAAAATACAAAATATTTTGGTTGGCATTTATAACTGAGAGAAATTTTTCCAAAAATTCACATCACAGTCTTCTGTGAAACTTTAAGAGAATTAGATGGTCACACTCTTCTTATTTTATACAGTTCTAACAGCCTAATAGGCAGGTGTGTTTATGCATAGTTTACATAGACAAATATTTCAGATTTGAGA
Organism: Xerus rutilus; assembly: GCA_028644305.1. Lineage (NCBI taxonomy): Eukaryota > Metazoa > Chordata > Mammalia > Rodentia > Sciuridae > Xerus > Xerus rutilus. Next base: position 54,622,271 of record CM053412.1, on the reverse strand, counting down.
ATGAAATTGACTTGGAGAATAGATTTAAGAATCTTTACACCAGCCATTCAAATTTTCACTATTATTTTGCCATTTTCTGGTAATGTTTTTCAAGATTTCTAACAAATGCCCTGAGAGATAATGATCAATGACAGTTTTCCTTCACCTCAAGGCCTGATCTTGCATTCCTTTTAACATAAAGAGAAAATACGACAATTTTCTTTTGATGTACTTTTTGTACTTTCTGCAACATAGTTGAAACATCTTCCTGTATGCCTCCCAGAAGGTCATTCTGCCAGCCTTATACAGTTTTCTATTGTTCATTTTAATACTAAGAGAAAAGACCACAATTTAAGCCATGTAAACTATTTTAAGATAGTTTAAAAGTTTATAGAACTTTTTATATATTAGAAAATCTTCAGATAATGAGAAATTAAAGGGCCTCATAATAACTCTTTTACAAAAGTATTCATTTATTTCATCCTCTGCAGAGGACAGCTATAGATTCTGGACCAGTTTTATTTAGCTCTTGCTATGTTTTATCACATTTTTCCTTATTTGAAACCATTTTTGGGTTGAATACATCACTCAGAGATAGAACACCTTGTTAGCATGCGTGAAATCCTGGGCTCTACCCCCTGTTCTAGAGTACCATATTTTTCTCTTTCTCTCTAGAGATTGCAATGCCCAGGGAGACTCCCACACTGGCAATCCTGTGTTGGAATTCCTATTTCCGGTTCCTTCTATAATATGCATGTGTAGTGTCCTTCACAGAGGGCAATAAGATTGACTTAAACAGCTGTGAGTCCTCAATGGAGTTTTGAAATCAAGTATACAGAGCAACCCTATATCACATTCTGCCCCAGGTCTTGTTCTAATTTAATTACATTCCTAGGAAACAAGGATATTGATTTTTTTGGGCAGCTTGTAATAACTGGAAGTACAGACCATCATGTGGAATTGCAAACCTAAGCAACATTGTGTAACTAATAAATGCACAAGAATAAAATGCCATAGGGATACGTCTAGAAGTGTGCCAACAATTCAAAAATGATTAAGTTAGTTCTAACCACATACCATATATAATACTTATAAACTTACTGCAAATAATTGTATTGGCTCTAATAAAATATAAGCAATACTTCCTCTAAAAAAAGATGACAAAATTGAATTATATATTGTATAGGAGGAAAATGGCCTGTGTTTGAGATAAAAATTAAGACACTCCTTTCTAGAAGGGTAACTGAGAGTACAGAAGCCCACTATTTTCCCCCTGCCTTCTTAGGGAAAACAAAGGAGGTTAGGATATACTGGTAGAAACCATCACAACAAATACAATGATAGCTATAATGATATTCTTGCCATTGGCAATGTCCTTGCTCCAAAATCTGTGGCTTACATAACCAAAGAGAAAAAGGCAACAACTAAAGAACTTGCCAGTTAGACTGGGTTAAATGTACACTGTTGAATTTTCTGTGAATAAAAATGCTCCTTAAAAAATGGAACCTTTATGGAATCTATTAAGGGCATTCCAAAACAATTTAAAAATGTATATTCTTAATAAATCTTTTAAAATATTAATTTACAAATTGTGTGCCTTAATTCCACATGCATATGTCTTTGCTTTTAATCCAGCTGATCAAAGAATCTTTTTCTTATATACTGTTTTTTTCTGCTAAGTAATACTGCAAACAATAGCTGAACTAAGAATAAGTCAAATATTTGAGCAGGATTACTTGAATAAGTTCTGTCAGTAGTAACTAGACAGGGGTGATTTTGTTTTGTGGAGAGGGGAAAAGAGCATTTGGCAAGATCTGGAAACGTTTTTGATTTGCCACAACTATAGAATAAAGGTGGTGGTGAGGTTACTCCTAGAATCTAGTCATTAGGCCAGAGATGCCAAGGATGCTGATAAACATCCTACACTGCAAAGGATAGCCCCCACGACACATAAGTATCAGACTGAAAATGCCAATAGTGCTGAGGTTGAGAAACATTGATGTAAATAGTTAACTGCCCTGTAGAGCTTCTGTGGTTTGTATATAAACTGTCCCTCAAAGACTAATATTTTGAAGGCTTTGTCTCCAAAGCAACAATATTGAAAGGGGGAGATTTTGGGAAGTAATTGGATTGTAACAGTGGTCCATTTACCTTCTGAATATAGCCCTCATTGCTCTCAGGTTTATTTTTCTTTTTAAATGATTTTTCTCTTTTTTCCCCTTTCCTCTTCCCAAACAAGATTAGGGAGACAGTGTTATCTTTTATTCTCCTAGTTAATTGCCTTTGAAAACACTCACTACAGGAAGGAGATGCCTGCTGAGGATCTGGGAAGTGAATATCTCCCAAATTAATAGGTGAATATTAACATGTCATCAGGGCACTCTGGGACCCCCTGCTGGAAAGTAAGCTTTAAAGAGTTTCTTTTTTTTTTTTTTTTTTTTTGGTACCAGGGATTGAACTCAGGGGCACTCAACCACTGAGCCACATCCCCAGCCCCATTTTGTGTTTTATGTAGAGACAGGGTCTCACTGAGTTGCTTAGTGCCTCGCCATTGCTGAGGCTGGCTTTGAAGTCGCGATTCTCCTGTCTCAGCCTCCCTAAGTGCTGGGATTACAAGCGTGAGCCACCACGCCCGGCTTAAAGAGTTTCTTTAAAATGCCCTGTCCCTCCTTGATCAGAATAGTCACAGATATGGGACAGGAATCCCCTGTGTTTCTCCTTTGTTAGCAAAGCAAAAAACTTTCTTTTTCATTTTTCTCAAAACCATGTTCTAATTATTAGATTGGCATTGATTGGCACTGGGGACAGACACTGAGCTTTTGGTTACAAGTTTTGGCACCCCAGATGGGACTCGAGATCAGTGCTTGCTCCAGCTTTTTTGGGCAGGCCTGGCACTCCAAGCAACTGCACTTCCATGCTGAGGATATAAGGTAAACTTTTTGAGAGCTGACTGCTGGAAAGTTAGGAGATGGGCAAATGTGCCTCAGGTAGAACCAAACCACAGGAGTTATTCCTGTAAGTAAAGGGAGGGACTAAGGAAATCCTAGAAGTTGCTAAAGCCTTCTTGCTTAGGGAAGTCCCACCTTTCTTCCCTGCACTGTAAGGATTGCTCCATCTTGGTGTACTTTGAGAAAAAAGAAACTAGATTCAGTAAAGTCCTGACACCTTGGCCATTTGGTAAGCTTCCCTGGTGTGCACACTGAGACCTTTGATTCTACACTTTTGATTCCCCTTTCTGGGAACATCTGGTCCCCTTGTGGGGACATCTGTGGCACCACTGGTGTAGGATTCACAGTGAAGCAGGCATTGAGAACTTGGGGAGATATTCCTCTTATCTGGTCTGTCTTTTTTAAAGATTTCCATCTGTCAGCCATGGTTTGGGAATTCTCTTTGTCATTATGTTTTTTTTGTTTTTGTATCTATTTCTGGTCCTTTAAGATATGGGCAATAGTGTGTTGATTCTATAAATCATTTCTTGGGAAAGATCTTGGCTGAATGGGCTACCTGTAGATGTAAATGTTTCTAAGAAAAAGTTGGTGGTTTACTGTAACAATTTGTTTTTTGAATGGTTTTCTGAATTGTTGTACAATCTTGCAGTTGGGAGTTGTTTTGTCAGAGATAAAATAAGTATTCCGTATGTACAGCATGTATGCAATTACATAATAAAGAGTCTTAATAGTCAAAAACTAAAAAAAAAAACTAAGTTAGATGCAAAAAGTGCTACCTTTAATGTGTGAGCATAGCAGGACACCGAAGAAGGTTTGAAAACAAATTTTTTTTTCCTTTTAACCCAGTGCTGACAGTGTGAGCGTTGCTTCCCAGCCTGGCCTCAGGCAACTGCAAACCATTCTGCTGTGGGTCAGGGACACCAGTTATAGGATAAAGGGGTAAGAAACAAAACAAAGCAAAATAAAACAAAACAAAACAAACAAACAAACAAACAAAAAAACAGAAGGAAGCTGCCTTGTCTATAGAAAAATGGGCAAAAAAGGATCTGGCCTCTACTCTGCTTTTCAACTACTCTTTGCCCATAGAAATAAAATTGGAGTTTGAGAACAGAGCTCAGTTTTCTGCTTCCCCAGACAAATAAAATCTATGTGGGCTATAGGTCTTGCTGATTTTCTATCTGGTTTCTTGTCTCATGGGTTCAAAAAATGAAATCCATGGATGATGGCAGAGGATGAAAATTAAAGTAGAAATATAATTAGTTTTAAATAAGAGGACAAAAAGAAGATGAAACCCCTCATCACTTAAGGGGGAAACTGGTGGAAAGCTTTTCCACTTGAGTATAATAGCCTGATGATTCAAGTCTTCTGGATAAAGGCACTTGATCAGAGTCCATGCTGAACAGACATTAAAAGCATTTGAACTAATTGTTGGAATATATACTGTACAGATGTTGGGAAGGTATAAAAACTATTGACTTGGCCCATGATTTCCTATTTGACTGAATATTTTTAGTCCTTAAGACTGAATTTTTTGTAATTGCCATTTGGGTCCACACCCATTCTCATTTTTCCACCACTCTGGGGACAAATAAGTGGACTGGAATGCTTAACTTTACAGGATTGCCTTTATATTTGAAAAATTAAAACACCTTATCTGGGGCCCATTACACTCATTATCTGATGATTAACTAGCCTATCTTAATGAGGGGTAAAAAAATAAAAGCTGCCAGTCACAAGTAATAGGACAATAGGTTCCAGTAGTATTAAATAAAATTATAACCTGGGGACAAAATAGTCTCCTCTCTCTTTTTACTTTTGTACTGGGGATTAAACCCAGGGCCTTATGTATGTGAGGCAAACACTCTACTACTGAGCTATATCCCCAGCCCTCTCCCCTTTTTAAAAATATTACTTTGTTGTTGTTTATTTTATTTATTTATTTATTTTTATATGGTGATGGAGATTGAGCTCAGGGCCTCATGTATGCTAGGCAGGTGCTTTACTACAGAGCTATCTCCCCAGCCTGCCAGGCCTCCCTCTTAAAGATCTGACAGATTGCCCTATTTGGCCAGAGGACACTTCTGGGTGCAGTTCTACCTTTTTCCCAGAAAGCTAAAATACAGGGGCTTTCCAGAGTCTCCATAAATTCAAGCACCTATATCTTGGCTCCACTGATTTCTGCAGAGAGAGGTTCCTAACAAACTTTGTATGGTTAATGTGACCTTTATTGGACAGACTGCCCTTGATACATACATATATAAAGAGAAAATCTCTGGGTACAATTGACAGTGGGGAACTTACTTAAAGTTGATAGTCAAACAACAATAACCTGTGTTCCAATGTGTTGAGCACAAACCAGAAGGAGAAAAGATCTAAGGCACAGTATTTTTAATATGCTAGACTGTCTGATTTCTCTCATGAGATAAAATTTGTTATGTAAATTAAATTTATAGGTAACATGCTCACCCCAAAATTAACAACTTCATTTGTAAGTCCCTTCCAGGAAAAGAAAATAAAACCTGTTCTTATGGATGTCTCCTAGAAGTGAATAAGACCTTTTAGGCCAAAGGGACCCTGACAAAGGTGATTAATCTTATCTTAACAAAGATTTTATTGTAGGAAGAAATAACTTGTCCCCAAAGAGGAGGGGTAACCCCCTAAGAGAAAGACATTAATGGGAATTCTGGAGATTCATTCTCTTCTGGACAGTTGATTAAAATGTGAATTGAGTCAGCTTTTCCAAATATCTTACTCTGCCTATCCTGCCTGTTAAAAAAACTTCACACTGATAACAATTTGTGCAAGGATTGAGAGTTATAAAATATTAAAGTGGGATGTACATTACTGTCAGGTCTGGTCAGGGTCTAAGATGGCCAAATAAGGAAACTGGTCAGCGGAGCTGCTGCAAGCCAGATGTGACGTCACTAGTGGACACGCCTCCTGTCAATCAGCGAGTTTTCCTGACCCATTCAGAAAGGACTCTGGCCTTCTCTTCCTGTCCCCAAGTCCTCCCCTTCATGACCAGGATTTCTTGAAATTCTCTATGCATGGAATCTCCGACACCATTTCTCCCGACATGCTCTGATGGACGGGGGATTTGGTCTGAGGGTGCATATTCCAATAAAGCCTTGCCGAGTGGCTTAATTCGTCTTCTCCTGGTCATGTGATCTTTACAATTACCTTTAGTATTTTCCTTTGTTAGAGAAACAGATAATTTACAATTTTGACCAGGCTTGATTATTCATGAATAACCTGAATATATGTAATTAGAGATACGTATACATCTGAAACTAAATGTTTATCTGATCTTTGAATGTTCTGTAAAAGTTTATAAAATGAAAGTTCATATAGATTTAACCAATAAGTGCTATCTTTTATGTATTACAATCTGGCATAAAAGTGCCACAGTGCCATTTGAGAAACTGGCTTGTATCTGTCTGCTATAAATAAGTCTAGTTTTGATCATTAATACTGTTCCCTAAATGTGTAAGAAATTTAAGGCTATCCTTTGATTTTTTACAGTACTGCTAAACTCTGCAAACCTGTAATGATCTATGAATTCTGAATTTTACTGTGAAAAAATTAAACCTAGTTAATATAAGGACATCTGTGTAATGGTGATGCTATTAGTTCTTTGTATATTAAATATACTCATGTTCTTTAGTTTACAAGTTTTAAAATATAAAGCTTGGGAAAGCACTATACCAAGCTAATGTTCTCCAGTCTAAAGTTGTCTGAAATTGTTATTTCTTTAAGTGGAGATTTATTTATGTCATTTACTGTTCTGTAACAGAACCCATTATCAATAAGGTGTATGTAAAAATTTTATTTTACTTTTTACACTGGGATAAAAATTTAAATGTATTTTTAAAAGATAATGAGAGCCTGATCTTTTTAAAGATGGATATTAAAAACCTTTTTACAACTTTTCCACAAAGAAGTGTTAAAAGCTCTCTAAGCTTTTCTTTGATCTATATTTCAGATGTAATGATGTTATTTGTGAATAGATCCAACTTACCTGAGATAAGGCACCATCTCCCACCCTACTTCATGTTAGAATGGCTCCAAAATAGGCTAGATTTTAGCTCATTTAAAGTTTTATTCAAAAGATTAATTTTTGTTTTAAAGATTACTGTGGTCTCAAACAGGGATATAATATATAACTAAACAAAGATTCAAGATTATAAAAGTTGTTTTTCTTGGTTATAGCTATTACATAATCTGAATGTTTTCCCTCTGTCAAATTTTAAGTGACTAAATTCTTATATTTTTGCCACCATTATGACAACCCAATTTTAAAATATTTTTCTCAATCCCCAATAATTCTTCATGACTGACTATTTCAGTTAATGTTTATTTCCATACCCAGATCTTTATACTTTTAATGAAGTCTCATTTATAAGCTTTTGCTTATGTTATAATTCACTCTTTGCCAACCCCATGATCAAGGTGATTTATTTTACATTTTCTTAGAGAAGTTGTATAATATGAGCTCTTTCCTTTAGGTTTATTATCAATTTTAAATTAATTTTCATGTATTTTATATGGTAAGGGTGTAAGTTCATATTTTTGCATGTTAATATCCAATTTTTCCAATAAGATTTATTTTAAAAAACCTAGTCCTTCTCCATTGAATATTCTTGGCATCTCTGATAAAAATCAATCACTTTTTAAAAAAATTATAAGTATCATCTTACATCCTTGTGACTGTATTTTAAATGTTATTCAAGTGTATTTATATTTTTTCTCCCTTTGTTTCTAAAACTTAGTAGTAACATCTACCATAAAGATCACAGTATAGATTGGTCCTAAACCAGAATGAAAGAAGCAATATCAATTTTAATCCATAAAACTGAGAATTTGAAAATTACATTGGAAAATGTACTTGGAACCTGAACTCTAGTTTAATATTTAAAGTAAAGTTGTGTTATGCTTTTATACAGTTTTATGTTGGCAATTAATTTTTGTCTTCTATGTTTAATCTCCTGTGAATTAGAGAAACCAAATACTTTTTTCATCTGATAATATACTTCAACTGAGTGTTTTTCCTACACTAAAGGTACATGCATAAATTTTAGATAAAATTTATTTAAACTTGAAGTGAAATTTAATTGCTCTATGATCTTTAATTTTTTCCTTGACTGAAATATAAGCAGAAACATAGGGAGAGAATAAAAATGAAGGTTGAGCATAGTGGGTAAAATACCATAATCATCTTTTCAATTCTGCTGGGATTATATGAATAAAAGCATCTATTCAAATCTCTAACAAAAACTGCATCCAATCAATTCAGTTAAGAAAAAAGCACCCAAACTACATCACTGTGTAAATTAATGCAAATGTCCATTTTTCAACTTTTGCTTGAATTGGGAGAGTACTATATTTTTGGAACACATTTCAAACCCATCCTTGTAGTTTAAGTGAAAGTTGACTTGATTTGCTTTCCTTTTGATTCAAGACTGAATCACATGTAGGCCAAGAAAAAGCTTTTATTGTTTCTGATTTTTTGAGCAGAGTAACTCAATATTTCACCAATTTTGCTTTTTATTTTCTCCTCCTGGAAATATTACCATTTGTTCCCTTTTCTCCCCTCACCTCTCTTTTCTCCATAACTACCCTTTAAATATAGCCTGGTCCATTTTTGCAGGACTCAACAGTTAGTATAGGAACCATGACAATTTCCACATAAAGCAAAGCCTTAGAGTTCTCTCACACAATCTTGTGTTTCATTCTTAGGAGAGTAGGACCACACTTCAGAGCCTGGGTCTTACTTAAAACCCATGTTACTTATGTAAATTATACTTCAGTTTTAGATAACCAAGTCAAAATGGCAAGTGACTGCCAAACAGTGATTAATGACCACATCTAAGTCACTGCTACATCAATATATCATGAAAAGCTCCTGAGTAAAGCCACCTAGACTGTATCTGAGGCTGGGGATGGGCAAGTTGATAGTGCTGCACACCTGCTGCCTGAACCCCAAGGACAGAAACAATGAGCTCACTTTTTAGAGCAGTCTTGGTACTGTCTTTGCTTTTCAGATTTTTGATACTTTTCATGAATTAATGTATTCATGAATGCTTGTGGCTATGACAATATCGAGCAACATACATATTACAGCTACTATCACACCTAGTATGTAAAGAGAATGGAAAGACACAAAGTCAGGAAAAAAAGGTTGAATATCTTTTATCCAAAATGTTCACTTCCAAAAGTATTTGGGATTTCATAGTTTTTAAGCTTTTGAAATATTTGTGTATATATAATAAAATATCTTGAGGATAAAACCTTGGTCTAAACATGAAATTCATTTATGTTTCATATATACCTTGTACACAGAAACTGAGGGTAATTTTATAGAATATTAATGCCCTTGTGATTTTTTGTCTTTTTAAAATTTGTTCTTTTTAGTTACACATGACAGTAGAATGTATTTTGACATATTATACATGCATGGAGTATAACTTCCCATTTTTGTGGTTGTACATGATGTGGCGTTTCATTGGTCATGTATTCATATATAAACATATGTTTATATAAGTTATGTCTGATTCATTCTACTATCTTTTCCATTCCCATATCCCCACCCTTCTCCCTATTTCCCCTGTCCAATTCAGTGAACCTCCACACCTCTCTCCCTCCTGCCTATTGTAAGTCAGCATTCACATATCAGAGAAAACATTGGGCCTGTGGTTCTTTGGGACTGGTTTATTTCACTTAGCATGATAATCCCCAGTTCCATCCTTTTACAGGCAAATGCCATAATTTTATTCTTCTTTAAGGCTAAGTAATATTCTATTGTTTTATATATAACATTTTCTTTATTTATTCATCTTTTGAAGGGAACCCATGTTGATTCCATAGGTTAGCTATTGTGAGTTGTGCTGCTATAAACATTGATGTGGCTGCATCACTATAGTATGCTGATTTTAAGTCCTTTGGGTATAAGAAGTGGGATAACTGGGTCAAATGGTGGTTCCATTTCAATTTTTTGAGGAATCTCCATTCTGCTTTTCAAAGTGGTTGCACTAATTTGCAGTCCTACCAGCAATATATAAGTGTACCTTTTACCCATGTCCTCACCAACATTTATTGTTACTTGTATTCTTGATAATTACCATTCTGACTGGAGTGAAATGTAGTTTTAATTGGCATTTCTATAATTGCTAAATATTGTGAACACTTTCTCATATATTTGTTGTTTGTTTGTATTTCTTCTTCTGTGAAGTGTTTGCTCAGTTCCTTTTCCCATTTATTGATTGGGTTATTTGATTTATTGTGTTAAGATTTTTGAGTTCTTTATATGACCTGGAGATTAATGTTCTATCTGAGGTGCAGGTGGCAAACATTTCCTCCCATTCCGTAGGCTCCCTCTTCATGTTCTTTATTGTTTCCTTTGCTATAAAGAAGATTTTTAGTTTGATAAAATTCCATTTATTGATTCTTAATTTTACTTCTTATTCTTGAGGAGTCTTGTTAAGGAATTGCATTCCTAAGCTGATATGATGGAGATTTGGTCTACTTTTTCTTCTACTAGATATAAGGTCTCTGGTCTGTCCCTGTGTTTTTGACTGCCACATTTTACATGCGATCATGTGAAACTTTCTACTCTGTAATATCATATTTATGCTCAAAAAGTTTCAGAGTTTAGAAATTTTTAGGATAGGGATACTCAATCTGTAATTGATTACTTTTAACTCAAATAGAAATTATTGTGACATTAATAAACTAACTGAAAATTATTTTTTTACATAAGACCAGCATCTAATATATCATAAAGTAGAAACATCAAAACTTCAGAAATTTTGAACCCCAGTGGACACTATTTACTTCTGGGTTTCTATAATTTTAAATGGTAACAATTTTATACTTTCTTCTTAAGAGAATTCCCCTGTTCAAGGTACCATAATAAAACAGATGAATGTCTAATCCAAGCTAATACAAATATGTATTTTAAAAGAAAGCAAGGAGGCTTTAATTGCTCAAATCATAAAATTAACATTATGAAATTATGTTATGATTGCAGTTCTGCTTATATCTTCAGAATAAAATGTGAAGCACCTGTGTCTAAAATGTGTACACATTTGAAATTAATTGACAGGCAAGTTTACATTATTTCCAAAGCATTCAGTATTTAACACCACCACATAGTAATTAAATGTTATTTGTAACGAAACTAAAAATATACACATGTAAATAAACTTATGTTAAACACTTGTGTCTGCAGACTTAAAATACAATTTTATGGCACAAAGAAAAGTGATATCTCTGGGGTATTTTCCAAAACTATCAGCTTGGAAATAACCAGCAGTTATCCAGTTCTTCTCATGTCAGCAAGGTATCTGGCAATTCAATTCCATTCTTACACTAACTACCTTACAAGTGAACAGTCTCAGTCCCAAAACACTGCTTTCACCTCCGAGGTGAATCACCTCTGGTACTTCTTATAACCAATTTTAAATCAGGGATTTCTCTGACCCTTTTCTCATGTTTGATAATTTGCTAGAAGAGCTTATAAAACTCAGGAAGACACTTACTATCCATGATTTATTATACTACTCAGGAACACCAATGGAAGAGATGCATAAGTCCAGGTATTGGGGCAAGAATTTTGCATGCAATTTTCACATCCTCTTTAGGACCTTACCCTTCCAGAATGCTAAGGTGCTCACCAACTCAGAAACTCTCTGAATCCTGTCATTTAGGTCTTTCCAGGAGTTCAACCTTCAATCCTCTTCTTGGTCCCAGAGGTCGTGGCCACAACCTTGCCCACACAACACTTTTGTGAGACCATCTGCCCAGTAACTTCCTGTCCAACCTTGGCCTGATATCAGGGACTACTGTTTCAAAACATCTTATGTAATCCTCCTAATTTTACCTTTAAAAAATTCTTACTTTCTTTTGCCTTCCTGAATACTTCTGTAGTTTCCCATGTGTATTCCATATTTGCAAATGTCCTACACACCCGCTGCTAAGTCCATTATTTTAGGGGAATTTCTATCTGTTATTATTTAGAAACAACTTCAATCATGAAACACTGTTTGGAAAATTCAAGATGAAAATACCCATCTTATTTGTCCAAATTTTTCTCTATATTTTTGTATTCATTTTGAATGCCACAGACTTCCTTTTTTTATTATTTTGTTTCTGATTTAAGAACTCCCTTTATACTATCTTTGAAGTAGACTGTTGTGTTCTTTCTTGACATTAGGGTCTGCTAGCCATCACACAGTGTGGATCTGGAATAAGAAGGGTGGACAAAAACAGTGGGAATCCTCAGAACTCAGAGTAACCTGCTCTAGACTTAAGAGACATGCAAGGTGTAGAACCTCTGGGATAGGATAGAGGCTGACAGAAGCTGTTTTGGAGTGATCACCTATATTCATGAAGGTTAACATTTTGGATTCCCTGGAAGGTCTGGAAGGAAGAGTAGGAGACCAAATGGAAATGTTTTTCTATAATTTCAAAAAATATTTAAGAAGTAAAGAGAGTATGGTTCTGCTGGTTCTGAGGACAAACAGCAATTTCTGACATATGGTGAGAATCTAAAGGGAGAAAATTAACATTTTATATAAGATTGACTTTGAAAAGTGGAAGAAGCATTTCTGGCCCTTACTGTCAGCTCTGGATAGGATTGTGTTAGACCCAGCCCACTGTACTGATCATGAGCAATCTGTGAAAACAAAACAAAACAAAACAAAACAAAAAACACAGAAAAATTACTTTCTGAAAATAAAGGCATGTTATTATCAAATTATCCTTTGATTATAAAAAAAAGTATGCCACTTATCCTTGTTACAGGATGACCACTGTACAGTGACAATTTATCAGGAAGGAAGCCTTCATTGTTCTGTTGTCCAGCTGAAGATGGGAGGAACCTGAGAAAACAGATAGGGATATGAAATAAGGTCCACATAAAAGACCTTGGCCTTCTCTCCCTGGAAACTCATTTTACAACCTCTAAAGCATGGTGGTATTCCTGATACAAGAAATTGCATGGACTTTGAGGCAGGAGACTACCAACTGGACCATAAAATGCACAACTGAGACTCTTACCTCACAATGCCAATTAAAGAAATACAAGGTCCTAGTACTAGAATTGTGGCATATTCTGTCCATTTAGGCCCAGCAAGGTTGCAGGTAAATTGGTTTTTTGAAAGAAAGCATGTAGGGGTCAACATGGTGGTCCCATTTTTTAGAATTATTACATTAACCTCATGTTCCCATCACTCACACCTGTCTCTTCCCTATCAAAGTTATATAATCAATAATTTTCCTCTTTAAAAAATCAAATTACCAAAGGAAGAGAATGTCTTTTTTGTTGCCTGTATATTTTTATTTTAATTTGGGTATACTCATCTACGTGTGCATTTATTTCTTTCATAGCCAAATACAATTATAAAATATACATTTGAGATCATGTGGCCCATTAATTTATGATGGATTCAGTAGGAATTTACTCTTTTGACTTAAATTGTCTAAAATCATTACTGAAAGTTCTGTCCTTGTACCCAATGCCAGTCCAATAACAAGGACAGTGTTTTGAGAAAAAGGAAAAAGAAGTTTTATTGCTTTGTATTGCTAGCAAAACAGAAATGTAGGGGATTCCTGTCCCAGATGCTGTGGCTCTTCATGGAGAACAGGAGGTTTTTTTAAGAGGTGATCCAAAGGCTACATTCCAGGTGTTCTCTGTCCAGAGTTGTAATTCTCTCATTAATTTGAGAGAGGGAGAAGAAGAAAAATAATGTTTACTTTAAAAATGTGCCTCAGTGACAGAGTAGCCAGGGCTATATGCAAAGCACAGGATGTTCCATTGCTACTTTTTCCCACTGTCAATTTCTATATTCCATTTCTATGGGAAAATGGGCAATGACATCTCTAAGCTACTTCCTGCTGAGAGGGTTAAGTTGGGGGGAATTGACCCGATGTCCTTGTTCTCTATCAGGTGAAGCATGGATATGTAAGGGAGAGTATTCAGCATCATGGCTGTCCAGAGGCCTGTGGTGGCGATTGACAGGTGACTGAAGGCATATGTAGAGCAGGAATCATGTTAAGACAACAATGAACAACACAGTAAAGAATTATTTTCTGTAAAAATCAAAACAAAATGCACAAAAACAATCATTATTATCAGTTAGTTACTGAAAATCATGATTACAACATTTTGGTTATACTTTCCTAGCAGTTGTTTAAGACCAAGTTGGTCAAAATTGACTTTGTTCCAATTTACTCTTAGGGTCAGCTGAGCATACTCAGAGATTACTCTTAGCAACATGTGAGAATCCTCTGGCTTCTTTAGCCTTCCTCTATTAGTCTTGCCATCTACCAAGATGGGTCAGGGTTTTACTGACCATATGTGCCTTCCTTTTGAAGTATCAGGGACATTTTCCTCTCTAATGACCCTCCTCTTTGCAGAATGTGCATTGGTTGGCCTCCTGTTCTCTAGGAGATCCCCCTGATGTAGAGGTTGCATGACTTACAGGAGTTGCAGGACCCTTTGAGGGGTCCTGTTGTTTTCTGAGTCTGAGCTGACTTTAGAGGGCAAGGGACAAAATGTGACAAATTATTCCTTCTTTCCTTTATTTGCTTGAGTTTGGTCTCCAAGTTTTTGATTTTAAACATCCAGCAGGCCAATTTCACCAGTATTAAGATAGGAGTAATGGGTTATAATTTCAATGTCTATAATTTTACAATTACTCTTTCTATTTAATTTGGGTCAGTATTAGTACTGAAAGTCACTATACACTATCTGTCCTTTAGGTGATCACTTACTGTTTTAAATTAACTCAGCTTGCTCTGTTAAAAGAAGTACTTCTGCAGAGTTTTATAAGGAACATGTAAAATGAATACTAAGTATCTTTAGTATCTATTTAGCCACTGCAAAGTCTAATGTATTTATCAATTTAATTACATACAATTTTACTTTTTTAAAAAGCTTTTTTGGCCAGACTTGGTGGTGCATGCCTGTAATCCCAGCAGCTTGAGAGGCTGAGGCAGGAGGATCACGTGTTCAAAGCCAGCTTCAGCAATGGCCTTTTCGGGGCATTTTTCTTACAGGATATTCAATGGAAGAGGCCCCATTTTTATACTTTTCTTTAGGCTTCACTGAAGGGATCTTTTTCAAAGGCTACCAACAAAACATGGATTGTCATTTTCTTCCCCTGAAGAGACCAGCAGCCTTTACCTTCCCCCCACCACCATAGACACAAGGGGCTGAAAGGCAGGGCAGAATCCCCATTCTTTGCCCATTTATTTTTTGCAACTCAGGTAGCCTTTCTGGGACTATTTTTCAGCCCATAGCTGGTGTCCTGACCTACAACAAGACAATCTACCGATGTCTATGATCAGGCTGAGGAGCAGTGCCTGAACTGCAAACACTAGGTTGAAGGGATTTGAATATTTTAACCCTTTATTCTGGTGTCCTGCCATTCTTATACACCAGAGGCAGTGCTTTTTGCACTTCCAAATTAGTTTCTGGCTGTTCAGACTCTGTAGTATGCACCGGTGTAAATGCCTGCACATATAGAATTTCTTCCACTTATGTTTGGCTCTGAGAGATCACTCCAACTACAATATTGTACAATAATTCAGAAACCATTCAAAGGCCATATTATTACAGTAAAACATCTTTTTCTTCTACAGACTTGTCCCTAGGTGACCTTTCATCCAAGATCTTTCCCAAGAGACTATCTATAAGATCAATGTAGTATTGTTTTTGTCTCAGAGACTATCTATAAGATCCATGTAGTATTGTTTATGTTTTAAAGGTCCTATAAAAGATACAAACA
Organism: Xerus rutilus; assembly: GCA_028644305.1. Lineage (NCBI taxonomy): Eukaryota > Metazoa > Chordata > Mammalia > Rodentia > Sciuridae > Xerus > Xerus rutilus. The sequence goes on along the minus strand of CM053412.1, from coordinate 54,606,556 downwards.
AAAACATAGGGACCTTTAAAATGAAATAAACCTTTAAAATGGAAAGATCAGAGAGAGGAAAAATCTGTTAAACTCTCTACTTGCCCTTAACCATGACTCCTACACCAGCAATGCCACAGATGTCCACATGAAGAGGGACCAGATGTTTCCACAAAGGGAAACCAGATGAGTAGAATCAAGTATCTCTGTGTGCATACCAGGGGAGTTAACAGATGGCCAAATTGTCAAGATTTTACTGCATTGTTTCCTTTTTCTCAAAGTAGACCAAGATAGAGCAATCCATACTATTTAGAGAGAGAAGGCAGGAGTTCTCTGAAGAAAAAGAGGCTTCAGCAGCTGCTGAGATGTTCCCTCAGTCCCTCTCTTTACTCACAGGAATAGTTCCTCTAGTTCTACTTGAGGCAAATTCACATATCTCATAACTCCAGCAGTCAGCCCTAAACAAGTTTACCTTACATCCTAAGCATGGAAGTGTGATTGCTTGGAAGCCCAGGCTTGACCAAGAAAACTGGAGCAGAGGGGCCATTGGGTCTCATTTGAGGTAAAAATTTGTTACTGAAAGCTCAGTCATTGTCCCCAATGCCAATCCAATAATGAGAACATAGTTTTGAGAAAAAGGACAAAAAAGTGTCATTGCTTTGCTAGTAAAGGAGAAACACAAAGAACTTCTGTCCCAGAGACTGCTCATCAGGCAGAAGAGAGGATTTTGAAGAGATGATTCAAAGGCTATATTCCAGGTGTTCACTGTCTGGAGTTGAAATTCATTTGTTAATTTTGGAGAGGGAAAAGGAACAAAAAGAAAAAAAAAGAAAACAAGTCCATTTAAAAATAAGCCTCAGTGGCAAACCAGCAAATGAGGTGAACCATGTTACATAATGCTGCATCAACTTCTCCCGCTAGAGGAGAAGAACCTAATAAACCCTGAAGAACCTAATAAATCCATAGGGTTTTAGTATCTAGTAGAATCCTATTTAAATCCATGGACACATAAATGTCTGCTGACATTTTTCACATTTCTGTCCTATCAATTACCTGTTTTGGTAAAGCTAAAAGAATTTGGTAACCTCGAGTTTGGCTCCAGAGTTCCTGCCAACCCAGCAGGAGTGCAACAGAGGACCCAAAACTGCCCTCAGGGACCACCACAGGAGCCCAGCCCAGGGCAGACCTGAGACTGCTAGCTGCCAGCCACAGGGGAGTCCACACCCACGGTAAGGGTCGCCCACAGAGACCCCTATGTGAGACCCTGCCTAAGTGAGGCCTGGGAACATCCCCAGTTCTGCTCCAGAGTTCCTGCTGACAGGCAGGAGCACAAGAGAGAGCCCAAAACCTCCTTCAGGAACCATCTAGGGAGCCCAGCCAAGTCCACACCCACTGCCCTCTTGAGGTACTTCCACTACTGTGCCACCAACTTTAGTGGCAGTAGTGTCCATCTGGGGACACCTGCTGGGGACCGGAAGTACTTCCAAGGTAGTCGACTATCCTTCAATGACTCTCTATGCCTTCAATGGAAGTGGTAATGGCAGTCCTCACTGCCTGGTGAAGGTTGGAAGGATCAGGTAGAAAAGCACTTATCAGCACATCTCTGTTATGCTTGCAGATGCTGTAATGCTCATCAAAATGACAGTGTGCTTCTGAGCTGTGCAGAAGACCACACCCCATTGGGCCCTGTTCCTCAGTGTACTGCTATGAAGTCCTCCTCCCATTTTATTAAACCAAAAAAGCAGCTCCTGACTTTCTCCCTAACACTGCAGAAGAGGGAAGCAACATGCCTGCACCCCAAGGTCCCCAATCCTTTTCCTTTCCTTTTTCTCTTGTAAGCAAAAAACATAATGACTTGAATCCCACCCCTACCCTCAGTTCCTTTCATCCATGAACCTGAGACCAAAGTGCCTCCTGGGCTCACCCCCCACACCTGCCCTGCACTTTTTTCTTGTCCTTCCATCTTTGCAAACCTTGTTCCTCCAGAGTCACAGAATACTCCACAAGGGGCCTACTGTGTGCACTGAGCAAATTCACAGCTAATTGACCACCAAATATGTAATTATATGAATAAAAAAACAAAATTAGCTTTAAAATGCCTTGAAAATCACAACTATTAAATTCAGACACAAATCCAAGTCATCTCAAGTCCCAAATTGTAAAGCTCCATTAAATCTGTTTCTTTCTCATCATTTTCTGCCTGCTGCCCTTTATTCCTATTGAGCAAATGTAGAGCAAATTAATTTGTTTTTCAACTTTTGGCAGGTCTCACAGTATTGTGGGAAAATAAAAGTGTATTATTGATTTCAAAAAAAATTTGGTAACCTAATAATAAAAGAAGGACAAACCTCACTGTTGTCAGCAACAAACCCAACAATAAGGGGGTAGGCTTAAAACATCCATTTACATAAAAGATCCAGGAATCAGAGGATAAAAGAGAAGCTAATGTAAATTGCCTGGATTCTACTACATATGTGGTGCTAGAACACTCAAACATTTCATAAATTAGTCAACTTAAATAGAAATTTTTCAATGGGAGGAGTAACAAATAGTCACACGGAGATTTAATAGCTAACAGGTTGAAAGTTAAAAAGCAAACCAATATATACACAAATCCCTTTTCATGATTTTACTTCCTGGGGAGTTTTGAATGGCTTGGCTGCTAAATGTATATAAGACACAATAAGATTTACTGACTTTCCAAAACAAAACAAGCAATAAACAAAGGAACAACAAAAGCAGACCAAAGGAAAAACAGTCAGTACTAAAGGCACTAATGCTATGGAAACAATCACACAATTCAGATTCAGAATGCTTGTGATTTTATAACATGATAATATAAAAGTAACAAATGCACTTTAAAATTTAGCACAGATAAAGATTATCTTGTTAGGCCTTCTAGCTCACTGTACTTACTAAATCAGTCTGTGAGTGTTCCTAGAGTACTTGAATTTCTAATTTTTTTCTCCTCTTTAATCAATTTTTCACCAGGCATTTTACATGTTAAAATTTTCATGGGAAATTTTTAGAAATGCATCTATCATTATTTTTACATTATCTATTCTCCATTCTCACTAAGGTTCTCTTTTATCAAATGAGTCAAGTGTAAAGAGACCTTCTAGAACACTAAATTAGGCTTTGGAGTTGGTCAGTAAAGTGAGTCTCATAATTTTGTTGATGGACTACAACAGTGGAAGGAAATGAAGGAATGAAGGAAATGAAGGAATCTCTGGCTGGGGAGGAGGGGATCAATCATTGTTGTATATTTACCATCAACCACATTTAAAAAGTAGTACTAGAAATCTTCCTCAAGTAAAGAGAACAAAAGGAATGAGTTAGAATATTTCTATATGACTACCTTTCTGAGGAGTAGAAGACAAAACAGACTGTAAACCATTTTTCTTTCTGCTAAAAATCAGCCACTGTCCCTTACTGTATCATTATTTGAAAAATAAACAAGTGTTACCAAAAGCTCAGTCCTTATCCTCAGTGTTAATTCAATAAAGAGTACAGTTTTGAGAAAAAGGAAAAAGAAAGTTTATTGCTTTGCCAAAAAAGGAAAAGCATAGGTAACTCCTGTCCCAGAAACTGTGATTCTGCCCATCAAAGAGACCACAGGATTTTTAAAAGAAATGATTCATTCCAGGTGTTTCTTATAGGAGGTGTAATTCACTTGTTAGTTTGGGACATAGCCATTTCTTAGATCTTCTGCTACCATCCCTGAAATCTGAATTACTTGGTTCCTGTGTTTGGTGTGTGCTCAAAGACAGATAACTCAGCCTAGGATGGAAAAAAGGTACTTCTGTCCTGCCCCCCACACCAGCAGTTAGGGAGGGAGAGAAGGAGAAGAGGAAAGGAAAAACATGTCTATCTTAAAATTAGCCTCAGTGGCAGAGCTGCAAGGGCTATACTCAAAGCATGAGGTGGACCACTGTTATATAAGGACGAAGACATGTACTGTTTCCCCCCCAAGTTCACAAAAGACTGTTCACAGATTTCAAGAATCTTGACAAGACAATGGAACAGACTTCAGAGATCATGAGTATACCTTTCATATTGGGTGCAATAACAGATAAGAAAGAGCTTTAAGTGAACTGTAGAGTAAAAAAAAAGGATTATATTCGATGTTCTCTGTAGTCTGAATCATGACTTTGATCTGGAGGATTACTTGTGACAATGGTTAAACACAAGGTTTTTATGGTGTGGTTGAGTCAGAGCAACCTCAGAATCTGTTCATTCTGACTCACTGAAATCCATAAGGATGTACTCATGAATGGACACTGGTTCACATTCTAAACTCAAATGAATGTGCTATTTAGTGAATTAAGCTAATTTAACTTTATAATTTGATCATGCTTACCAATATGGAAATAAGACAATTTACTCATAAAATCCTATAAATTCCCAGTTTTGTTTCATTTTTTGATATTTTGTTTTCTTTGTGATTTTATGTTTTCTTACACTTAAAAAATTTTTTCTTCCCTGAACTTACAATGAGTATTTTACAATCTATCTCTAATATAAGAAAAAGGCATTTCAGTAAAAAAGAAAACAGATTTTTATTTTACACATAAGATAATAACAAAAATCAGTATCACGTTTTTGTTCATTTCCATGTGCTTAAGAGTTAAAACTAAAAACCCCAATAAGAAAACTGATGCTATGATGGGATCTGCTATTCATGATTTAGAAATTTATCACTTAGCAAAGTAAGGGCAAAATTCCCTTTCTCTCAGCTGCCTGTAAATATTTCACATTTTTTGTCAAAAGACTCCTCTAAGAAATGTAGAAAATAGATTCTGATGAGAAAAGGAAATACCAGACATGAGGAAATGGGGTAGATGGTACACATAGTTGATTTATCTTATCACCTTTTATGTCTAGATGTTGAATGTATACAGGAGATGCGTTCCTGATGATGAATAAGACAGACTGATAAAATACAAAGAGCGGTTCTTATAGGCACGGAGTTATGGCTCTGGGATGGCAGCCTCATCTCAGTTTGTCTTCCATTACTTATTATCTTGACAGAGATGTGCACATGGGCATGCATGCTTTATCTAGACCAACCCTCCTGCATAGAGATCAATGAGTAAACTGAGACCTAGAGAAATGAGCTGGCCCAGATTTACAGAATTAGGTTGTGGGGAGCTAGCTACATGCTGCGCCCTTAAGATGATGACTAGCCATTGTGTGTAAACGGGAAGGGCACGGAGGAAGGAGGGACTATGCGATTGGTTTACTGTTGGTTCCACAAATGTGATCAACTCATAGACAGAATTCAGGGGGCTTGTGTGCTTGGTCACATGGACAGCTGTTGGCTAAGTGCATTGTCTCTGATTGGCCAAATGGCCCTATAAGTTGAATGCTTGTTCTGCAAATACACGAGTACTTGCTTTGACTGGACTCCCTGGAATGTCCGATTGTCCTCGCGAGGGCTGCGAATGGGCAGCCAGTCAGCTTCAACTCTTTCTGACTTCCACTGCTAGGTGAATGTGGGGGTACCTCTTTGACCCACTGGCTCGGGACGGACTGCAACCCCCACATTAGGTAATTTAGTCACATGAATAGATGAAGATTCTCAAAGATTACTGAAGCCTGTAGGATCATCACCAACCATCAAATAACTTGTGCAAGATCAATCCAACGTTTCAAATTAAAAATGTCAGTGGGAGCAGCTAAATTGAGGAGAGAAACTTCCATATATAGGCACAATATTGATAAGTCAGAATAAAGCTTCTTGCAGTAGTCAACATTTATTCAACAAATACTTATGTTATACCCAATCAGTGAGAAACAACAAACTCATAGATTCATTTGTTAAAGGCTTATTTTTCAGCCAGTGGGACTGCAAAGCCAATTAGAGCCAATTCAAAGTTGCAGCCCCCAACTTGGTTTAACTTACAGATTACATAGCAAAAGAAAACTGTGAGTCAGGCGCTATGACGTTTTCTCATTTTAGCCAATGCAAGCAAGCCAACAATACAGAAGCAGAAATTGCAGTTAGCTAAGCTCACCTTATGCCCACCTTATATTTGGGAAATAGATTGTAATACTGTTTAGTAAATATCCTGGGTTTGGTAAGCATCCTGGAGTTGTTTTTTTCTGAAACTTAGGTCAAGATGACCATGACTGTTTGCAAAAATTAAGTGTTTGATGTTTGGGCTAAAGTTAAGGTGGCTGACAGAGCTAATGTTAAGGTGGCTGACAGCCCAGACAAAATGGAGTTTCTTAAGCTAAGAGTTACCACATTTACATGACATGCTGTGCCAGGGACATATCTGGGAATATTGCAATGAACACAATCGTGAAAAATAAAAAAAAAAATTCTGTCCTCATGGAATTCACAAATTGTGTGGTAACCTACACTGTTCACAAAATAAATATAATAAAACTACAGAATGTTAAAAGTTGTCAAAGGTTATAGAGAAAAATAAAGGAAAGGGAATGGGATATAATTTTAAATAGAATGTCAGGGGAGGATTTATTGAGAATGCTGCAACTGATCACAGACTTGAGAGAGGTAAAAAGAAAAAAAACATTGGGGATAGATTGGGGAAAAACATTCCAAGGTCCTGTAAAGGGCCAGGTAACATGCTACAAATGACATAGCAAGTGAAATGTTATGGCTATTTTATGTAATCCTCTAATATTCCAATAAGAATACATTTGTGTGGGAGGAAAACCTGTATAATAATCATATTTTTGAAAGACATTATACTTAGCTGTGGGAATACTGAATGATAGGTTAAGGCATCCCTTTGGGTTTCTATATTAAAGCTAATCATGACATGGGTTCCAAAGCTCCCATGTTGACCCTAACAAGCATGGATTGCTCAGGGGGAGACCACATGTGTGGAACTATGTGCTGCAGCTGGCTGACTGAGACCTTCCATCTCTAGTCTCTGGGATCACCAGTAGGCATGAAAGCTGTGTGGATGAGGTTGTGATCCTCACCCCAGTAAAACAGAAGCACCACTGCTTAGTCACTCTCAGCTTTGCTCAATGTAGAAACACAGGTGGGCCAGGGAAGAGACTGGCATAACTTTGTAAGATATCTTCTAAAAATAAAGACTCCTCTGGGAAATACCTAGGAATGATGTCTGGCCACACCAGCCTGTGGGTATGTACACAGTTCCCTCAATTGAAGAAAACTGAGAGGAAACGAACCATGGTAACAAGGAGGATGTTATGACTGTTAGATCTGAAAGTATTCTCAATGGTTAAACAGAAAGAATTTGTTTCATGTAAGGAAAAGTAAATGAGGCCAGAGAGAAATAAACAAAAGCAGTGGCAAGAAACAGTAGGATGCTTTCCTGAGCCCACATTTCTCAAGAGAGGTTATATCCTGGCTCAGGGTAGAGGTAGATACAGGGGAAGAAAGTCAATCAAAATTTGGCTTACTAGCATTTTATTAACATTCATCAGTGGTGCAAGCAGTTTAACCTTTTAAGAAATGAAGAGTGGTAATTTGGAGGGTCTGTGGGGAAGGGGTCTTATTGGAGTAATCAATGGCTTAAGTGAGAGTTTGAAATGGTAGGGATTTCTTTGACCTTTGCTGTATCCTAGGATTTCAGGGCTTAGGTAACTTTCAACAATATCAGTATCAATACCTGATCATAAATCATAAGTGATGTAAATGAAGACTCCAAATTCTTCAAATTCTGTTAAATCTGACAAATAAATATGTTGGTGAATTTTTAAAAATATGATGTCCTTTATCCTGCAGTCTGGCACACATGTGCTAGGATAAAATCAATCACTTGGATATAGGATTAACCCAAGATAAAATTTTGAAAAACAATAGGATACCCTAAACTACTGAGATGTTAGGGACCTAAGTGAAAAAAGAAAAATGCTATGCCTGGGGCCACTTTATAAATTATGAGTTACATTATTCAATCTATTTTCTTAAACCACAGCAACAGACACAAAATACAGTGAAAGATGAGTAATTTGAAATTTTGTCATGATTAAGAGAATCAAGAAGACCTATTAGTAGCCATTTCTTTATATAATTTTTATCTCTCATTATCTGAATTTCAATTTTTAATTTTCAGTTTTCTTCAATAGGGAAATAAACATTTTCTACATAAATTGAATGTTTTCAATAGAAAGTCTACAGATCCAATCTCTAATTTTCTCATCTTAAATCATCATACCATAAAGTATTGCTCAGTGTCAGTGACAAAATGCTTGTCAAAATCCCAGCTAAGCATATCCATTTACAGTGGCAATACCTTGAGCTGTGGAGCACATCACTCTCACTGAATCATTTCTGATTAAATCTCTGGACTATTGCAGAAATGCTCAGACTATTGATTGAGTGTCTTAGTCAGTTTTGTGCTGCTATAACAGAATACTTGAGATTAGGTAATTTATAAAGAACAGAGATTTATTTCTCATAGTTCTAGAAGCTGTGAAGCCTAAGGTCAGGGGGTGTGTATCTTGCAAAAGTCTTCTTTCTGTATGATTCTATGATAAAAAGCAGAAGAGTAGGAGAGTAGTGTGAGAGAGCGAGAGGGGGCCAAACTCTCATCATCGTAAAACAACTATTGCAATAATGAACCCATTCCCATGAAAGCACGATTTATGAAAGCAGAGAACTCATAACATAGTCACTAGTTAATGGTCCTCACCACTCAACACTTGCACTGGGGATTAAGTTTCTAAGCAGCTTTGCTTGGGTTTATGGGAGAGTATCTTTACTCCAAAGACCTCCATATTTATTGATCTGATCAAAGGAATATGGTGAAATTTTTGTTTCAGGTGAGACATTTTATGGCATGCTCCATAAGGAACATATTTGAAGTACATAATGACATTTGCAGTTCATTACCACTGGACTATGCTTTAAAGATAACATGTAATACTTCTTAAGAACTACACAGCTATCACAGTGCACATTTTAACAGAGGTTTGCAAAAGAAACTCTTACATCATTCATTTTGATTTTTTTTTATAAAAAGTAGATATATGACTATAAATGCTTATTTTAGTGCCTTAATGTTGCATACTGGAAAAGAGTCAGCAGATAACTTCTATGTTTGTAAATATAGGAAAGTGCAAATGTTCTTATAGGCTTCTCAGGTTGTTCATAGAAAACTGCCAAAGAACAAAGTTCATCGAAAGTGGAAGGGATTACAATTAAGCCTTTAATATTTTTAATTAAGGTAACAAAGGATTCTAAGTTTTGAATTATTACTTCAAGGTATATAGGTATGTCATTAGATTTGATATGAGTGGAAAGGGGGAAAAGATTTTATACAGGACATTTATTTGTTATCAAAGTGGATGATACTGCCTAATCAAAGTAAAAATGGAAAACATTTTTATATTATGAGAAAGAAGAAAGTAGTGTTTAAATGTGAACAAAGTCATGAGACAATTATAATGTGACCGCTTTTTGGGAGTGACTATTATTTTGCAATGTCCTTGGGTTTCTCCAGGTAAGCATTCTTAAATTTTCTTTGAAATAGAACAAGAATTTCAAAAGGTAGGGTAAATCTCAAGGTTCCTCTGAGAAATGGTGGATATGAGTTTTACGTGTTACAGAAAGAAAATTTCTTCCAAAGTCAGGATACCTATACTTCAGTGTTAAATAAGAAGCTGTGATGCTAGTGCTGCCTTGAGATAACTGAATATTTGAAGTACATCATTTCAGTCTCTCTTAGTGGTCTGCTACTATCTAAACGTTCATGCTATAAAAAGCTTCTTAAGGGGCTGAGGTTGTGGCTCAGTAGCAGAGTGCTCGCATCGCATGTGAGCAGCACTGGCTTCAATCCTTAGCACTACATATAAATAAATAAATAAAATAAAGGTATTGTGTTCATCTACAACTAAAAAAATTCAAAACAGCTTCTTAAGTTATGTAATTAATTGTATCCTTTGCCTGTTTAAAACCAAGTCACAAACAAAAAGCTTTTTAAAAAGAAATGGACATGATTTGGCAAACTAGCAACTCCTCTTCATTTAGAATATTAAAATTAGTTCACTGTTTTCTATAAATGTTCTAAAAACAATAATTCAATTCAATATAACTGAAATCCAAGCAAAGGAGAGGAAATATTTATATGAAAGATTCCAAATTATCAGACCTACCCACCTCAATCTATATAATGTCCACACATACAAGACCTGAGTAAAGGATGGGAGTTCCAATCAGCAGAAGGATGAACTCATTCAGAATTAAAGTTCATGATTTGGTAATACAAAGGGAAGAGATGTTTTTAAATATTGTCTGAATAAGATTATACACTGACTTCATTATCTACATTATTTTACTTTAAAAATATTCATAGGCGAAGGAAGGACCTCAGTGGTAGAACACTTGTCTAGCATTCACAGGCCCTGGGTTTGATCCTCAGTATCACAAAATGAAAGAAAGAAGAAAGAAAAATAAAATAAAATATTTATTATTTTTTCAAATATTAAGGTAAATCCAAGGATGAGTATAGAAATTTTTTTCCCTCTCCTTTCATAGAATAGATACTGAAAGGAATATTTCTTTGCATGAAGAAGTTATAAAAGGAAACAACGACTTGGTAAACATAGCCGAGTGTCAAAAGAGAGTTGTTTCACAGTAGATTACCTATGGCCTGCATGTTACTATTACAAATTATGTAAAAGGAAATAAATATAGTAAGATTAGTTTTCTAATGAGCTTAAATGTCACTCATGTACTGTATTTGTATACATACACATCATGCTCTTAAATGCATAGGAAAAGGTCTGGATATAGATGTTTGCACTTTTTTGCACATGAGGTGGAGACTCAAATTGGACAGGATTAAGGAGAGATGAGGCATGTGTGGGGGTGCTTTAAAACAGTTTTTACATTTTTACATGTCAATGAATAAGTACAATTGTATAAATGTCTAAAACAATGATGGCCAACTCTTTACTGTCTCACTATCACTGTGATTTGGCAATGCTTCATTTCTAGTTTACTTCTTTGGGATCCAATTGTGGGCCACAGTTGCAATGCCTTTTTAATCTTCTATTTTTTTCAGAACTTGTTTGCCATTTTAGTAAAAGCTAATGACCATGCTCATCATAAACATTTCAAATGTGCTACACTGAGGATAATGTGAAAAACAAGAAAGAGCAATTGTCACTAAACTTACTGTGGGACCTGATCAAGACCCTAAACCTTCAATTTTATGGTAGAGTGGCCTTAGCAACAGAAACTTTCCTTTATATTAATAACTTGAATTAAGCTTGTCTTAAACTTAATTTCATACATATTTTAAGTTTTTTAAAAAAATTGTATCTATACATAGTAAAAATGTGACTTAATTTGATGTGTAAAGAGATAGTAAACTAAAACAGAAATATACCTTTGTGACAAATAGCTGACTCTCAGAGATTCAGAGCTGAGAAGTTCAACCAACAGCTGAACCTCCAGTCAGTCAGAGACTAAAACCTGCCCAAACATTACCTTATAAGGCAAATGCAGACTGCTGCCAATCAGAGTGTTTCTGTATGTCACTTCCTTTTCTCTAGCTACAAATATAGCCTGCATATGTGGTAGAATGGGGCATTCTGTCATTTTCATCTGGACTATGACCCAAATTATGAATTGATTTTGTGTTCAAATAAACTTTGCTAAATTTAATCTGTCTAAAGTTTTTCTTTTGATGACACAGAATCTTAGTGGGCATTACTTACACCTGTAGTCACTCTGTTTTAGTGGGTGGAGCACTTGTCCTTCCCCTCTGCCCTGCTAATGGGCATCACAGTTTCCATATGGAATCCCAGCACCAGTATTCTGAGCTATAGTTAACACAACACAGATGGTAGAGTTTCAACAATTCATGTCTTACCTATGTTTCATAGTTTCTGTGAAGCTCAAGTTAAGTAATACACATGGAAGAGTTTTAAAGAGCACAAACAGTGGCAGCCCAATAGGGGTGAAAGTGGTGGGCCTCCTGATTTCGGAAGAGCACCTTTTTTCCTAAGGATCTAAGGTCCTGGAAGATTGTTGGGGGAGAGGTCATTCAGAAACATGCATGGCAACATGAAAGAGAAAACGACAAAAATGTAAATAAAGACAAAAATAATTAGAAAGCCATGGAATGTCAAAGTTTCTGCCATGTGCTTCTCATAAGTAATGAATTAGAGGCTGTATAATTCTACACATGCAAAGAACAAATCATCAGAAATTATGTGACAGTGTTTTTGGAGGTGTTATAGAGTCGTGTTTATGGCCTATACCAGAATTGCCTGGAAAGACTTTTGCCTACTACTTCCTTATAAATTCTACCTCATGGTATGTATTTGACACTATTCTAATCTTTTTTAAATAATTTTTAAATATTCTTTTAGTTGTAGATGGACACAATGTCTTTATTTTATTGCTTTTTATGTGGTGCTGAGGATTGAACCCAGGACCTCATGCATGCAAGGCAAGCACTCTACTGCTGAGCTACCATCTCAGCCCCACACTATGCTAATCTTTAATACTCTTAGGGAATGAGATGACTAAAAGTAAAGTAAAAATCATTTGCTAAAATATTGTTAATCCTCCTGACTTAAAGATTCCATATTTGTAAATTTATTTTCTTACCAAAGTCTTTTGTAATAGTTGTAGCACTTTTAGGGTAATTTGAAAACATGCACAGAGGCAGTGGGATTGTGATTCAGTGGTAAAGTGCCTAGTATGTTCAAGACACAGCACAGAGAAAAAAAATGCACAGAACAGTGAAAAATTTGAATCTTCACACCTCCACCTTTAGACTTATATTCCTAGCTGAGATTGAACAAGTTGATGCTCTGTTTTGTCTCAGCTTTTTACAGAGATTATCAGAGGATGGAGGTGGTCGAGCAGTAGAGTATCACAAGAAATTCTAGCTCTGGGACTACTTGGAAAATATACAAATCCTAACACTGGCCCATGTTCATGGAGCAGCCTTAAGAAAGTTACTTGAATCAAAATCACTTTTATAAAACAAAGAAAATAGAATTTATGAGAATAAGTGTTTTTAAGATTATTATTATTATTAGTAGTAGTAGTAGTAGTAGTAGTAGTAGTAGAATAGTAGTACCCGGGATTCAACCCAGGGTCCCTTAACCACTGAGCCACAACCTCAGCCCCTTTTTTGGAGACAGGGCCTTGCTAAGTTGCTTAGGGCCTCACCACATTGCTAAGGCTGGCTTTGAACTTGTGATCCTCCTACCTCAGCCTCTCAACTTGCTGGGCTACCACACCTGGCTGTTTTTAGGGTTTAAAATGATAATCTATATGAGATCATATGTACATATGTTCCAAAGTAGTATGTCATATTGAAAAATCCAACAGTAGTAGGTCAGTATTGAAAATTTCACAGACATTGTAGTTGCCTTTATGCTACTGTGAATAAGGGATGGATGGATGGATAGATAGATAGATAGATAGATAGATAGATAGATAGATAGATAGATAGATAGAAATACAGATAATAGAACTTGAACAAGAAGTCAAACAGAATACAAAGAACTGCCAGCTTTTATCATTATAACAAAATACCTGATGCAACTATCTCATAAATGGAAAAGGTATGTTTTGGCTCATGATTTTGGAGGTTCCAGATCACAATCAAGTGGCCTTATTGTTTTGGGCCTCTCATAAGGCAGCACATCATAGATGAAGTTCATGATGTATCAAAACTGCTTACCCAAAAGGTAAGAACAAAGAGACCTGGGTTTGTGGCTCAGTGGTAGAGTACTTGCCTAGCATGTGTGAGGCACTGAGTTCAATTCTCAGCACCACGTATAAATAAATAAAATAAAGGTCTATTGACAACTAAAAAATTATTTTTAGAAAAAAGATAAGGACAAAGAGAGGTCAGGCTGGAATCCCACAATCCCCCTTGGGAGAATTCCCCCATGACCTAAGAATTTCCCATGAGGGTCCACCTTCTAAAGCACCTCTCAATAACACCATGGGGAACATTTCAGATTCAAACTAGAGCAAGTTGGCAATGTGTTATACTTATTGGAATAGCAGTAACCTGTTACCTGGATCTGTACAGGCTCAGGAAACAGGAACAAATTCATAGGTTACTGACCAGCTCAGTTGTACTGGCCTCTATCCTAAGGAAAGCTCATTTAGAGTTTAATTTTAATATACTGAAATGCTTAATAATTCCATCTTTGAATTTGTATTTGTAAGTGAAGGTCAATGGGAGAAGGAAGCCTGAGGTCCTCAAAGACTTGAGGCCTCAGCTTGTCAGAGATTCTAACTTCCTCTGCCTCCTGATGCAGGATCCTTGCCACCTGACTCTGCCTTTTGCTGATTAGTCTCTCCATTCTTTCCCCATCTGGAGACCCCTGCTGCCCTCCCCAAGTGGGGAAAAGCCTGAGGTCAACAGCACGGCACACAGAAGCAGCTTAGTGTGGGGTACATGTACCTGAGGCCCACTATGCTGCATAGTCCATGTGGACCTCCCAGGGCAGGGATTGCAATGTTCTTGGTTTGGTGACTGCCTTTGTCATTCAGCAATGCTAAGATAAGCATTTCTATCCTCCATGTGAAAAAGAGTGTAGAGAAAGAATGAAGCCAAGGGCTGAAAACCATGATGTTTGCTATACAAAAGGTAGAATGTGCAGAGTATTATGTTCAGGGCCAATCTTAGTTGGATGACAGGAGAGTTAAAAGAACATGGGATGATTGCTTCTGTGTGAAATTGCGTGTCCTCAATTCCATTTGTCATTCAGATCATTATGAGTGGATTTTATGCACCCTGTTTCTGAATAATGTCGTTTCCTCTTCTGAGTATCTTTTATAAGAATTACATGTGGTGATTATGTGTCATTCTGGGCAGTGCCCAGTGGGTAGGCATCTATTTACCCCATCTCACTCCTTACCCAGGTGGCTATCCCTTCTCTCCATTGCAATTTTTAAAATTTCAATCTCAGAAATCTATACTGGTACCTACAAGTAAATGTTTGCCCTTCATTAGTAATTACGTTTGCCTTTAATATTTTATGTGAAGCAGTAGAATTAAGTGTGCCCTAGAGAAGAAGATTAATAAAGTTTATGGTGATTCTGAACCACAGCCAAGAGCAAGGTGGTGATGGAAGTGTCCAAACCCCATTGTCTGTGTCCATCCCTGGAGCAGGAGTCCTTTTACCTAATTATAGATAAGTGAGATACATTCTCACATCACAGTTATCATTCTGCCACTCAACATTTCAATCCTTAAAATCATCTGTTGAATTCAGTCACCTACCCAAATAATAGTGCTAAATGTTTGCTTTTATTGGTCTAAGGCTGAAACCTGTTGCCTGTCCTTTAAAGATACATGATCTCATTTAGGTTTGTCTTCACAGAGAGAATTATATTAACCTGCAAGGAGGGGTGAAGTATAAGAAGTATTACTATTTTAAAATATAGGACTTCACAGTAGTATATAAGTTTTAGAGAATATAAAGGATTCTTGTGAATGGCTCATAGAAAGAGAAAACACAAATTTTATCTAGAGAAGAATTTGTTCCTCTGCATCTGGTTTAGTCTCTCAAAGAACTCAACCCTTTGCAATTGCTTACATTGAAGTTTTGTGTTCACAATTATTACTAATCACCATAAGACAAAAGAGGGTCTTAGGGCGGTTCCAAGATGGCAACCTAGATGGACGCTGCAGTCAGTCTCTCCAGAACTGGAGATTGAAGTTGTGGAATTACCATCTCCCGGCCAGCTTCTGGACATCATCCTACAGCTACCTCTGCAGGAATTTCACTTGCGCGTGTACACAGGACCACCAGTGACTTCAGCAGCAAAAGGCGGCGGAGCTCCTCTGCCGGCAGCTCTGCTGTCAACGGCTTGGAGCCCCAGTCCAGGGTTAGGCCAGGGCAGGGCTTGCTTCTACACGAGGGGCATGAGACAGCTCCTGGAAACAAACTGAACTCAACACAGAACACTGTGAATCGGCGGCGATTCCACCAGCGGCCAGGCCCAGAGTTACACCCTGCTGTAAAACCCACACCCAGGACACCAGCGGGAAAGTCCAGCAAGCAATGGGCAACACCAGAACCAGGAGGATATTCATGACTTAAACAGATCAATCACATGCAATGAAATAGAAGAGGCCATCAAGAGCCTTCCATCCAAGCAAAGCCCTGGACCAGATGGATTCTCAGCCGAGTTCTACAAGACCTATAAAGAAGAACTAACTCCAATACTCCTCAAATAATTCCATGAAATAGAAAGGGAAGAAACCCTTCCAAACTAATTCTATGAGGCTAGTATCACCTTGATTCCAAAACCAGACAGAGACAGGTCAAAAAAGGAAAATTTCAGACCAATATCCCTGGTGAATATAGATAAAATTGATAAAACAAAAAGCTGGTTCTTCGAAAAAATAAACAAAACTGACAAACCCTTAGCCACTCTAACAAAAAGAAGGAGAGAGCAACCCAAATTACCAAAATTCTCAATAAAATTCTGGCAAATCACATGCAAAAGAATATTAAAAAAAATAGTGCACCATGATCAAGTGGGGTTCATTCCAGGGATGCAAGGTTGGTTCAACATATGGAAATCAATACACGTAATCCATCACATCAATAGACTTAAAGATAATAATCACATGAGTCTATCAATTGATGCAGAGAAAGTATTTGACAACATACAGCACCCTTTCATGTTCAAAACACTAGAGAAACTAGGGACAGCAAGAACATACCTCAACATGGTTAAAGCAATATATACTAAGACTAAGGTGAACATCATCCTAAATGGAGAAAAATTGGAAGCATTCCCTCTAAAAATGGGAATAAGACAGGGATGCCCTCTCTCACCACTCTTATTCAATATAGTCCTTGAAACTCTAGCCAGAGCAATCAGACAGACGAAGGAAATTAAAGGGATACGAATAGGAAAAGAATTCAAACTATCATTATTTGCAGATTTTTACATGATCCTATACTTAGAGGATACAAAAATTTCCACCAGAAAACTTCTAGAACTGATAAATGAATTCAGCAAAGTTGCAGGATATAAAATCAATATCCATAAATCAAATGCATTCCTATACATCATCAATGAGTCCTCTGAAAGAGAAATTAGAAAAACTACTCCATTCGCAATAGCCTCCAAAAAAATAAAATACTTGGGAATCAATCTAACAAGAGAGGTGAAAGACCTCTACAATGAAAATTACAAGACACTAAAGAAAGAAATTGAAGAAGATCTTAAAAGATGGAAAGACCTCCCATGTTCCTGGATAGGCAGAATCAATATTATTAAAAT
>CM053412.1:54564776-54588847 GCA_028644305.1 Xerus rutilus | reverse complement strand
TCACCCCAGTCAGAATGGCAGCTATCCAAAATACCAGCAACAATAAGTGCTGGCGAGGATGTGGTGAAAAAGGTACACTCAAACATTGTTGGTGGGATTGCAAACTGGTGCAACCAATCTGGAAAGCAGTATGGAGATTCCTTAAAAAACTTGGAATGGAACCACCATTTGACCCAGCTATCCTACTCCTTGGCCTATACTCTAAAGACTTAAAAACAGCACACTACAGTAAAGCAGCCACTTCAATGTTTATAGTAGCACAATTCACAATTGCAAAACTATGGAAGCAACCCAGGTGCCCTTCAATAGATGAATGGATAAAGAAACTGGTACATATACACAATGGAATATTATTCAGCAATAAAAGAGAATAAAATTATGGCATTTGCAGGAAAATGGATGGAATTGGAGAACATCATGCTTAGTGAAGTAAGCCAATCCCAAAAAAACAAATGCTGAATGTTCTCTCTGATCATTGGATGATGATACATAAGGGGAGTGGTAATGGGGAACATAGGAGAAATGGAGGAACTCTGGATGCGGCAGAGGGGAGGTGGGTGAGGGAAAGTGGAATGGGTATATTAAAGATGGTTGATTGAGATCGTCATCACTATCCTTGGTGTATGTATGAAGACATAAATGGTGTGACTCTATCTTGTTTGCAACCAGAGAAATGGAAAAATTGAGCTATACATATGTACTATGTCTTGAAATGTATTTAAATAAATTATAAATAATAATAATAATAATAAAAGTCAAAAAAAAAAAAGGGTCTCAGAAATATGGCATGCCATGTTCACCTCTTGAGTGTCTCTGATGTACCCTGCCTGGGAAGCAGACAGGATGGAAGCACCCTTTGTTTCTCTTAACAATTTGATTTTGAAAGAATTTTAGTTGTATCAAAAAGTTACAAATGAGTGGGGTGAGGTGGCGCACACCTGTAATCCTCCCTTTGGGAGGCTGAAACTGGAGAATCGCCGAGTTCAAAGTCAGCCTCAGCAACTGCAAGGTGCTAAGCAACTCAGAACCTGTCTCTAAATAAATAGGGCTGGGGATGTGACTCAGTGGTAAAGTACCCCTGCAAAAGCTACAAATGTCCCCATTTCTTTACTGCTACTATCTTTTCTGTATTTGTCACAAGAAATGAACGCTGGTACATCCCCCCGCCCAAAAAAAAGAAATATGGCATACTAGGTAAGTGAGCAGAAGTGTTGTTCACTAGAACTTTCTGCAGTGAAGGAAATATACTATGCCTGTGCTAACGTGGCAGTCACCAGCCACGCATAGCCATGGAGTATGTGAAACATGCCTGATGAGCCTGAGAAACAAATCTCTTAGTTTTATCAAATTTTGGCCAGTAGCTGCATATTGGATGGTTTTCTGAATAAAGAAATTTGTTTTTATAAAGCAAGAGATTAATCACCAAAATTTTAAGTTGTAAATGAATATCTTATTCATCCATAATTAAGAAATCATTGCTTAATATGAATTATGAGGTGCTAGCTAAATTGTTTAAATGCAAAAGTAATAGTAACTGTTTCTCACTGACCAGACACATGCTGAATATCCTGAAACCAAGAGCATCTTGCTCTTATTTTATGTCTCCTCATTTTACTGCAAGCACGCATTTCATAGAGGCTAATTTCCGCTTATGTACTCTTTCTTTTAGAGTGTGAGTTCAGTAAAACTCTTTTTTTTTTTTGGTACTGGAGAATGAACTCACAGGTACTCGACCACAGAGCCACATCCCCAGTCCTATTTTGTGTTTTATGTAGAGACAGGATCTCATTGAGTTGCTTAGCACCTAGCCATTGCTGAGGCTGGCTTTGAACTCCTGATTCTCCTGTCTCAGCCTCCCTAAGTGCTGGGATTACAGGCTTGTGCCACTGCGGCTGGCTAAAACTCTTCTTATGTTCTAGGTAAACACCAGATTTTCCTATTCTCAAATATCTTATCTTTCAATGGGAATTGCTTTTTACCAATTCCAGTATTTTCATCAGTCAATGCACAGTGTGCCCCAGAACTTGTGGTACCAAGCTTTGAATCACCATATATAGGATGAAAGCATTTGCATAGGTTGTGTAGGTCCAGAGGACAGACTCAGCCTTGATAAAAACTCTTATTTCCTAACAGCAAATATATTTTTCACTAACAAGCATATTATCTTTGCTATTCTCCTAATGGTATTATTTCACTGGTTACCTGTATCCTTGTACCTGCCAAATATTTTGTATCCCACATGATCCACAAAACCCTGCCCAACCTGACCACTCATTCACCAGTACCATTTCCTTTGGCCTTCCCACTCCATTTTCTGATCTCCACCTTGGATAACTTTTCTTCTTTGTCTTAAAGAAATTGGGCTTGTTCCTGTCCCTGGACACTTAGATTTAATCTAGTTTAAAATGTTCTTTCCTCAGATATTCCCTGCCCAGCTCTTTTATCACTCAACTTTTTTCTCACACCGTACCTTCTCTCTGTGACCACATTTATTTCCCCAGTTAACACTCCCCATCCCAACAGTCATGCTGCACCATTACTCCCTGTTATTAAGGTTGTTATTACAGCTCACTCTCAGGTATTATTCCATTAGTGCTATCATGTTTACTTATCATCTCTCCTCCATATTACTTGTCATATCACCCACTGGGTATCAATGCTGCTCCAGAACATCCTGGTCTCAATGTATAAGAATTGGTTCCAAGGTGCCATGAGACCAAAGAAGGAGGAAGACAGTGCTGAGATTTTTCAGGGTGCAATTTAATGGAGCCTTACTGGCACAATCCTGGGTAGCACCAAGACAGTAGATGCTTAAAATTTCAGCCCAAAGTGGGTGAGTATAAAGTTGTCAGGATAAAAGTGACTTTATCCAAACTAGAACATATCTGGTTTGTCTCAAGCTAATATCAAAATATCAGCCAACCAGGCTCTAATACTAAAGCTCTACATACCATTCTATGCTTTTGACTGTAGTCTGGAGGAAAATTACACAGGGAAAACCAACCAGGGTAAACCATGAGCAATAATGATAGTTACAATTCAAGATAGCTATATTCAGATTAAAATGAATTCCAACAAATGCCTAGTACAAGAGCTACTATGTACCGTGTGCTCAGGAAATACTTGATTACATGAAGTACATTAAGTTGTAACTGAATTAAGACGCATTAACCATAGCTGATATTTTCCATCTTAATTTCTCAAATGTGCTGTAAAAACAAATCTCTTATTGGGATTCTTGGTGTTAGTGGTGCAGTGGGTAGACATAACCATACTGCTCAGCTCCCTCAATGAGGAGCAAAATAGAGGCAACCATGACTTTCAGTAATGTAGGTATATTTTCCATATCTTCAACCTCTCTCCTCCTCCTTCCTCCACCGTATGCTGATGGACTGCGTGCCTGACACTGGTCCGAGGAACGTTCATAAGCTGTTACACTTCCTGGAATAAATGGGTTCTGCATCTCTCTTTGGCAGAGCAGTCTTAGCAGCCCCTGGAGTCTGGGTGAAGTGACTCTGTGACCGTTCACCCCATACCTCCTCCCGAGGGACCCTGTTTTGTCCTGCCTGAGGACCACCTACTTTTGTTCCCTGGGACCCCAGCTCTTCATCACGACATAAAACAACACAGTAACCACAGTGCGGATGATCAAGTACCACCATCTAGGTACTTATAATTTGAGTTTTCAAATATTTGTCTGATTCATAGAGTTTTCTTATAAAAATATAAATGTCCTTTTGTGGTGATTCTTCTCATGTAGTATAATAAACACTAGAAAATAGATGATGAAGATACGACTGGTTCTTGCCCATAGGAAATGTTATAATTTAGATTTTAAATGTCCCCCAAAGGCCCATATGCTAAATACTTGGTCACCAGCCTGTGGTGCTACCAGGAGGAAGTAGAAACATTATGAGGTAGGGCCTACTGAGAGGAAGTTAGGTCATTGGTTGAATGCCATTGGCAGGGTCATCAGGACCCCAAACCATTCTATTCCCTTTCTCTTTGCTTCCCAGCTACCATAAAGTGAACAGTATTGCTCCTCCATGTGTTCCTGCCATGATGTTCTATTTTGCCATAGATCTAAAAGCAACAGAACCAGCCAACCATGGACTGAAAACCATGGGCTTACAGTTTTGGAGAAAACTGTAATAAAGTTTTATTCTATTAAATAAAGTTTTATTCTATTAAACTGATTATCTCAGATATTTTGTCACAGTGACAGAAAGCTGGCTAACACAGGTATTTACATTTTAGTTTCATTTACTCTTGAGAGCATCAGATACAGATTGTTTCATAAAAGTACTTTTTTAGAAATGAGAAGGTAAGAGAGAACTTAAAAAGACTAATTTTGCTAACTCCCCTTTTTTCGTCTCAAATCAGTCTTGTAAACAGAACATGAAGTATATATTAAGTACTCTGCCAAAGTAAATGACTCATCCATGGAGCAGCTCTAAAAGAGTGTTATGGCTCAATTTTTCAGTTTTATTGTATAACTGTCTGCTTCTGGTACATTTCGGAGATAAATCTTGAACAAGTAGTATGATCAGAAGAGTATTTTGATCTATAAGATCTTGTAGTTGTATACATCTGTGAGATCTGTAATTATATTTCAAGGTTTGGGCTGTTCCCATGTTGAGTCTATTAAGAGTCTTGATTCAATGGTGGGTGTAATTCTTTCTTGTCAGTATTTCTGCATAAGACTATTTTTGCCCTTAAAAATAATATAGTTGTGTTAGAGACAAATCTATATGAAAAAAATAAAGTAGCATTCACTCTTTTCTAACACTAAATACTACAAGTAGAATTGAAGTATCAAAAAATGTAATTATCTTATGCCATGAATTTATTAAATGTCATTGCTACTTCAGCATCAATTCCCTGGCTTGATCTAAGTTATCTGAAACCAGTCATGCACCACCACCTCTGGCCTAGTTAAAATTGCCCCTTTGTGTGCTGTTTACAATATGATCTGCTTGTTCCTCATTCCATACAAAGACAACACACTTCACTGCTGCTGACCATGATAAAAACCTAAAAATCAACATCAGAGTCATGTAACTAAGTTCCCTCCTTCCAGTATGTTTTCTTTAACCTAATCACTCCACTTAACCCAGGGTAAAGCCTAAAGGATAACATCCTTGGACCTGAAGAAAGGCATAGTTCCACTGTTTAAGAAAGGCATAGTTCCACTGGTGCTCTTTCTCTCTTGCTTCCCACCAACTTGACTGAGCTCTCTTACTCTCAAGATTCTCCACCACCCTTGTCTTCTCTGAGACTGATAAGTAATTAATTTCTTTGCATTTTGGTTTTATTTCCTTACTGTGTCTTACTTGACACACACATAAATCTTGACCACCGACCACCTTAGAGGGAGACCACAAGAACAAACTAGGGAAAAAACAAAACAAAACAAAAAAACCACAACTCTATTGTTATCTTAACAAGCAATATTTTCACTTGCAAATTTTGAGTACTGGACTCATTTTAAAAAAATGAAATTCCTAACAGTAGGATGTCAGTTTTTGTTTAACATTTCTACTTCCAAGATTGAATTAAGTACTGAACAGTGAACAACATCCTTAGCTATAGGATTTGGCTTTTTGCAAAACCCTTCCTAGCATCCTCAATGCAAAGTCCCTGGTGAAAGTTTTTCTTTGGGATTCCTGGATTCTAAATGAGACCCAGTAGGGGAGCCCTGACAGCCAACAAAGCTGCTCCACAGGAGTCTTATTACATGGCTGGGTAGCCACAGGGAAAGCCAAGGGCAATGAGAATTCTGACTCTAAGTTTTCATCTACTCCCTAGCCTGTGCTTCCTTCCCATGGCAGCACCTGGGCTCTTAAATGCAGGCATAACTCCCCAGGGCTGACTCTCAGGAAGGAATGATGGGATCTTAGAAATGGTGATGTTTAAGACCCTCTTATACAATTTTGATCTTCTAATAAGCTTGAGAAGGCAGCATTAGATTCTATGGAATAATAAAACAATAATTTTTAAGTTGGATTTGGTCTTCATCAGAATTCCCGTCCTGTCACAGTTTCAAGTTTAATTCATTTATTCTTTTTTTTCCTGAACCCCTATTTCATTGATAATGCATATACTATGAATTGTTCCAAGTTCTTTATCTGCATAAATGCATGTATGTATGCTGTAATCACAGCACACCATAAAACTACAAATAATTTCTTCTTTAAATCTAATTTGAGTAAGCACTATAGAAAGAAAGAAGAAGGAAGGAAAAAAAACTTGCTTTATTATTTCTGGCACTCTATTAAAGTTCTGTTGGAGTTTGAAAGGTGGTAGTAACTAAATGTTCATGGAGAGGACTCTCATATGCCTGTGGGTGCCATGGAAACCTGAACAAAACGTCACGTTTAAAAAGTGCTGCATAACCATTAACTAACACTTAGAGCAGAACACGCCATTTTTTCTCTCTTTAACTTTCCATGAACTAGGAGACTGTGTATTGCAAAATTACACTGAGCCCAATCAAAATGAAATCTTGTTTTTCTCACTCTGGGGAAGGAAAATAAAATTGAGAATGTGATGATATTAACAGAAAATGGATTTATTATAGTTCCAGATATACTCAGTTGAGAAAGTATGAATGTCCTTAGTTTTCCTTTCTAGAAGATTCCTTTGGACCCTAGAAACCACCAGAGCTCATTTCCCTCATTTTTAAAATTAAAAAAAAATTAAACAGCAGAATGCATTGTACACATATGGATCACAATTTTGCATTTCTCTGGTTGTACACCATTTTTGTCTTCATACATGTACCTAGGGTAATGATGTCTATCTCATTCCACCATCTTTCCTACCCTCATGCCTCCTCCCTTTTTCTCCCTCCCCTTTGCCCTATCCAGAGTTCCTCCATTTTATTTCCCTCATTTGCTCACTGTAGCTCACAGTGTCTGTCACATCTCACTTTTAATTTTTATACACATTTCCCCCTAACATTATATTTGATTTATAGAATATTTTTTTTCTTTTTCTGTAAGCCATGGCTTATTACTACTCAAATTGTGTGAGATGCATTAGAATGAGGACTTCAAATAATTCGAATTTAGAGGAATGTTTCTGTTATATCCTTTAAAAATACCTTTTCAAGTGATGCCAGTCACATGTCAAACTGTACTCATGGGTAGACAAGCAGCTGAAGACCATCTCGTTCTGGGCATGGACACCAGCTAGAAAGGAACTTTGCTCTGGTATGGAGATTAGTTTGAGGAGATGCTGCAGATTAGTGTCCAGTGCAGGCAAGAGGAATGAGCAGCATAACATCTAGGCTGAGACCTGTTTGTAGAAAAATGCAGCTGATCATCTTTGCTATGAATCTAGGCAACACTCCCTAGAGCATGAGGCTATAGTTGTGGGACTTTAGCAATAAGGAATCAGAACATTTGTCATGAGAGGAGGGGGCATTTTGGACAAAGCACATCTTCATGCAGTGCACTGAAGTGTTGAAAGAATACAGTGTGTCTGTGGCATCCAAAAGACACTAGATAGCACTTCCTTGTAGTAAGCGAGGAGAGAGATGAATGTGAGGAAGTAAATTAGAGCCGCATTGAAGGGACCTTGGATATCAAATAAAGAACAGAGATTGTATCCCACAGTCAAGGTGGAGCCCAGGAAAGTCTTTTAAGCAGAAGGGACAAGAGTAGAATCATTCTGCTTGAAGAAATCAGGAGAAGAGACTCATCAAGAGCAAGGGCAAGGGAATTCATTTCAGAAAACAGAATGCTCCTCATTTTTTACATGCCTTATCCAAAGCTGAGATAATAAACAATAACAGTTTACAACACAGACCATTCTATTTGGAATCCACCAATTCTTTGAAGCTACTGTAGTTGCGAGTTGAGTTAGGTCCTGGTGCACAATTGAGTTTTGTGTTTTTGTCTGTGTTCTCTTCTTTTTTCAGCTGCAATTAAATAAAATGGTGGTAACTTCACAGTGACAACAGATATTACTGTGGAGTATGCAGGTAAAGCAGCTCTCCATCTCCTGTGTGGCCTAGGCTCATATTCAGTGCCCCGCAAAGCCTGTCCCAGGTCTCTGAGTCTCTGGTCCTTCTCAAGCCTGTCAGAGTGCTGAGTGTGGACTCACTGCTCAGAAGAGCCTTGCCCTTTCAACTCTGTTTCTCTGGTGGGAAAAGATATGGGCCAGGGTTGCCCAGGCTGCCTCAGGTTGTCCTCTGCAACCTTAAACACCAACATTTGACAATAGTCTGTACTTGGAGATTGTTAGGGATGCTGTACAATGAGGATGTGACCCAGCAGGATTAGGTCATTTAGTAAGTCCATGAGGTGGCTTCACTAAGCCATAACCACATGCCCATTGGGAAAAACCTGACCAGTCTGATAGCCATGAACATGATAGAGGAGATGCTAGGGAGGACTGGACTGCAGGGAGTTACAGGACCCCTGATAGAGGGGCTTAGGGAAAGGTGAGACTTGGTGGGTCAACAGGAAGATGTTGGATGTGGTTATTAGAGGAGCATGTGCTTGGTGCTGGCTCCTGACTGTGCTGTTAGTTTTCTATCAGAATCACATCCTGGTGCACATATGTCTCTTAAGTACTCAAGGCTGCTTTAAAAATGGGCAGTTTTATATCACAGTAGCTCTCTCTTTACCAGCACACACTGGTCTGGTCACTGGGAGCATCTTCTCTGCACTTTAAGTCTTAAATGGCAACAGGTTCTGTTTTCTGCAGAATTTGGAGGTACTGGCCCTTTCATCAGTGGAGGGAGCAGAGTTGCTCGAGAGGAAACATGTACAATTAAGCACAGCCTATTTATTGGTTCTCTGTAAAAGTGCAAATAACCATGTGCAGGTCAAAATGCCTTTTTAGACATCTGCACATGACAGATTGGCAGAGTAAAAATCCTTTTCATTCAGCAGTAGCTGGAATCTATTCACATTTTTGTTTTCATTTTAAAAATATGAAAAAAGTCAGGAAAAATTGAACGATACTAACATGCACCAATCAGCATGCTTTAAAATAAGATGTTATTTTTCAATATGGATCTTTAAAAAACAAAAGAGCATATTCATTAATATGAATGTTGCTCATGAGACCCAGAATAACTGATGCAAGGAGAAAGAACAACCACTGAACATCCTAAAATATGCATGGAGAAATTCAATATGTGTATGAATATTAAAAGGATTAACTAGAGAAAATGGCAGAGCTGGGAGGGCCTAATTCCTTTCAGTGAGAAGTGCCTGGGCATGCTTAACTGGTACATTTTTCAAGATAGCCTGGATACTACTGTGAGCTTCTTTGAGTAATTTGTAAGTGCATATTTTGATTGATTTTAAATATGGAATGTGTAATTACCTGACAATTTTGCCTATTATTATAATGGAATGCAAAGATGGGAAAATTACTGGCACAATAGTTTTGCATAGTGTTTGGGAGATATTTTTTGGCAATTCCCCTCAAACTTTCTTACAATAAATATGAGTGTTTTCCTGTGTCTGAATTTTCCCTCAGAAGAAACTTGAGTAATAAAGCTTGTGTTAGAGAGTGTTATGAGAGTTCCCTGGGGACCTATTCATGACGCTCAAGCAATTCTTTCATTTCATTCAAAAAAAAAAAAGATACTGAGTTTGAAGTGCTGAAAAGAAGATAAGTTGTGCAGTTTGAATGATTAATAAGAATATTAAAAGAAGAGAAAATAGAAGACAAGTTCAAATCCAAATAAATTTTCATTTGCCCAATACAGACCAAATTAGGTTCTTCTAAACTCTTTCTTCTAAAGACATAGCTCTGAGGCTTTGTTCTGGTATTTCCATTGCCCATTTTTTCTCCTTTTGTGCTTCGAGATATTTCTGGACACTTTCTGATCCTTGAATCATTTTTTTCCTCCTCAAAATTCAGTGCTTTCAGAGTATCCAAAGGATTCCTCCATAAACTTAGCTAAGTAGGCCATAATGAAGCTTCTTTTGAATTTCTTCTAAATATGGTAGCACTATTCTTTTGCAAAGTTTGCATTGTCTTAGAATATTGAAATAAGAAAAGGTTAGGATATTATTGAAAATCAAGGTAAATACATTTGCTGATAATGATCTTAAGATCCCTTTAAAATATCTTAGTATTTCAGTATGTATTATCTTAACATACTGATTTGATATGTTTAATTTCCAATGACAAAGTCAAGTTGAATAAAAAATTATTTCATATGGTTCATCCTCAAATCTGGATCATGCCTCTACTCCTCATTTAGTAATTAAATAAAAGGTAAACTCATAGATGTGGATTGTGGACAAACATTGTGCTCATGTTTGTTAGGACTCAACCTGGGAACATGGTCCAGTTGTATATTAGATCCTGGCTCTTCTAAAAAACAAGATGGTCAGAGACCCATGACTAGTGAATGTATTAGGACTGAATAACCAAACAGAAGATGTTCACCCATTTTTATATTTATTTATTTTTGGAAGGCAGTAGTGCTGGACATTCAACTGAATGACTTGCACGTGCTACGCAAAGATTCTACCCCTGAGCCACCCACCCACAGTCCTAATTATTTTTAAATTTCTATTATTATACAGAATACTGAAAATTCTATTTGATAACATCTACAGGTATGTATTTAGGCTAGGGTTATACTATTGATAAATACTACAATATAAGAATGATATACAGCTTGTGGGAGAGTTTGTTATGTATTTTTCATAGAAAATGAGAAACTCCATTATGTCCCATCCATTCTGCCCTAGTAGGTCTACTATATCCTTCTCCTTCGTCCCATTCTTCACTCCACTTAGAAATCAATGAACTCTCTTCTTTACCCAAAATTCAATGATCTGTTACCTATAATCACCCCCTGTCTCCTAAAAAACAAGTGATACATGTTTGCCTTTTTGCTGAATTTACCAACTGGTCTCCATCTTGTCTAGAATGGTATGAAGGGTGCAAGATATTACAAATCAAAAAGTCAGCCTGCTACTCTTCGACGGATGCTATTAGAGGACGTGAGAATCCTGACTCAGAGGAAAACAAAACAAAATAAAACAAAACTTTCTTACTCATGGTTGAAGCAGTAGCCAGAAATTCATGTTCTTTAATGTCAGTGCCCCATGGATACCTAATTCCCACGGGGTAATTCAGTGAGCTTAGGGTGGAAGCTGGTACACACAGTGGACAGAAGAGCATTGATTTAGAAAGTTCACTGCTTTCACAGAGAGCAGAACTAGCTTGTTCTTTCTTTAAAGCTGACAGTAACTCAACTCTCAGGATGATGCACATAATTATTTGAGGAATCACAAAGAGGACCAAAATATAATCATTGTTCTTTACCTTGATTTAAAAAAAAAATCTATCTTCGACACACACACACACACACACACAGGAATAATCCATTATTCCATAAAGTGGCGGCATCATGATTTATTATTTGCTCATCTATTGGCAGAAAGGTGGATCATGATTGTAAAGAATGATGTAATCAGTATTCTCCAAGCACTTTTTATGTACCTCTGTGAGTGCCTGTGGGATTCATTCTAATAAGTAGTTTTACTACTTCATGTAGAGTTTATCAGGATACCTAAAGTGTCCCACTTTTGGATTGTTATTTCTTGGAGCATTGAAAAAAGGGGTACTGTTAGAAACTTAAAATTTATAGAAATTGCCCTGGCAAGGACTTGTGCAATTTTCTGTCCTGACCAACTTTGTCTGAGAATGCCTGCTTCCCATGTCCTAAGGGATATTTTCCACATGCTGGATAATCTTATCTTTCCTATATAACTCTTTCTTCTCCAACATGAGTCCTCTGTGCTGTGACAAGGTGGTTTTTGAGTGTGCAGCCAATGACCTGGAATCAAGTCCTTGTGACATCAGAATGCGCTAGGTGATATGGCACAAGTGAGTGTCCTCTCTGTCTTAATCTTCTTAGCTAGGCCAACATATGATATGATATGATATGATATGATATGATATGATATGATATGATATGATATATGAAATGACACGATATATGTTAGATCTAATGTTCTATTTACATTTTATGCTAAGAGATTAAATGCAAGCCGGGCGCTGTGGCACACACCTGTAATCCTAGAGGTTCGGGAGGCTCAGATAGGAGAATTGCAAGTTCAAAGTCAGCCTCAGCAAAAATGTGGCACTAAACAAGTCTGTGAGACCCTGTCTTTAAATAAAATACAAAATAAGGCTGGGGATGTGGCTTAGTTATTGAGTGCCCGAGTTCCCCAGCAAATCCCCCCCAAAAGAAATTAAATGCAACAGTAAAAAAATTAAAAGAAAAACGAGTTTATACTAGGTAAAAACTTGGAAAGTGCTATTATAAGCAAGAGTTTTCTTACCAAATATTTTATTCCATTCAAATAAGGCTATTATTTGATGTTATAATGTGCATTTCTTCAAACACACATGAAGTTAAGCAATTATCATATGTTCATAAAACATTTTATTTTTAAAAGTGACATATGAGTATATTTGTCTATTTTTATATAAATTTTGTTATTTATTCATTGGTTTGTGAGATTGCTTTATAATGTAAATTTAAGACATTAGCTCTTTGTCACATATAATAAAAATTTCCCCTATTCATGTTTGGTCTTTTGACAGCATTTTAAAATTTCAGTTTATTTCAATTAATTTAATTCATTAATTTTTTTGTATCTGAACTTGGTTCTTAAACATACATACCCAATCTAGCATTATGCACATGAAAACTCTCCTCTGATTTTGTTCCCATAGTTGTTTTCTTTTAAATCTTTATTCTACCATAGATCTATTTTAATATAAAGTGTGATGGATGGATCTAACTTTATGTAATTCTAGATGGCTATTTGTTCCAGTATCATTTATTGAATAATTTATTTCTCCTCACCGAATTGAATTGCCACACTCATTATATGCTAAATCTGTAATTTGGATTTATAATGGGCCCAATTATGTTTCTTCACTGATATCTCTATTAAAGTGCTAGTATCTAACTGCTAGAATAAAGTTTTATAATGTATTTTTCTAACTTGTAAAGCTAATTCTTATTACTGCCCTTTTTCTAATTGTCTTAGCTATTCTTATACATAAATATTTAAAGATAAAATTGAAATTATTTCATTTTACTTAGAGGATAATTTAAGGAGAACTAACAGCTTTATAATATTGAGTCTTGATATCCAAAGACCGTTTAAGTTTTCTGTTATGCCCTTTAATGATGTTTTGAATATTTCTTCCCAAGGAGATTAGAACTTTTCTTGTTAACTTCTTGTTACATATGCTCTTAAAATAGGGATCAATTTTCCTTTATTTAGCACTAATTTTATATATATGTATACATATGTAATAATTATACCTAGAATTGTATATTATGTGATATGTTCATGTAATTTTAAATTATTTTAAATTTAATTACTTTTACAAGAAGGAATTTAACTTTAATTGCTTATCATTTATTTATTATTTTTAGGATATTAGTTTGTTTCCCAAAATCAAAAGATGATTGCTTTATTTCTTTCTAATGTTTTACTTGTTATTGTCCTTCCTTCTCTAATTTAATGTGCTTGATAACTACTGAAATCAGAAATACACACTTAGGAAAAAGTTCTAAAATAGTGGAATTAAGGTTAAAAAAGAAAGCCAGCAAAGTAAGGGCAAGCACTGTTCATTCTGTCTGGATCAAGGTATAAGAGATGTCAGAAATAGAAGTCCAGAACCTTAAAATGACATGAAGAAGAAACTTGAAAAAAAACCTATGGAACATGCAATTGATATGATATAAAACATAAGTTTAAGCATTTTGTAATCTCTGGATAACAAATTGCTCCAGGTCCTGAGAGATGTGTAGGTATTGAGAGGAGGATGTCAGATAAAATCTGTTTGTTTTTTGAAAATATTTTAACTTGCCTTCTCAGGACACTGGGAGAAAATGAGACAAAATTAAAGTATGCAATATCAAATAATAGGAGGAAACTTATCAGATCAACACAGAAAAAAATACCAGTGAAATTAAAACAACAACAACAGCACAAAAAACCAACCTAACATTAGATAGTCACATTATTCCTTCCTTAGCTACTTGAGATGGACCAGTTTCTTACTGGACCTGCCAGATTTGGATTCAATCAGATTTGGGGAGACATAGCAAATGTTCATGCCTCATCTACTTGCCTTCTAAGTTTCTCTGGGCAAGGAGGTAGCAACCACACCAGCCATATCCCTGCTGTATTGGGGATCTAGTTTTTTCCTTATTGTAGTTCAGCTTTGTGCTTCAAAAACAATGCAAAACTTAGGTCTTGGCATCTATCTACCCAGACTATGTGACCAGTAGCAATGTATTCCCTTCAACGTGCCTGGTGCTGCAGGTGTCATTTCAGGAGTAACAAACTATTTCTAGTTTTCTATTCTAGGAACTAGAATTTCCAAGTTATTCTAAATCTTTGTCAATATTGTGTCTCAGTGAAATCTTTGTTACTCACCTCTCTGATCCGATATTCTATCACTGCTTTGATTCCAAGCAATGGAGGAGTTGAGATATGCCATTTACCTCTACTCAGCCACCTGGTCCACCTCAGATTCACATTTTTCAGTAGCACAAGCATGTGAAGGCACTAGTTAATGAAATCATGATTGAAGATTGACAATATTGAAAACTCACTATGTGCTGGTTTTGTGTGAACCACCAAGCATAGCTTTTAAAATGGATTGTGTCATTTAATCCCCACAATAATTTTGTTTATACTATAGATGAAGAACTAACCTTTATAGAAGTTATCACTTTACTGGTTCTTATTTTAACAGTATATTCTGTAGAACTTTAATGCCTTAGCCCAGGTAATAAATTAATCCTAAAAATGTGAATTTATTTTCCATGATATTTTAGAAATCAGAAACAACAAATAGTCATTCCTATTCAAATTAATTTTTCAAAATCTATCAGTGTTCTAAAAGGTTGATTTAAATAGAACACTCAGCAAGGATTAAACACAAATACAATCCAATCAAAGAAAATGTATTGAGTGCTGATGGGGGCATTTCTACAGATTCACACACTATATGCTATCTGAAAAAATACACTCAGAGAACCTGAACCTTCTCTGAAAAACTGAGACACCTTCTTATCTTTCACACAGCATGGGCTCTAATGAAATGCTTAAGATAAAAGCTGGCATCCTAGAACTGAGAATTCATTGCCAGCCTGTGGCTATACACAGAGATCTGGCTGTTGGCTTGTTCCCACAGCCATGTACTGCTGGAGAAGCCTGATGATGTCTGAGACCTTGGAAAGGTGCAGAGGTCACAATGATATTACTGTGGCTTCAGACTAGGCTCCACATCTGCTGGCAATCTATTAAAGCACAAATCTGAAAGAAGAGACAGAAAGGTTTCTGTAACCAGAAGAGAAATGCACAAGTTGGGAAAATTTCTCTGAAGGAAAAGGTGGCAATTTGTTTTAGCTAGTGGCAGGAAGAGAAGGCAGAAGTCATCAGGCTCTGATATGGTCCAAAGAAGCTTAGGATCACTGTAATTCAAAGGAGGACTTGCTGGATAGCAGCATTATGTGAGTCACCTGCAGCTTCTGTGGGGTATATCTGGTGACTTAGAACAAGACCAAACAACAACTGTACAACAGTTAATGCAACAGAGAACTTCTTTATCATCTAATCAGTGTTCCCATTTCCTGTCATTGTTTAGCCAAACTGAGAAACCTCCCTCATGTGGTTATATAATTAGCTTTTTAAAATACAAAACATACCCTGAAGTGTTTAAAGCAATTACACACCAATTTCACTCACTGATCTGCTATAATCAGTAAATGACTCAAAAAGAGTGCCCTGGGGACCTACCAATATCACATATGTGTAAAACAAAATTTAATCAACTTAATTTGAAACTACTTTAAATGGAAAAACCTAGAAATAAATTATTGACAATAAGACATTTTAAATATTCTATTGTTGTCACCACTACAAATACTTGGTAAAGTATGATAGTCATTGTTCAAAAGATAGTATTCTGGGCTGGAAGTGTAGCTCAGTGGTAGACATTTTGCCTAGCATGCTCAAAGCCCTAGATTCAATCCCTGGCACCATAAAATAAAAAAGTTTATGACTGCAAAGCCTAGTTAAGATTCATCTCACCCTAATGCTACTAAAAAGTAATTTTGTCACACCTGGGTAGAACTGTCAAGGAGGATTTTGATTACAAAAATGTCTGAGCCTGATAAAAACTCCCAGGGCTAATCTAAAGGAAAGCATCAAAAATAAAAGAAGCAAGTCTATTTTGTTCCCAGTACAATGCAGGCATCTTGTAAGCGGGTGGCACAGTTACAGAGCTGGAGCCTTCTAGTAAACCGATGCAGCGTGAAGACCCCATCTTCAAATCCCGATTCTTATGATCAGGTCAGAAAGATTTCAAATATGTCACTTAGAGAAACAGGAATGAGTTTATTGAAGGGACAAAAACAAGGAAAGGGGACAATCTCAAGGGAAAGTGTGGGTTCTCTTGGGTCCATGTGCCTTTCCTGCACTTCAGTTTTATTGGGGATCTCAGGGAAGCTTCTAGAGAGTCCCACTCAGGTCCACCTCTTGATTTTTGACTGACAGCAAGATGATATCAGGGTTTCAAGTGCCTATTGCCATGACAACTCTATGTCACCTTGGCCCATACTGAACAGTTCTAATTGGATTCTTAATCATTTTTACAGGTTTTATGGTTAGAAGGAATTATCCTTATCTTCCAGGATCTAGTCTGTGAAAAGATCATGAAGGCCTCTCCCTTCAAAGTAACTTGGTTCCTCTTATCAACATAATCGACTTAGGCCAGGTAGGGCTACAGATAAATTGCATTTTGTCAAAGAAAGCATGTTGAGGTCAGCAGAGTGGGACCAATTTATATACTTATTCTCTTAACCTCGTCTTCCCACCACCCTTGTCTGTCTGTCCCCTAACATTGCAAAGGAACTGAATTAATCCTTCCATGTTTCCTAGTGCTATTAGTAGAGAGGTAGGGAAGGGAGAGTCAAGCTTCAAAGAAATGGGGGATGTACGGACCTTATGGAACCTTATCTTTTTTACTTGTTTCCTTTTATCTTGGAGAACTTATTCCAAAACTGATTGTTGTAGACACTACACAAGGAAGCAGCACCATTTACAATTCTCCCAATGACCTACAATACCTTCTCAACCTAAGGGAAAAATTTTAACCCAAAGGGTCATCTCAGAGACCCTTTCTGGAAATTTGACCTTTAAATTCAGAGAGGCAGCTTCTCAGAGGGCTGAATGCCACAGAACCATTTTCTGGTGCAGATGAACATGCTCCCATTAAACCAGGATGCTCATGGCATTCCCTTGTGAGCAAAATTTTTGTGTCCTTCTGATGATATGTCCTACAGACATGATATGTCCTATAAGATGATAAAATTCCTATAGACTAGCGACAAAGCCTTGGTAACATCACAGCACAACATATTACCCCTATGCATGTGGTATTAACAAACCTACAATGGTGATAAAGTATAGCACATACCAATATATACAGTACATATTACATGCTAATGATAATAACTATGTTACTGGTTTATGTATTTGCTATACTATACTTTTTATCATTATTTTATAACATGCTCCTTTTACTTATTAGCAAAGTTTACTATAAAATAGCATGCCATGTTAAGCCAGAAGCCTCCTCATGCATCTCCTATTTTATTTCTTGATTGTATCAAGAGGCCAGGTTAAGTGATTGACCTGTATAATCTAGGTTTGTGTAAGTGACTCTAAGTTTTTCCCACAGAGATGAAATTCCCTGAAGATGAATTTCTAAGGACATATCCCCATCATTAAATCATTAAGAATATAATTAAATTTTACATTTTTCTGTTTTGTATCTCAGAAGAACCTGAAGCACTATCTGCCTTAAATAAATAATATACCATCTTTCTTTTGAAGCCATATTTTTTAGGTCTCTGCCATGTTCCATTTAAATTTTGTTGGGGACACTTTTTCAGCTGACCTCCATTCTTTAGTTACATAGCTTCTGTGACCACATTGTCACATAGAAAATTTAAGCTGCATTTTTTGAGGAATATGACTTGTAGTTGATTTTTACTTTAATATATAGACTTCTGCTTGCCAGCCATCTCTACACTACTATCATTAATATATGCAGCAATTCAATTTAATTAACTCTTGTTGGCTTTGCAAAGCCAGTGATTAGAAATTAGGGATAGAGAACTAAATAAACTACAGTCCTTTTTCCATGAAGCTTAAAGTTAGAATGAGAAAATTTATATAACCTGTATATGAACAAATAAATACAGTAAAAGATAAATGTGAAACATAAAAACAGTTCCAAAATATAGAAAAGGAAAGGAATATTTAAGATAGCTAATTGGGAGAAGTTATAATTTTGAGTGGGACCATCAAATTGGTGACAAATTTTTAAAGACAGAGATGGAAGAACATTCCACAGAATACTGCACAAGGAGGGTCATGAGCAGTGATCACAGAGGGAGTCTGTCAAAGGTTTGCACTGATCTCTGACATGCTGTTTCATCATCACTTTGCTTTTAGAAGTCCTGCCTGTCTCTTTCTCCCTTAGCCTGTAGGTGATTTTCTTGCAAGCTGCTCTGTGGAGGGCTTCTGTTATGGTCAGAGTTCATGACCTTCATGACTGGCAGGTGATAATAAACTGTGCCCCTCTTCTTTCTGTACACATGACCTTATCCATTTACATCTCTATTTCCCCCCTTACACCTCGGGTTAGCACCCCAGCACATACGCGAAATGTTCTTTTGGCTAAGTGTCCTATATCCCTCACTTCTGGTTTGGGTTGTGATGCACTTGAAAACAAGAAATTTCTCATGATTTATTTCAGCAGTCTTTTATTATGGAACCATAATAAGCCTAGGTTTAGCTGGAGATCACATTAAGATTTCAAGTGTCTCAAAGCCAACAGGCAGAACAACGTGTGAAAAAAGATTGCAGATCCCTCAAAGCATAGTCAGAGGTGTGTTCTTAAGGACAGGGAAAGAAACTGGCACCTTGTTTGGTGAGATTGTCCTCTAGCCCTTCATAATCCACAAGGCCTAATCAAGTTCTGTGACAGCAGTGGGGCCTAGAGTTGGTGGCAACAGACATTACAGAAAAGCAAGATCTTATAGACTTGAAGGTTTGTAGGAGCATTGGAATACCTCCATTTCCTTCAGTTTCTCTTTGGAAGGCAGAGTTTGGAGCCCCTGAGCTGTGTCTGAGTCATACCTTCATTATCCATAAAAGTAGAGTCAGTCAGGATCTCCAACATGCACAAATTGACAGGAAACTTGTTAGATATAGTATCCTAGACTCGAAATACTCACTTTCTATGCAAATGATCATGCAAGCCATGAGACCTCCTTCAAGTGAGTTTTTCTATCCTCTTAACATCAAATCAGTCTTGTTTCAAGTTGAGCACTTATAATTTCCCCTTATATTTAACTGCAATTTTTCTCCCCACAATTTGACTTCTCCTTACTACAAATATAGGGGTCATGTGAACTTCCTGGTCACACTAAGCTAACTAGGTTTTTTCAAATATGTATCTAATACATACTTATTATCATTATTTAAGATTATTGAACCTTTCAAACCTGCCCCCTAATAGTGGAATGTTCAGGTGTTAACATCTTTTGTCTTTTAAAATAAATTTTAAAAAATAAACATTGGAGATGTCTCTTAAAAATTGTTTCCCATCTCCTATGTTTCCATTTTTCTTTCATTTTTATAATCCGAATCTTTATAACTATCTTTGAAGCTTTACCAGGCACTGCAACTTTTTCATGTATTTTTCAGAATATTATTAATTAGGCCTAATCTAATAATAATACCTATTTTCTATTTTTTATGGCATGAACATCATTAAGAAATAGACTTGTAAATGATTTACAGATACTATTTTATTCTATTCTAGGAACTTACTGGTTTATATTTTTTTAAGTCTTAAAAAAAAGAAAAAAGAATGAAGTGGGAGTGATGGAGCATGTGTATGATTCCAGTGACTCAGGAGGCTTGGGTGGTAGGATCACAAGTTAAAGGCCAGTCTCAGCAACATAGTGAGGACGTAAACAATTATCAAGACCCTGTCTCAAACTAAAAAATGAAAAGGGTTGGGGATGTAGCTCTGCCTTAGGTTCAATCCTGAGTACCAGAACAAAAAATAAATAAATAAAATAGAAAAGCAAAGGAAAAAAAAATCCTTAAATGAGCACTGCTTTTTATGTTATAAATGTAAAGCAATTTATCTTTCTCAAATATATATTTCCATCCTGCTCTTAGAAAGAGAAATTTTTTTTAACATATAGAAACCACATAATTAGGAAATCTACTTAAATTTTAAGCTATCAATGTATTTAGCATAATAATATCCTATCTTGAATTCATAAGAGTTTAATAACCTTTCAAAATTAAACTTCTGATGAGTTTTTAATGAAAATGAAAAAGCCTTAATTATTACAGAAAGCATAGGTTAAGGATTAAATGATGGTTCTCTAAACTCTTGAATATGTAGCTGCTATTTTTTTTTCCAATGATGCTATTTTTTTCCCCAGGGCCCCACATATACCAGACTACCTCAAGCTACACTCAGCGTCAAGCTATGGATTGATTATGTGTTCTTGCCATGAAGAAATGGATCTCTGGTGGCTGTACCATGCTGAATTTGGCTACAGGAATGTTCTTATGGTCAGCCACAGGGAACAGTATCTCTGGGCTGACAGATGAACAGAAGTAGTATGGATGGATATTGAATACTGTGGGGGCGTGCCACAAGATGGCGCCGAGCAGTCAGCTCAGTGCTGACCACTCTGCCCTGAGAAAGCCACGTCCCCTCACTCTTATTGGCTGACCTGCTCCCGGGCCACCCTTAGCTGAGTAACCCTATACTGTTTCAGGTGGACAGCCCCCTTCCGCATTCTTAGCTTAGAAGCCGGATACCACTGGACCCTCTTCCCTATATAAACCTGTAAACCCCCTCAATAAATCGGTTCTTGCATAGACAAGACCCCCCGGTGCATGGTAGTTTTGTGCGGAGTGGCTTTGCCTTTCTTAGTCCGTCCTTATCAGAGGCTCCCGGGGAGCTCCTCCCACCTGCTGGTCGAGGAAGAGATTGCTACCTGACTGGGGGAACCCCGATATCTGGCACCCAGAACAGGGACATGAAGGGGCTGAGGAACCTGGGACATCGCAGGGACCTGACTTGTACGTAATTTGGTCGACTAAGCGAATCGGAAGGAATCGAGGTAAAGCATCCCTGGAAAGATGGGGCAATCTTCTTCCTCGAGGGTGGAAGACCCTGCGCTTAAAGCACTGAAATATAAAAGCAGAAGCTTAGAGATTTCAGATACTCAAGCCGAGAGAGTCTGGGAGGCACTTATAGGTGTGGCTCCCTGGCTCCGGCTCCCGGTGGCCAATTTCTTTAATGTAGATAACTGAAACAAAATAGAGCAACTAATGTGCAAGCAAGAAATCAATTTAAGAGAAAATTCTCCTGTGGGAGTGTACCCCATGCTTATGGCTTTAAAGGGTTGTTTTGCGCCCGACCCACCTCTGAGAAGGGAACTTCTATCCAGACGTGCTCTGAGAAGGGAACTCCTATCTGAGAGCAAACAGTCCTTCCCCTCCCTGAGGCGCATTCTGAAAGGGGAGCTTCTATTGGAGACTTAACCCTTAACTTTCCGGCTCGGAAGGAAAAGAGCAATATTATAGCACCCTCTGAGGGCTCTTCCAAAGCCCGGAGCCCACAGGGCCCTCCTCCCTCGGCTTCTCCGGGAAAACCTCCTCCCGGCCTGTTGCCCTACTGTCTTCCTCTGACCAAAAGCCTCCTGCCACTTAGTTCAAATGGCGGGAACCCAACGCCATCTTGCCTTTGTCCTGATAGGAGGAAACCACCGAATAGGCAGGAACCAACGCCATCTTGCTGTTGTTCTGGTAGGGGGAAACCACTGAATAGGGAGAAGCCAATGCCATCTTGCTTTGAGGGCAGATTCTTGCTGCTGACTTAGAGCCAGCTGCCTTCTCGTCCTTTCGGTGAAAACAATAGCCTACCATTTAGTAACCTTTCTGAGACCCCACCCGCGTCCATTCGGGCTTTCCCTGTTAATGTTAATCCAGGAGGTAATAGAAAAAAAAAAGTCCTGGACAGTTCCCCAGGCCAAACTGAGTTGGAGTACATTCCACTGCTAAGGGAAAGGCTTATAAGGGATTTAAAACCAAGACACAAAAGGGAATTATGTTCAAATTAACTTGAGGTTTCTCTTTCCCTTTTCCTTCTCTCTCCCTCTCCTTTTTTCTCGTGTTGCTTTATTGAAATAATTAACAGCTACATCATTTTTTCCAGGACTCTTGGGTTTTGAATTCTATATATTTTTTTAAGTTTCTGATTTTGACTCTGTGCGCTGAAATTAAGATTTCTGATCAGATACATTTTATCCAACTATAAAAGTTTTTTTACACTCTAATTCAAGAGGCCTCTGTTTTTCATGTGATGTCTATACATGTTTTGTCTTGTGTATTGTTTACATATGTTTATGTATCAAATCTAATATATGGAGCTCTCATAAACTAAAATTAAAAAATTGATCCAAATACCTTTGATTCACGTGATTCAAAAGTTTGATTTAAATTATGTAAACAAATAAAATTAATGAAGTCTTTAAAATCACTACCTCACACTTTTCTTTCCAAGATGGTTGGACAATAAAGGATATTATTCTTTATAAAATATTTAAAATATAATTAATCATCTTTCATTCTAGGATTTCCTTCAACAAAAAATGATGCTAACTAAATGTGGTTTTTATGGATAGCCTGAGTTAAACTTAAATAGATCAAATTTAACATATGGGACAAGCTCTATAAATGTGGGTTTCATACAGTTGTTGCTCAATGAAGGATTTAAAATTGCTGTGTCATCACTAAAACAAAATTACTTAATTTAAAGCCCAACAGGTATAATTCTATGTACTTAAGCATTGTGTTTTCATAAATGGTAAATAAATGTAATTCTCTAACACAGCCTAATTCTATCTTAAGGTTAAAAGCCAGTTCCACAAGAGGTCATAAAGGTTTGTTTTCCTGTTTTACTTGCTTGGACCATGTTTTTATTAGATGAGTTCCCTCCTTAAAATATAAGCGGTGCCCTCATGCTGAAACCTGAGTTTCCCCCTTATCTAGGGTGTTGAGCCATATAAATTATTAACTTGCTACCTGCCTCTGTATTGCTACTGCCAGAACCTTATTCATTGTAAACCTGCCTTTATGACCCTTTGTGTTTCAGACTTCCTTGCTTTTAGAAGAAGCTACTGCCCTCACTGCTTAAAGGGGGCAACCTTTAAGCTATACAACTGATTTGTATACACAATGTAGGCTTGCTTAATTTGATTTTGAAATTGGAGTCACTTTCCTTTCTTTGTGTTCTGGGTTCTATACATGAAGGCCTAAAAGTTTCCACTGTTTAATTTAAAGTACTATAAATAACAAATTATTTCTTATCATTAATATTGTTTTGGGATATAAATAAAAGGGAATTAAAGATTCTAGATATGGTACTTAATAAAAAATATTTCTGGGTAAAAAAGTCTTCATATGGTAAAAAAAACGAAAAGATTTA
The DNA here is from genome assembly GCA_028644305.1 of Xerus rutilus. Classification (NCBI taxonomy): domain Eukaryota; kingdom Metazoa; phylum Chordata; class Mammalia; order Rodentia; family Sciuridae; genus Xerus; species Xerus rutilus. Next base: position 54,565,234 of record CM053412.1, on the reverse strand, counting down.
AATTAAATATTAAAATGATTTAAAGTAAATGATAAAAGGTTATAAAATTTAACAAATCTTTACCCAAAGCTAATTTAACTAGATATTATCCTACAATGGACCTGACAACTATTGTCTTTAATCATACAACTCCTATGCCATGCCTTTGACAAAATAATCATCCTTTGTATTGAAAACATTTCTCCTTGGCTACTGCCTCTAAAATTACTTCGAACATTCAAAATCTTTACAATTTACTTATAAAAATCAAAAGGCAGCCGGGCGCGGTGGCTCAAGCCTGTAATCCCAGCACTTAGGGAGGCTGAGACAGGAGAATTGCGAGTTCAAAGCCAGCCTCAGCAATGGCGAGGCACTAAGCGAGCAACTCAGTGAGACCCTGTCTCTACATAAAACACAAAATAGGGCTGGGGATGTGGCTCAGTGGTCGAGTGCCCCTGAGTTCAATCCCCAGTACCACA
>CM053412.1:54547310-54564276 GCA_028644305.1 Xerus rutilus | reverse complement strand
GCGCGGTGGCTCAAGCCTGTAATCCCAGCACTTAGGGAGGCTGAGACAGGAGAATTGCGAGTTCAAAGCCAGCCTCAGCAATGGCGAGGCACTAAGCGAGCAACTCAGTGAGACCCTGTCTCTACATAAAACACAAAATAGGGCTGGGGATGTGGCTCAGTGGTCGAGTGCCCCTGAGTTCAATCCCCAGTACCACAAAAAAAAAAAAAAAAAAATCAAAAGGCAATCAAAAATATGTCCATGTGAGACACATACTCCTCTTTTACATTTGCCTTAGCTCAAGCTGGAAAAACCACCAAACATGTTATTACAACCTTATTGATGGCTATTAATATTATAGGACTACCCTGGTCTTTAAAAACAGTGGACCAACATTTATTTCACAAAAATCTAAAAATGGGTGTAACTCCTGGCATATTAAACATACTACTAAAATTCCTTATAACCCTTGAGGTCAAGCCATCATTTAAAGACATAATAAAATCTTAAAAGATCAATTACAAAAACAAAAAGGAGAAACAGACCCCCATACCCAACTAAGGCTGGCATTGCTTACACTAAATATTTTAAACTTTTCTAAGGACCACCCTCTGACAGCATTTCAGAGGCACTAGTCACAACAAGCACCATACGTTGCCATTGAAGTTCAGTGGAAAGATCCCCTGACAGGTGACTGGAGAGGCCCAGACCCTCTTGTAAGTGCTAGGTGAGGATTTGGTTGTGTGTTCCCTCGTGGAGAAAAACAACCTGTATGGGTCTCAACAAGAAATCTTAAATATACCCCATTTAATAACCTCTACCCAAGAGAAAGTCTCTCTCTTGAGGAATGAATATTTATGTCTTACAGGAATGCCTAAACTGTCCTGGACCCTTTGCCTGGCCTGCATGGGACTACTCATCATTTCCCTGATCACTTTTATTGTGGTAGTCTGTATCTCAATGAGGCTAACTCTCTTTAATCATACTGTGGCCCCTTAATGATCATGAAGGTATATATGTTTCTTTTCCTGGTCCCCGGTGGCCTTTCTCAGGGAAATAATTCCAACCCCCATGAAGCCTGTAACATCACCTGGGAAATTTATAACCCAATCACTGGGACTACTGTGACTAATGTCTCAGGTATTCATCCTAAGGGCACCTGGTTCCCTACGTTGGCCACAGATTTATGTAAAATGGCAGATGATAAATGAGATACATATCCCTCAAGAGTAGAACCAATTACTAATTGTGCCTATAAAAGAGTCATACTGGCTCTTCAAAAGCTATCATTCTATGTATGCCCTGGGCATAAAAAACAGCAAAACTATGGAAGCCCCGAATCCTTCTATTGTGCAGACTGGGGCTACGAAACCACAGGTACAATACCCTGGAAAAGGGGAAAACCCAATGACTTCATCCAAGTCTTCCAGGATGGGACCCCCACATGGAAGCTTCCTAAAAATGATCAAAACTACTGGGCCCAAGAAACCTATTGTAATCTGGTTCAAATTAATCTGACGGCCCAAGGCCAAGCCACAGCTGCTTGGGATAAAAAAATATCTCTTGGGGGCTACAACTCTACCAAAATGGATGATGATGGGCTCCTTTTTGGAATCAGGTGAAAATGACAACCATTGCCCAAGCTATTGGGCCAAATAAAGTACTTGCTCACCCCCAGGGTTCCAACCCCCTGATTTATTCCAGACCTGGGGCCTCCCAAAACAAGTCCCCCATAACCTCTCCCTGAACTCCTGTGACCTCACCCCAGGGTCTCACTACCCCCTCTCTAGGTCCTTCAAAGGGAACTTCCAATCCCTTGTGGGACGTTATTTCTGCCATGTATGATACCCTCAATGGGTCTTACCCTAATCTCACGGATACCTGCTGGCTATGTTATGATGTTAACTCTCCATTTTATGAAGCAATGGGAATAAATGCCTCCTTTAGCTTGTCCCATGAGACCCCAACAACCTGAACGAGTAAAAGAATTGGGTTAACCTTAGCCCAAGTCAGTGGCCAAGGTACCTGTATAGGAACTGTGCCTTCCCACAAAAAGGGCCTATGTACCAATGAATTTCAATCCCCTTGCATTGGAAAAAACACTCAAAATTGGCTAACCCCTGATGGAGGGAGTTACTGAGTTACTGGATTTGCTCTAAAACGCGTCTAACTCCCCACGTGTCATGTCAGGTGCTTAACCAATATCCAGAGTTTTGTGTTATAGTGGCTGTACTCCCCTGCATTATCTACCATGATGAAAATGTCTTCTCACACTGGGATGAAGGACACCCACAGAGAACAAAGAGAGAACCTCTTACTACACTGACTGTCGCCACCCTGTTTGGTCTGGGATTGACCAAGGCTAGCACTGGCATTGCCTCACTGGTTACCCAACAATGAGGACTTGCTTCTCTGTGGGCTGCTGTTTTAAAGAAATTAAACAGTCCATCAGTCTCCTGGAAAAATCCCTAACCTCACTATCAGAGGTGGTCCTGCAAAACTGGCGCAGATTTGACTTATTGCTCTTACAACAGGGAGGACTTTGTGTGGCCTTAGGGGAGGAATGCTGCTTTTATGCTAACAATACTGGGGTCATTAGGGACTCCATGGCCAAACTCAGGGAGAGATTCACCAAAAAAAAACAGAAAAAGGGAATCACAGAAGACCTGGTATGAGTCCTGGTTTAACCGGTCTCCATGGCTAACTACTCTGATCTCTGCCATAGCTGGGCCCTTAGTTCTTCTGCTACTGGCCCTGACCTTTGGTCCCATTATTATAAATAAGCTAATGGCCTTTGTCAAAGAGTGAATTGGGAACATACAATTGATGTTTGCAGAATGCCAATATCAGGTGATGGTGGCCAGTCCTCGCTATGAGGAACTCTCAGGAAGAAGAAGACCCCTCCCCTGGGGGTGTTCCGGCTGGACAACCTCTAGGCGAACGGGACCCCGAAGTGCTAGTGTGGCAGCCAATGACAGGTAAGACCCCCTGAAAGATGGGGGCAACCTAAGACAAGCGCACACTCGAGTAAGGCCCGTCCCGCCTATTACAAAAACAAAAAGGGGAAATGTGGGGGCATGCCACAAGATGGCGCCGAGCAGTCAGCTCAGTGCTGACCATGCTGCCCTGAGAAAGCCATGTCCCCTCACTCTTATTGGCTAACCTGCTCCCGGGCCACCCTCAGCTGAGTAACCCTATACTGTTTCAGGTGGACAGCCTCCTTCCGCATTCTTAGCTTAGAAACCAGACACCGCTGGACCCTCTTCCCTATATAAACCTGTAAACCCCCTCAATAAATCGGTTCTTGCATAGACAAGACCCCCCGGTTCATGGTGGTTTTGTGCCGGGTGGCTTTGCCTTTCTTAGTCCGTCCTTATCGGGGGCTCCCGGGGAGCTCCTCCCACCCGCTGGTCTAGGGGAAGATTGCTACCTGGCTGGGGGAACCCTGATAAATACCAAAAATATAGTGAGATAGGAGGAATAAGTTCAAGTGTTCAATAGTGGAGTATAGAGTATACTATGGCATAGTCTAGTATAAACTATAGTCATTATAATCTACAATATATTATATTATATATTATATATTTCAGAAAAAACTAGAAGGGAGTTTGAAGACTCCTCACAAAAGAAATGATTAATTTTTGAAGGTATAGAAATGCTAATTACCCTGGTTTGATCATTATATATTGTATATATGTAACAAATTATCCCACTGTATTCCCTAAATATAATTATTATGTGTCAATTAAGCATTTTACAAAAGGAAGGAGCAAAGATAGTCAAGCTTACTAGAGAAAATCCCCATGGTGGAATAGGGACTAAGGCTCCCTGGGGAAGATTGGTCCTTGCTGAGGAAGCCTCAGTTCTGGGGCTCTGCTGTAGATTGGAGTGCCATCCCACTGATTCTAAGGAGGAAGGTGAAAGCCATTCAAGGTGTGTGGGCTATGACCACAGTAAGCATTACACCAAGAGAAAATGAGTTCACAGCCCCAAGTGGACACAGAGAGGCATCAAGGAGAACATGGATGGGGCTTTTGGGCACTTCCAACTTAAGCATTTGTCAAGGCTGGGTAGCTGCTGGAAACCAGAGATTTCTTCTAGCCTTATCTTGGCACCTGCAAACTTTTAGCAGGAGCATATATACTCTCTGTTCACAGTTCCAAAGCTCTGCAGGAGGAGACCAGACTCCATATTGCAGCAGTCCCTTCTAAATACATGGAAATTAGCTTAAGATCAAGCTTAAGTCTGCTGGTTGACCAGGACAACCACAAGAAATTTTACTATGAATCAGAGTCATAGATTTCTTCAAGATTCCGTGCTTAATTCTCATTGAAATAAGTAGACAATGGACATCAGAGAAGATGACTTGTCTTTAAAAGGCAGACAGCTACCTTGGTTCAATAAAATGCCTGCACATCATCCCTTAGCATGACTCCAGGATGTTTATCTAGAATGTAAGTATGGATTTCTGAGTAATCATTTATATCATTTCTACCCTAAAACATCTGGTCTCATCAGGCAAGAAGTTCCTTAGACAAATAAAACAAAAATTAGAGACACAATTGCACACATCTGCCTTTTGTATTGGCAAAGTCTGATCTTATTACAGTGATACATCTGCATGAATGAATGTGCCTGGAAATAATGTTGTTACCTAAAATAATAGATAGTTATGCTTCTTGAGTGACTTATAGTCACTGCTTGTTGACTCCTATTCAAAGTAGGAGTTTACTTTGAATATAGCATTCATAACTGGAGATTTCATAAATGGTTGCACTAACTTCCATAAAACCAGTCAATACAAAACTTATATTATTAATAAGGAATACAGGATGAAAAATAATTCCTTTGATCAACTGACTTTCAATAATTGGTTAGGTGCATAATTCTTGAGCCACAGTCCCCAGTGCCAAATGTGTTGTAGAATTTAGGATTTTTAAGATGTTAGGAAAGTCACATTTTATATTTTATGTATTGATTTGTATATTTTATGTATTGATTTGTATACAAATTTGTATATTTTATGTACTGATTTCCAGGTGGATAATAATATGCATTGCAATTTCCACAAAGAGCATGTAAGTATTCACATCAAATAGAATAAAGACTTTATCAGAATCATCAATCAGGTCAAGACTTAACTGCTCACGGAGATCAGTCCAGACAGATTTTGACATAATGACAGTCCTTATTTCTTTCAGAAGTTTCCATAATTTGGTATTGCAAATAAGGGAAAGAGGCTCTTTAATAGAAGACAATGTAGACATGAATCATGGACAAGGAAGTTATTTACAAAAACAGGATAAAGACAGCATTAAATAACATGTAAGATTAGAGAATGAGTTTTTAGATAGGTTCTTTGTTTTAGTGCAATCTTATTTTAAACATCTTATTTTCTAATATGCTGCTTATTTTTAAGCAAGCCTTCTAGCAGAGAGCTCTCTTGTCCTGGCAAAAATGTTAATGCAATGGAACTGAAAGCAAATTGCTCAGCAACGTCTTTGATCAGTCCTGGGAAAGAAGGTCATAATGGAAGAGGGTGGTCTCATTGTGCTCACTGTAGCAGAAAGGTAACACCAATTGCAGGACAGATAGCCACTTATAGAAGCTAGGGTGACCTAAGTGTCATTTAAACAATATATTTAGCTCTAGCAACATGAATTTTGAAAGAAAAAGAATATTGGTGATGCATAAATATGACATCATGGGTGGAATTGTGTCCCCTCAAAATACATGTTGAAGTGCTAACCTCAAGAACCTCAGAATGTGAACTTACTCTAAATGAGGTCATTGTAGATGTGATTTATTAAGATGAGAGTAGAGTGTACCCTTAATCCAGTATGACTTCTGTCTTTGTAAGATAAAGACAAGGGATACAGACTAAGACACACAGAGAAAAGCAGGAGAAGATAGAGGCAGAGATTGGAGGTATACATCTATAAACCAAGGAATGCTCAGGATTGCTGGAATAAGTTATCCCCTAGAGCCTTCACAAATAGCATGGCCCTACCAACATCTTGATTTTAGACTTCTAAGACTGTGAAGAATAAATTTATGTTATTTTAATCCAACTACATGGGAACTTGTTACAAGAGCATTAGAAACTGAATAAATGGGATGATGAGGCTTATAAAAGTATTTTTTAAAAAGAGCACTAATATTTTCAGGATTAAAAAGAAACATAATAATGCATGTTAACCTCATCCATGTTTTGCATCTTTTTTTTTTATTAATGTGTTATAGTCACACAAAATTGGGGGGGGTTCTTTTTTTCATATATGGACATAGCATAATATGCTCCATTTCAAACCCCAGTACTATTCTTTCCCTCTTTTTCTCCTTCTCTCAATCCTCTCTCTCTCCTCTATCTGTACTCTTTCTATTAATTATTTTTTAATTGGTGTATTATAGTTATACATAAAAGTAGAATTGATTCTGATACTTTCATACATTCACATAGCATAATTTGGTCAATTTCATTCTACAGTTCCTTCTCTTTCCCATACTCCCTTTTTCCCCTCAATCTCCTTCCTCTACTCCACTGTTCTCTTTTCTATTTTCATGAGATTCTCTTTTCTAAAAATTTCTTATTTTTCTCACTTCCACATAGGGATGAAATATTTGATCCTTGACTGTCTGAGTCTTGCTTATTTCACTTAGCATGGTGTTCTCCAATTCCATCCAAAATGAAAATGATGTAGTTCTTTATAACTGAGTAAAACTCCATTCTGTATATACGTAACATTTTCTTTATCCATTTGAATATATATATATATATATATATATATATATATATATATATAGTCCATTCTCATCTGATCACAATTTTTTTTTGTATTTGCTAAGATTTGCTTCATATCCTAATATATGTTCTATTTTGGAGAATGTTCCATGTGCATCTGAGAAGAAAGCAACTTTGGTTGCTGATGGATTAAATATTCTATAGATGTCTGTTAGGTTCATTCAATTAATATTTTTTAGGTCTGAAGTATCTTTACTTTATTTATGATTTATTTATTGATGATATAGGTGTCTTACAATTACCCAATATTGTTATATTGAGATATATCTGAGTATTTTGTGAAGAGTTTGATTTACATAAGTAGGGACTTCTACTTTTGGGGCATTATTATTTACAGTAGTTACATCTCAGTGTTGGATTGTTTCCTTAATGAGTAGGATATGGACATCTTTGTCTCCTCTGATTTATTTTGGTTTGACATCTGCTTTGTCAGGTATGAAAGTTGCTACTCCAGCATGATTTTGGTCTCCATTTACATGGTATATCTTTGTCCATCCTTTCACCTTCAGACTTTGAATGTCTTTGCCTACAAGATGAGTCTCTTCAAAATAACTTATGGTTGAGTTTTGTTATTTTAATCCCACTCTGCTCGTCTATGTCTTTTAATTGAAGAGTTGAGATAATTTATATTCAATTTTATTACTGACAGGTGATTATTATTTTCTCCCATTTTGATTTATTCTTAATGTTTAATTCAGATTTGGTTTTTCTCCATTCGCTGGTACCAATGCTTTATTTTTCTTTCCTTTGCATGCAATATTTTATTAAGAATTTACTGTAGTACTGGCTTAGTAGCCATACATTCTTTTAGTTTCTGCTTATCTTTGAAGTTTTTTTATTTCATCTACAATTTTGAAAGATAGCTTTGCTGGATACAGCAATCTTGGTTAGAAATCATTATCTTTCTGGGCTTGGAATATATTACTCTAAGCCTTACTAGCTTTAAGAGATTGGACTGAGAGATCACTGGCTTACCTCTAAATGTGATCTGCTGTTTTTCTCAGGTGGCTTTTATAATTGTATCCTTGTTCTGTATATTAGACATTTTAATTATAATGTGTCTTAAAGAGCATCTATTTTATTTTTGTCTATTTAGGGTTTTAAATCCTTCTTATATTTGGGTTTCCATATCATTTCTTAGGTTTGGATTTTTTCTGATATTATCCCACTGAAAAGGTTGTGCATTTCTTTAATTTGTATTTAATATCTTATCCTAAGCAATGATTCTTAGATTAGGTCTCACATTATCTGATTGCTTTAATATTATTGTCATGGTCTCTATCATCTTTTATTTTTCTTATTGCTGATTGTATTTTTAAGATTATATACTTGTTTTGAGGCCTAAAAAATCTATCTTCTATGTATTCTCATCTATTGAAAATGCTTCAATTGAAACTTTAATTTGATTTATTGAATCTTTCATTATCAAGGTTTCTATTTTATTATTCTTCCAGATCTTTATCTCTTTTTTGAAATGTTATTTAATTTTCATTATTGTCTCTATTAATTTGCTCCTTAGATTTTTGTTTGGTTCATTGGTCATTTTAACTATGAACTTTCTCAGTTCTTTATTCAACATTGCCTTCATTGTGTTGCCAAAGGGTCAGTTGATGAAATGTCAGAAACTATTTGGGGTGACTTGTTTTCTTGCTTGTTCATATTATTTGTATCACTACCCATCTGCTGTGATGATTATCTCTTCTAATTTTATGCAAGGAAATTTTCAGTGAACTTGTTTATCTTTTACTGAGAGTCCTGTGCTGGGTGAATAGCTAAGTGTCAATACTTCCATCTGCTTTGCCCACTACCAGTACCACTTTGAGAGAAGACATTAAACCCTATTAATTGCTCACTTCAGAACAAAACCATGCACTAATAAACCTTAGGGAAAAAGACTCAATGAAATGGTTCTCCATAATATCTCCAAGTGTAAAATGTGAGTAATGTTCTTGAAGAGGTTGAAAAATTAGGAATTAAAGATAATAAAATTACTATTAAACTATACAGTTGTTGAAAGTGAAAGAGAAAAGATGTAAAAATAAAGAAGAGAGAAAAATAAAATAGGATAAACTAACATAAACTGAAGTATAAAGATGGGGAGGATTGAGATAGAAATCAGTGACACAAGAGGAAAAAGATTAAGAGGAGCAAGTGTAAGTAAGCCTGAGTGAGCAAAGAAGGATTGCAAGTAAAGCTTTAAAACATTAGAAGAAATACAGTCAACTGGGTCGAAGACTTTATATCAAATACTAAGGAATGCTCATTGATTTGATATGAAATATAATATGTGTAAGATCAAAACTAACAGAAGTTTTTCATGATATTACACACTGAGCTATTTGAGATGGGGCAATTTCTTATTGAGTTTTCCTGGTTTGGATTTCATCAGGATTTGGTACCTTTAGAAGATCCCCATGGCACTTCAGCTTTACCTTTAATTTTCCCTGGGTATGAAAGTAGTGATCACATCAGCACACCTCTGATAGGAGACATTCTCCAATCTTTGGTGTGTCCATGTACATACATACTAGTTTTCTGGAAGGTCAGAGAAGACAGTCTCTAACTGACTGGAACTTAGCAGTGATGTTACTTCATAGGAGATGCAGTCTTTATGCCCTCCTGAAGAAAAGCTACATGTACCCAGAGCTGTCACATCTGGTAAGGGCCCCCTTGTGTGTGTTTTGGAATGTATGGAGTGTTGCAGACTAAGGTAGAGGTATAAAGGTCTGGCTGAATTAGTGCTGGGTGGCCCGTGGAGGTGCAGGGTTGATGTTTCCTCTGGGGTTCACAGGTGGCAGGCAGATCAGCTGGCTTGTGTCTGGGAAGATGGGGCAGTGGCTGGTGTCTGTGAGATGCTCTTCAGTAAGGCCCTTTGTGGGGTGTTATGCCTTGCCTATGCATGATGTTATCCACTGGCTGCTTGGGGTTAACCTCAGGAAATGCCTTCTATGGGTTCCTGAATATAAATGAATATTAACTAGCAACTCTGGGATTTGTGGCTGTATATTGCTAGAGCACAGGAGTTTCTTCCCTGGTTGCTGTGTTCCTGAGGAGCCTCTGGTGCTTGTTAGCTAGCCCAGAGGCCCCAGTCCGCACACTTAGCAGGCACTGTTTTCTGGCCCTTCTGTTAGGTGCAGGAGTGCAAGGCCCTGGCTGCTATGGATCACTGAGTCCCTCTGCTGGGGCTTGTTGTTTAAGCATCTGGTGACTGCAATTGTGAGGCTGCAAATCCCGGCTGTCTGTGGAAAGTCTGGGCATTATTTTAGCATAATAGCCTTCACTCTGGCTGCTGCAGGTCACTAGAAACATTTTTTCTTGTTTCCTGATGGGTATTTTATCTTTAGTGAGCAAAAATATTTACTATTTATTAAATCATCGATAATAATCATTTGTGTCTTTGATGGCATGCAGGAGCTTATTTCCCAAATAAACTTAAAATCTAAGAGGAGAGATAAAAATGCCCATTGTCTGTTTTTTAAGTGCTGTAGGTCAGGTACAACCCATAGATGTACAGAGATGAGGAAAGAATCACTTTCAGATTGAGTGAGCAAAAACACATCCTGGAAAAGAGTGTATTTTCACTCACTTATTCATTCAACAAACATACGGATGTCCTACCTGCCCAGACAGGTTCATCTCAGGAGCACAGAAGAGAAAAGCAACATATGATAGGGATAGTGAGTACATCACAGTTTTTTCCCAAAGGTGGTATGATAATTCATAAAATTAGAAACCAAAATCAGTCACTGATGTGAGATAATGCAAAGAGCTTAAAACTTCCATCATTGCATAGGGCCATGAATATCTGCTTGGCAGTGCTTTGACCATCAATAAAGTAATTTTACTGTGCATTTAAATGTCTCCCATGTTTTAGTATTCTCAGATTAAATCAGAGGAAGTGAAGTTTCACTAATGTAAGTAAGCAATAGAATGATAACTACTGTGCAATTGAACATATAAAAATATTATGATAACTTGCTTATTTCTTAGGTTTGCACATTACTTAAAGGAATAACACATTTTTAAAAAATTCTCAACACATTCTGAAGTTAGCTTAATTTTTTGCCTGTAATTTATATACATGTTATTATTTGTTTTTTAATTTTACCATTTTTAATGAGGTATAACTGACATCCAATAAACAATATATATTTAGAGTACACAAACTGATAAGTTTTGGACATATGTCCATACCCAGAAAGGTATAACTGTAACCAAGATAATGAACACATCTATCATGCCCAAAAGTTTCCTCATGCCCCTTGGTAATCCCTTCTTCCTGCCCCTCCCTTAACTTCAGGCAATGCAGTTTTGCTTTCTGTGATAATAAGTTCACATTTTCTAGAATTTTATATAGATGAAATAATACAATATGTAATCTTATGTATGGCGTCATTCTTTCAACATAATTATCTTGAGATTCATCTATGTTATAGTATGCAAGATGAAATTGTGTAAAAATGATCTTATCTATAGGAAAATTAAAAAGTAATAAATTCACATTCTAGTTCTCCAAATGCCTAATATTTTAAAATAACCATTCACTCATTAATTTTACTAACTAAAAAATTCCCTTTAGATGTATAACTAAGTTTTTAAACATTTGTGACAAAATTGTCTTTAGATCCTATAACTATCCTAATTTTTCCTATTCATTAAGATCTTTTTTTTTTTACAGTATCAGTTCACACATTCATTTTTATGTTTTCTCACTGCTAAGGAGAGAGGACAGCTTGCATATCAAAACAAACAAAAAACAGATGATGCAGCAAAGAGGAAAATATGGACAAGGATGTCATTGTTGCAGGAGGTCATCAAGCCATAGAGATCCTGTAGACCATTTCATACTCTAGGTCCCTTTGCCTTCAGCCTGATCTTTGGTTCATTAGATTCATAGAATAGTGAAGTGATTCAAATCTACTTTCCCAAGGGACATAAGCCTGCATAGGCTAACCCAAATAACACTTGGATGCTTTCTATGAATTTCTACCACTGGACATAGAGTATTTGAAACGAGGTTCAAGGATTTCCTGGGCATTATTCATATCCATCCCTAGCCCCAGTGTAGGCCAGAAGATCAGTGACTTCAGTCCACATTAGAATCTACTTTTTATAAGTTTATGTGGAGATCCAAGAAACCTTGAATGGCAGCAAATATTAGGCATGATTTCCAATTCAGTAGGAGCCTAGTGAAGTCATCTTTCCTTAGAAGTTCTCCCTTCATTGGGTGTTAAAATATTCCAGTGAAGCAAAGCCCAGAGTCATAGTGGCAGGAAAAAAAAGGTCCAGTAAATGCAATCAGTGAGGCACAGAACTGACCAAGGATGCCTTCACAACTACCCCTGAACACTATTCTACTGTCCACCTCTAACTTCTGTGGCAGACTCTAGAAATCATAGCTGCTTTCCAACTACAGTGGAATTTACCTGTTTCTCCCTCTGTGCTATAGTATGGACTTGGAAAGTCCTCTGAAAGCCCATGTGTTGAAGAGTTTGTCACCAGCCTGTGGTAATATTGGGAGGTGATGGAAACTTTGGTAGTGGGTCCTAGTGGAGGATAGTTGCATTCTTGAGACAATGTACTTGAAGGGGATGTTGGGATGATTGTCTCTTCTCCTCTCCCTTTGCTAGTTCCTAGTCACATGAGGTAAACAGTGTCCTCCACCATGACCTTCCACCACAATGTGGCCTAACAGCCACAGAGCCAAATGACTACAGACTGAAACCTCGGAAATTATGACTCAAAATGAACCTTTCCTCAAGTTGATTTTCTTAGTTGTTTTTTGGTAGTGACAGTAGACTAATGCAGTCATTCCATACTCAGCCCTGTGTCTGATAAACTGATTGCCAGAGTCCAGCCCAATACCTGAAACATTATACAAATGGGTGATTTCTCCAAAACTAAGGGGACATATGGGCACTGTTTAGCTAAGATTCACAACATCTGCTATTGTGTGTCCCTACCTAGAGATCAGTCATGGTTTCATTTCATCCTTATCACCTTTCTTAACACGGTCTTATAGTCAGCACTGAGTTAATCCTTTAGAGTAAATCAATTTATCCACTATCTCATTATTACTTTAAAGAATAGGAAGATGCTTCTGGGATTATTTAATTAAGTTCTCTCACTTTCCTTTTTTATACCTGAAGAAACACATCTTGTTACGCTCTCATACCTAACTGGACTAAAATTCCACAGTAAATGGAGAGCTTTTATGGAACAGGGACTGTGTTTCAACTTTAGAGCAGAGATAAATACTTTTGATTAAATGGAACTTGCTCATCCTTATATATTAATGAGCATATTATGTGTAGGTATTAAATTTTACAGTGATTATCTACTTACCCAAACCTCATTCCTCTCTCCACACTCTTGTTTAATGAAAGTTTCACCTGGTATAACTTTGTAGACACCAGCCTTGATAAAATCCCACTAGAACTTCTGCTTTGAGCTCTCCTAAAGCCGAGATCCATCCCATAGTCCTAGTGTTCTGTTCAGAGACATGTACATCTGTGTGGAAATAAGAACCCCAGGGAGCTTACTCCTGGACTGCCACCAACCTCAGTCTTTCTTTTTCTTATTTTTTTTTCCTTTTTTAATTCCTGGTTCATTCAACAAGTACATGTATCATATTGCAAGAGACATTATGGTGATTTTTAGATTTAGAATGAAACTATAAAGTTTCAAATATATTGAACTCCAAATATACTTATGCCATATATTATAATGCCACACAGTCAACAGTATGAAAATGTAGGTGCTTCTAAAAACAGAATTTAAAAAACCTCATCTCTCTATAAAAATGTTTCTTAGAGTAATGTAACATTAAATCTGGTGAATTAGGAGAGCAAAAAAATATTTTTTACTTTAATTTTCTTTCACAGACATATATTAGAAAAATGCATGACTGAAGTCATATAACTTAAGAATACATTTTAAAAATTTTTAAAATGCATTGAAATCTATTACAGCCTCTCAGCATAATGAAGTATCCATTATTAAAGAATGAGCATTGTGTCTAATCTATGTCATCAAGTTTGTCAACATGAGATGTGTTTTATCTTCATTGTAGTTACCAGTTGACTGAAGTACGAATAAAATACAATCAATATTTTTAGAAAGTCTGCTGGGAAGAGAAAGGGACATGGGTGAAGGCTTAAAATTTAGTCTTCATTTGATGTCATGAGACAGGGGTCAAAGGAATTGTAATTGAAGACCTTTGACCAATCCAATCTTGCATAACCTTGGGCAAGTTATGAATTCCACTGTTTTTCAGGGTTCTCACTGATAATGTACATGACTTTGAAATCTCTAAATTCTGTTTCCTGCCTGTGAAACTGATACCATCATTTAAGCACTACCTTACTTTGCTCAGTAAAGTGCTCCTAATCCTCAATGAATCTCTTGAATTCTTGGGCAAAAATCTTTCCTCCTTATCTAAACTCTGCTGAAGGAGATCAGTTAGTGAAAGGTTTCTGGCAGGGTATCAAGTATTTTAGTGAATGATCCTTGGTTCTATTGTCAGTCATATATTGCTAGATTTGTCAATTTGTGATTGAACACAATGGGGGTAACAATATTTGCAAAAATAAAATTTCAAAAAATAAAGCATGTTATACAGTAATTGACAATTTTTGTTTTTAACTCAATGTCTCTAAACTTCCATTAAAAGGTTTTTTTATAAGATGTAAGTAAGTCTTCCAGGAAAAAAAAAATGTTTCTGATATAGGTGATATAAAGGGCTAATTACAATTTTTAAGCTGTCTTTTGAATATTTCAGTCTCCAATAAGAAATATTAGCATACTTACCCAAAATTTTACATTTTAAAAGAATGTAATATTATAAGGTAACACAATAAATTAGGTATATGCTTTTCCATTGTTCCTCATTTGCAATTAACTTTAATAGAAAATCAATGAGTATTCTAGGAGAAAAATGCACTTCATTGCCTTATTCTTTATTGTACACTCAACTTTAGAGATATTTCATGTCTAAAATAGGAAATGTAGCATGCTTGAATTCACAAAATGAATAAGAACCATGATCAGTTCTCCAGAAAATAACCAATTGAGCAGACACAGAACAGGGTGGTTGCAATTTTATTCTAAGAATTATTTATCCTAACAATGCTTTCCAAAAAATAAAATTAAATAAAGTATATTATAAGCCATCTTTGTTTTACCTTTTAAACTGAAGATTCCTTCAAACATAATTTTAGAGGATACAGTACTAGAATGTGTGAGTACTTTGAACATTTAAGAAATGTTTAATAAGTAAATGTTATTTCATCACAAGCATTTAGGGCCATTTAACTGATACTTAAAGTCTTTTGAATCAATAATCCTGATGTAAATAGGAGAAATTGTCCAGTCCAGTCAAAGTCCAGGTCCTTGATATCTGGAACAAAGAATTGAGTGAGACACACAGAAGTAACAGAGTACAGATTTACCGAAGGAGAAGATAGCACTCCATTAGGTAGAACGGAGTGGGCAGAGCATGAGAGAGAGGGAAGTGGGCGGAGGGTAGAAAGCCTCAAGGACTCAGTGCTCAATGTCTGGAAATTAGGGTCTGGTATCCTGAACTGTGGGGCATTCTATTCCTTATGCAGACCTATTTGAAGACCTTACCCCGTTTTCTCCCATTGGTTATCTTATGATACCTGATTAGAACATTTTCCAAGACTCCTCACCATATGTTACTTTAGAAAACCTAATTACAATACTGCTCACTTTACTTCCATTGGTCATTTGAAAATTTGAACCTCTGGCGGGAGTTGTCATGATGATAAGTTCTCAGTGGTGGGACTTGTCATGGTAATGGGATTCATTGTAAATAGGGACAGGACTCATTTTCTAGTCTTGTCTTCCACCAGCTGCTTTCTAATAACCTGTCTCCATCTTTTGGTGTCCCTGAACTTGTACCTAATAAAATCATACAAAACCAATAATTTGTGGGTTTTGTCTTAAAAGTCTCTAAAGTTGCAAATATGTTTTCTAATACTTGTGGTTGTAAACTTATAGTAGGAATTTTTCTGTGTTTCTGCAAGACCCAAGAAGTTTTCAGTGGAACTGACTTATTTTCAACCTAGAATTGATTTCAGACAGGATGGAGTTGATTCATTACCATTGGCATGGTGATTTAATCATGGAGAAATAGCCTAAAAAGGTCTGGTCAGAGTAATGACTGGGATATGCCTAGTGGCTAGGTGAAATGATGCTGTTTCTCTCCTTGACAACTATTGTATGGATGTGGGGCTTGGGAAGGCTGTGCTTTCCTCTGCCATGAGCAAAGCCCCTGGACTTTAATGCCAGAACATGGAAAAGAGTGTTGAACCCTGCTGGAAACTTGACAAAGTCCAGGATCATATACGTACAAGTTCTTTTCATTTTGTAACAATTTAATAATTTTTTTACATAATGAATGCGATAGGTTTTTGAAGCCTACACTGAGCTATCAATCAGTTAAAAAGCACTATTCCTAGTGGGAAAACTAGTTTGTTATTTTAGAAACTATTAAATTTAAAATTCGAGGTGACTAGCCATTTAAAAGTTGAATATGCAGACTTTGAAGTAACTAGTAATGTGTTTAAAGAAAAATTCCCTTTTTAACAGAATGAATCAGACTTCCTTTTTAAAAATATCATTTCACAGCTTTCTGTCTTTTATACTAATACTGTTGGCTATTAAGTCAATGCTGAATGAGAAACAACATCCAAAGAAATATTTATGTAAACTTTAATCTTTATAATAAATATACATGCACATATGTATCTATCTATATATTTTTAAATAAATTAGGACAAAATAATTTGATTTATTTATCCTGTATTCCTGGCATTTAACAACATATATACCCTGCCTGCTAAATATATGCCTCCTAAATAAATAAAGAATAATGTGATTAAATACTGCATTGTCTTTATAGAAAGAAGTGGGTACAGGGGTTAAAAACTGTATCCATTTCTCTTAAAAAATATTTAGTGGAGAGGAGTTCCAAGATGGCGGCCTAGGCAGACGCTGCGGTCAGTCTCTCCAGAGCCAGAGATTGAAGTTGTGGAAATACCATCTCCCAGCCAGCTTCTGGACATCATCCTACAGCTGCCCCGGCAGGAATTTCACTTGCGCGTGAAAGCAGGGCCACCAGGCAGCAGCCACTACCACAAGCAGCGCGTCTTCGGCAGCAAG
>CM053412.1:54496845-54546810 GCA_028644305.1 Xerus rutilus | reverse complement strand
TGCTTTAGGATTCAGAGTTTCCTTGCCCCAGGGCTTCAAATCTCCTTAGTCCATCTCTTCACGCATGTTTAAGGAAACTTAAACCTCTTTTTCAGGCATTAGTCTAAGCCAAGAATTTTCTTCATCCTCCCACCATGAAAATCTACTTGACACACTTATCCTTTACCTGTCATTTAAGCGTTTCCCTCTGAAACTGTGCCAGAACACAGGTTTATACTGTCCAAGTCTAGTAAGAAAATCTGGGAAAAAAATATGACACTCTTCTGTGGATCTTTGTTGAGTGCTTTTCCATTCAGGTTGTGCCCTTTATTTTTTCCACAGTCCTCATCTCCTTTAGATCATTCTGGACACAGCATGCACATGCAGACATGCATACTACATTCATAACCATGCACATTAAATACACAGATGTGCACATTACACATGTGTGCAGACATAAAACACACAGATTTGCACATTATGCATATGTGCAGACTTTCACATCAAACACATCAACATGTGCAATACAGAGATATGCATATTCCATACATGCAAGCATGTGTATCACACACACATGCAGAAGTACATAACCAAAATTCATCCTTTTAGGAAACATTTTCTGAAATAAGTACAAAGGATACAATAATGAGCAAAATGTGGTCATTACCCAAATGAAGCAAATGGTCTAGTGATGGAGACAACAAACAATTATAAAATAAAAATATCTATTTATATTCTTTAATAACTGAAATGGAGGATTGGAGCACAGAAATTGCACAACAGAGGGACTTTCCATAATCTGGGGATCATAGAAAGTTTAGAAATGTTCTTAGAAAATGAAGAGAACGAATTAGTCAGTGAATGAGAGGAGGGAAAGGATGTTTCAAGGAGAGGGAACAGTATATGCAAAGATCTAATGATATGAGGGAATTCTTGAAATTGCTTATGAAAAGGAGGCAGAAGCCCCAGGAATCCTCTGCAATAAAACTATTTAAAATACATGTACTTGTAATGGTGTGTCAAGAAAATCCCATTTTTATATATAAAACCCTGTTTATTTTTTGTATTGTCTAGATTTTAAAAACTGTACATTTTGTCCATTTGGAAAGCTTTAATTCAATGTCTCAATATCTGCAAGGGCTGGAGTTGGCTCTCTGCTGTTTTTCTTAAATCACATGAACTTCAACTGCACTTGGCTTTCTGACAGACAAATAGCAGATTGATGGCATGCTTTAGCTTTAACCTCCTCAAATTCTAAGAAAGAGCACATCTTAAAATATATGTGTTGATAGATGATGAACTGAAATGTCACTTGCAGAGTCATTTCAATGAACAACCTTTAGAAGCAGAAAAATGAACAAGTGGAATTGCTCTAAGTTTTGTTTTATAAAGGCTCTCTTACCTAATATGACTTCTGTCTGGGTTTTACAGGAAAAGGTCAGATATTTATAGTGCCTTGTTTCTGCTAAGAAAACAAGATCCTGGTCTTGTATAATTTTAAAGTATAAAGTTAGAAATTCTTTAAGAAATAAATACATGTGTTGAGGGTGTAATTCAATGGTAGACTGTGTGCTTAGCATGCATAAGGCCCTGCGTTCAATCCACAGCACCAAACATGAAGAATGAAAAGTGGGGAGGATAAATGTCCAAAGTAGATTGTATAAGACAGACAATGTCAGACACTGAGTTTTAAAGGTCCTAGATCTTGTCAACTGATTATGACTGGAGAAAGAGGGCATTGTTTATTTTCTTATTTTCCCAAAATCAAATGCAATTCCAGATTAAAAAATTAGATTTTTTCCTTGTTATGCCTTCATAGCTGTGACTATATCCACAATTCAGTTATAGAAGGGTGTCTATGAACATTGATGTTCCCTGAGTCCAGCTTCTCCTCCAGTCTGGTTTATTACTTGACCCTCATGAACTTTTAGAGTAGCACCAGGCTGGGAAAGATACTCTGCCCCTCTTCTATCCTGATAGATGTCTTGGATCTGTCTCTAAATCAGTCCCCGCCCTTCACTTTCATATCTTAGTGTGTCCTCCATCATTGTGGCTACATGCTCTAGAGGTCAACCCTCTCTCTGGCCTGGACCACACTGCCCTTAGTTGTCCTCTAAATCTGCACAGATTTTTCCGTCTTGCTTCATCATATCTTTTATCTTAGACCTTCATCCCTGTAAACTGACTTTGGTCTCCTTTGCTAGATCTGGCTTCCTTGATTTCTGAGGACATCCCAGATCTGATTTGCTTAGGACCTCCTCTTCTGATATTTTCCCCCCTCTACAGTGAGTTCTTTAAAACCCTTTCTGTTTATCTGGGTCTTTTAATACTCAGGGAGCCACTGACTTTGACATCAAACATCTTTGACAGGTGTGACCAATCACTGAGCATAATCTAGCACCATCTCTGCTTCTAATAAAAGCTGTAACTAAATTAAACTAGAGCATGCACTTGACCATTCTTGTGTGCTATTGGCCTGACATAGGTAAAAGGATCTCTGGGAACACATTACATTGCCAATTACAATGTAATGCTTTATATATTGTTAGGCCTATTCTCTCATAAAGTGCTTTTCTTACCCAATTCAAAGGGCAGGTATCTGGTGCCCCTTACCTAAAGGATTGATTCAAAGTCTCCAGGATAGTTCTAGGATCCAGGCTTTAGAGTAGTTGGCTCAGATACTGATATCTGGGGAGGTGACAGAAGAAGTGTTGCTGAGAGGGACTCTTGCAGATCAAAGTCCAGGCAGATGGTCCTCCTGAGACATCCTATAAAGGGAACTAAAGTGAGATAAGGGCAATGGACATCTAATATCAAAGTCTAGTGAGGAGATTTGAAGCACTAACAGTGAAATGAAGCCCTGAGAGAAATTCCCTGAGTTGCAGACATAGGCATTTAGAGTCTCTGAGATTCTGAGGAATTTAGGGGGAAAGGGATAGACTTCTCAAACACCAGCAGAACGTCCACAAATACCCCTCATATAATATGGAAATTCTTGAGGTTTTAGTGACTTGAATCTAGGAGATGTTAAGGATGGAAAAGGTACTTGTCCTCCTCTTCCATCATGGCTGATGTTTGGGTTCTGTCCCTAAATCTGACCTTGTCTTTCACCTTCATATCATTAGTCTAGATCCTCCATGTTTTTGGCTGAGATGATCAGCTCCCAACCTAATAGTATAAGGGCAATCCTTAGCCTGAGCAACATTCTTTTGTTTTATTTGATTATTTTCCTTTAATACCCCCTCTGCCAGCACAACAATTTCAATACAGGAACACATACACACTTTCTTAAGCAATAACTGGAGTTTGTGTGCTTCTCTGTACATAATTGTATTCAATTTTGCTATTAATTTTATGTTACTTCCTACTTTTTCATTCAACATTATGGTTTTTAAATCTACTAAAGATTTCGGACTCCTGTATTACTTTAGACTGTTGCATGTTCTAACAGAGCCTTCATGGATCAACTTTTAAGTCACAAAACTGGAAGTGATATAAATCCAATTCTGCTGTTTCTACTGACATTGTGGGGAACACTATATATGTTCAACAGTATGGAGCTGTTGAAGAATATTTTCATGTGAGACTTTGGACCTTAGAGGCTACCTAATTAATGGGCATTGTTAGAAAACATATTGATTTTTGGATAAAAAAATTATTTACTTCTAGAAGAATCATTAATATCTAAGAATCCCAGTTCTTCAGTTAAAGGGTTCTAAGAAATATACTTTTCAAATAAATGGGAAATTATTAGAATAACTAAGATTTAGAAAATAAAGTATTTCAGAATGCAGCAATAGCTTAGGTAATCCAGTGGCATCTGCAGTGACTGACGAGGATCTCTGAGAAGCTGGCAGAGATAGAACAGTTTCCATGATGGTCAGTGATCTCTGATCCCTGCTGGGCTCAAAGGTTCGTAGGATTAACTCACTCCTGAGCTGAACAATTAGTAGCCCAGAAACTGAACTCATTCTACAAATGTGTTTTGTTTTGTTGTTCCCTAAAATAAATTTCCTGTCTGCATTTGAAAATGAAATTATTTATACAAACCTAGGTTATCAGCTTCTTGTTGAAAAATGTTTGGAAGCATTGTGGCATGGATGGAAGCACCTTGCATGATAAATATACACTATGAAATATTACTCAGCATTAAAAGAGAATAAAATTATGGCATTTGTGGTCAATGGATGGAGTTGAAGAATATCACACTAAGCTAAGTAAACCAATCCCAAAAAATCAAAGGCTGAATATTCTCTCTCATAAGTGGATGTTTATCCATAATGAAAGGAGAGATGGGAAGAATGGAGGAACTTTGATTGGGCAAAGAGGAGGGAGGGGAGGAAAGGGAGCATCAAGGCAGGAAAGGTGGTGGAATGAGATGGACATCATTGCCCTAGGTACATGTATGACTGCACGTATGGTGCTACTCTACGTCATGATCAACCAGAGAAATGAACAATTGTGCTCACTGTGTACAATGAATCAAAATGCATTCTGCTGTCATAAATACGTAATTAGAATAAATGAATAAAAAGTTAATATCTTCCAAGCTTGATGACAGTTGGTCAGATGCAATAAAAGCTGCCTTTAAGATGAGGCATGAGATTCTCTGTCACACCACATTACACACCCACCTCCCACTGTGTATCCAACACTGAAACTGAGCATTTTCTGTTTGTTGTATTTATCATCTACATTCTCTCACTCATCTCATTTGCCTTCCTCTAAGAGCAATATAAGTATATGACACATACACCATCTCAAGAGAGAATACCCCATGAATAAACGACTATGGGTAATTAATAAGTCAAGAGATTCAGATTTGTGCATCAGGCTTTTCAGATATGAGCTCTGCGACCTCAGTACAGAGGTAATCTTTTATAAAGTTAGTGATTTTGGATCAGTTCCACATTTCCAAACCAAACATTGATCTTCATAGGGAACTAATAGGTATGCAGTGAAAAATATGATTAAAATGAATTTTTCATCTAAAATGATGAAAATTCTATTTTCAAATAAATTGCCTTGTATGAAAACTTCATCGTGCCAACTCCATAATATGTATCTCTAGCAAAGAACTCAGTGATTAACATAAATTTTGTTTTTTGATATTTTCTTTACTCTCCCCACTTACATGTATCATTTTCATGTTAAAATTAACACATCTAAGTTCATAATCTTGATCTCCCTAGTCCTGTTCCTATCCCAACTCCCAGATATCAAAACTATCAAGTCAGTCACTCAAGCAGAAATATTTGTAACATGTTTGGTGCATTCCTTTCCAAATTTATCCATTCTGCCAGTTATTTCTGTCCCTGTATCAGTTATCAATTATGTTGTAACAAATGATGCCAACCTTTAAAGGCTTAAAACAGAAAAAAATTATTAGTACATAGTTCTATGGATCAGTGACTTGGACCACTACAAGTATATCTTCTGTCTTGGAACACTATAGGTATATCTGCACTCAGGGGGCAGCACTTCACAAGCAGATTGGCTGGGGGCTGGTCAGCTGGGAGGCCTTAAATGTTACTGCTTATGTATGTTACACATAGTATAATCCTTCCTTAGGCCAGCCTTACCCTTCTTCATATATTGATCTAAGGGCAGCAAGAGGGCAAATGCTATTATGAAAACATTCTTCAAGTCCTTGCTTCCATCACATATGCTAATGTCTTATTGATCAAAAAATGTCAGCTAGACAAACCCAGAGTCAATGTGAGAGAGACCATACAAGCCAGTCTTGGTGGTTCACACTTATAATCTGGCAACTCAGGATGCTGGGGCAGGAGGATCGTGGGTTCAAGATCAGGCTCAGCAATTTAGCAAGACCCTGTCTCAAAATGTAAAAAAAAAAAAAAAAAAAATTAAAAATGTATTTGGGATGTAGCTCAGTGGTAAAGTGCCCCTGAGTACAATCCCTAGGAGAGAGAGAGATACCGAGGGAGGGACCTCATTAGAATGTGATTATAGGTGAGGCATGGACCACTGGGACCATTGCTGTGACAATATTTCCCAAGCTCCAAAAGTAAGCTCAAATCATTCTGACCTTCCCATATCTCCATATAACCTGGCTCATCTAGGATCCAAGTCACTCTCATTTCTCCCTTGAAATTACAGTAGGTTCCTAATTGTCTTTTCCCTAAGTTCACAGACTTTTAATCTATTTTTCACAGGAGCATAAATATGTCATATTAAATGTAAATTAAATGATTTCATTCTTCTGTCAAGAACCCTTGAAAGATTTGCCATTGGATTTAGAATGCAAAGTAGGTGCCTTCTTTGAGCTAAAACCCTTCATAACACTGTTTCCATTTATCCACCCTACTCTTTTTTATTCCACTAATGTCACATTTACTATTTTTCCATTTTTTGAAGAAATCAGACTTTCTTTAACAATGCATCTTCCCATTGTCATTTATGTCCTCTGCCTTGAATACTCTTTCTTTAGACTCTGCATGACTTGGCCACATCTGGGATCTCACTGAAGTAGGGTCTTTCAATTATTCTCTCTCAATCCTAGTTTATTTTGAAGCACTTTGTCAAAATTCTTTGTGTGTATGTGTACATTTTTCATTTACATGTTAGTTCTTTTATCTATTAGTTCATAAATATATGACAATTGCCCAGTGACTTTTTGTTTTGCTTATTTTTGTACTTCACATGCCAGTGACTCACAACATACCATTGCAGAGATTTGTCTGAAATCTGTGTTCAATAGTGACACTGAGTAAATAGTTCATATTGTACCCATAAGCTCCAGTTATTATTCTAGGCATTTTTTCAGATGTGGACAATGTTTGGGAATTGCTGAACATATTTTTTATAGACACAGCCCGATCCTGAATTCTGCTTTTCCACTTTCACATTTTTCAGAAGCCTAGGTTCTAATATACACAATAATATAGATTAACCTCAAAAACATTGTGTTGAGGAAAAAAAGGCAGAAAAAATTTTTCACTGAATGATTCTAGTTCTCAGGAAAAGAAGTTGATTGGAAAGGGGTAGAAGTAATGTTTTGGGGTGATGGGTGCATTCTGTATCTTGATTATAATATTGGTTAACAGACATGTAGTTTTCCCCAAACTCATGTCTACACACACTCACAATAGCAAATTTTATTGTATATAAATAATAATGAATAAAGTTAATCTTAACATTGCTCAACAAATATGTTACCAGTTAACCTCAAAGCATATTTAGAAATTTTATCCATACCATTAAAGTACAAACTTTAGAACAGTTTTGATACTAAGCTTTATTATTTTTATTTCCTTCAGACAAATTAAATTATATTCCCAACAAACTGCTATCTCTTGAATTTATACAGAAGTTCAAAGAGAAAGGAGAGGAATTATGCATTTATTTGTATGACTGTTATCAACGGGAGATCAGCAAAGGAAAGGGACCAAGAGGTTGTGGGGAAGGAAGGGAAAAGTTCTGGAGATTTACAGTGGCCAAATTATAGTGTCATATTAATATTATGTGCATGTTAAAACAAATCCCATTAGTATGTACAATTATAATGCACCAATAAAAATAAGGAGAAAAAAATAAATACAAAGTAAAAGACAAAAAGAGGAAATACTCATTTACTTGCATGACTATTATGAAGTTATAATATTGGAACAAATGACCAAATTTCATTCATTCTGCAGGAAGCATAGGTTGTTACAGGAACTGGCACATTTTGGCCTGTGGTGTACACATAAACTTTCAAGTGATTCTTAGGATGTCAAATTAGAGAGGAACCTGAGCTAAGCAAATCCTTTTTCTTCTACATAGAAGAAAAATGAACCCATCCCAAACATTATTAAAGAACAATTGATAAATAATTATAATTTTCTATTGAAACCTGATAGACTTCAAATACACATGAAGTTAAAATTAAACATTTTGATTTTCAAATACTGGAAAAATAGCCAGACTCAGTGGCATGAGCCTACAGTTTTAGCTACTCCGGAGGTTGAGGCAGGAAGATAGCGTTAGCCTAGAAGTTCAAGGCCAGTTAGGGCACATAGGAAGACGCTTGTCTCAAAAATAAATAAATAAAAATTGATTATTTTCAGCCCAAACTGTGCTTCCACTTTTAATCTAATCTACTTAAGAGACAAGCATTCTTCCAAACATCATGCCAAGTTTCAGAACTCACTGTCTGTGTGAAGTCAATTAACCACAAAAGCGTGCACTATCATATATATTTGTTACAGTTTCAAAAACCCAACTTCATAAAAAATTAGTTTTTTAAAAATAAATTTTAAAAAATCTTTGAGAAAAACTCTTTTTTTCCTATCTACTACGATAAGGCTTTATATCTTTACCACAGACTAAAATTGTAGTGGTGTGGTTGATTATTTCCTACTAATATCATTCCTTTCCTTAGTCTCTAGGAAAATGGAAAGATAAATGTACTAAAAGAACACTGTCAACACAAATAATTTTGAGCATTGCTTGCATTTACACAAATTGCTAGTTAAAAATTAATTCCAACAAATATAAAAAGGACAAATATTCTTTTTTTAATAGTCAAAGAATCTAAATAGGCATTTCTCAAAAGAAGACATAAAATTGGTCACAAAAAGATGCTCACCATTACTGATTGTTATGGAAATGTGAAGCAATACAACAGTTGAGAATGCACTAAAATGGCTGAAGTAAATAGGACAGATAATAAGTGTTGGTCAGGATATGGAGAACTTGCAACTCTCATATATTACTTGTTGAATTGTAAAATGGGGAAGCCACTCTGTACAATAGTCTGTCAGTTTCTCCAAATGTTGTTTGTGACTATATGACTCAACAATTGTACTCCTAGATATATAATTAAGAACAAGAAAACACATCCACACAAAAATGAATAGAGAAAAGCAGCATTACTCACAAAAGTTAAAAAGTAGAAACATCCCAAATGTCCATCAATTGGTGACTGAATAAATAAAATTATAACCCAAACTCAGGAACATTCTTATTCTTATGATAAAAAGAACAAAGTGAATATACATATTACAACATGGATAAACTTGAAAACATCTCTCTTTGATTGTCATTACTGACAACATTTCATTATCTCCTATTTGGACTTCGAATTGCATGAACATTGAACTGTTTAGATATGTTTTACATGACTCTTGTTATTTTCTGTTCTTTTTTCCCCCATTATTCTTTATTTTTTTCTGTGTTTTACTTTAGACATTTCCTGTTGAGTAGTTCAGTAATATAATTCTATCTTATCTGCTCTTAAACCTGTGCTACTTAGTCTCAATTTCAGGTAATACATTATATATATAATGTATATATATATGCTTTATATTTTACAATGTGTCCAATTACTTGATAAAACTCTCCATCCATTCATCCTTATGTCTGTAATTTGCTCCACTTTAAAGTATTAGTCACAATATTTTAAAATTTTGTCTGCTTATGCCATTTTCTGAATCATCTGTGGAAATTTTGCTATTATCTGCTTTTCCCTATAGGTTTTAGCTATACTATATTAATTCTTTGCATATCTTATTAATTTTAATTGCAGGTGACACATTTTGATAAAAAGACCTTTGAGGATCCAGTTGGTATCTTCCATCATTTATTCATTCCATCTACCAGACAGACGTATTGAAAAAACTTGGTCCAACCGGATAAGTCAATAGATTTTGATTTGGAGAAAAATAATTTACCTCTTTTTCATTTCCCTTCCCAGGGGAGAATTTTCCTTCCCCACAGCTTTCAAATGAAAGACAGATGGGTCTTCTAAACACTATATTCTTAAAAATAGATAGTCTAGAACTAAAAGTACATTATCTGAAATTAAAGCACAAAAAGATGGGTTTACAAAAGACTCATGTTTGCCCTTTAAAGTTTTTTAGCTTAGTATTTTCACCTATAGGTCAATGACTTTAAAATCTTAAACTTCAATTTTACATTAAAGATACAAATAGAACAAGGAGAAAAAAGCTGTAAAACTGAGAGTTAACAAATTTCATGAGACAATGAAAGCAGGGCAGTTCAACTTACATGGATTTGAAAAAAAGGTGGGTGCCTGCAGGGAGATTTGCATCCTCCTTACCAATTGCCCTTTATGAATCAAGACATGTTTAGTAAGTTGTTAGAGCATGGGAGTGTGAGGCCCCTGAGGGTGCAGCTTTAGGGGAGGCATCACATCCTCTTGCAGACTTTTCTTCTGGGAATCTCACAAGTGGAACAGAAGGAGAACCCTCCCTGCAGAAGGAAACAGCAGCCAGAGCCCAAACCTCACCTTGACTTGGCATTCCTTATTTCTCCTAAACAGTAAGTCTTAATCCGGAAGTCTTAATAAGTTTTCTGGAAGGAAGATCAGTTAAACCTGTGGTCTGGGGCTCTGGGGTAAGGAAATGAGGCCACTGCTGAAACTGCCCAGATCCATCTCCCCAATGAACAAACTCCTCAACCTTCATAGAGAAGAGTACCAAAGCCACAGGCAAGAACACAGATGGAAACCCACCAAGGGAGAGCAGGACCACAAATGAGACCCACATCCTCAAACCCAGGTTCATAGAGATTGTCTAAAACTGAAATTTAAGTACAAAATGAGAGGATACCACCATCGCACCACCTCCAGCATGCTAACCAGCCTTGAGAAAAAAAATGTCGGTGAATAACACAGTGAATGCAGAGAGTGCAACATCACTGGTCATTAGGAAAAGACAAATGAAAGCTACAATTAGATACCAAAATTTGAATTGCTGAAAAAAAAAAAAAAAAAAACAAGACTGGAGGTGTAGCTCAGTAATAGATCACTTGCCTAGCATGTGAGAAACTCTGGATTTGATCCTCAGCACCATGTAATTAGAATAACAGTGGTGATGAGGATACCAAGCTACCAGGTGCCCATAAGAATGCAGAACAGGAATTCCTATTCATTGCCAGTTTGAATATAAAATGGCTTCACCACTTTGGAAGACAGTTTCTTATAAAGTTATATGTACACTTACTACAGAACCCAGGAAAATTTCTCATACACTTATCCAAGTTAATTGAAAATTGATATTCTTACAACAATGGTATTATGGTATGGACTTTAAATGTTTCCTAAAGGCCCATATACTAAAGGCTTGGACACCAGACGATGGTACTATTGGGAAGTCTTAGAAATTTTTCAAAGTGACATCGTTGGAGGCATGCACTTGAAGGGATATTGGGACCCTCTCTCCTCTACTTACTTCCCAGACATTGTGAGGTGAACAGGTTTCCTCCACCAAATGCTTCCACCAGAATGTTTTTCTTCACCACAGGCCCCAGAACAATAGGGTCCACCATGGACTGAAACCTCCGAAACCAGGAGTCAAACTTTTCCTCTAAGTCAATTTTCTCAAGTATTTTGTCATGGCAAAGAAAAGCTAACTAACATAAATTGTCTGCACATGATTGTTTATAATAACTTCATAGTTGCCAAAAAATTTAACTAATCAAGATGTCCTTGAACTGAGGGAAAGATAAACTGGTACACCTGAACAATGGGATATTGCTCAGAAATAACAAGCAATGGTCTGATAATTCACAATAACATGGATGAATCTTAAATGCTTTGTCTTAAGTATCACTCTCTATTTAGTTTTCCTCCTGATGAAAGCACAAAATATGTTGCAGTAAAAAACTGGTCTTGACCTGTAGTGACCAACCACATTCAACCCTCACTGTGAGCAGATATTTCTTTTCTAATTATTTTCAATAAGTACTAATTTTTACAACAAAACACAGAGATATTCTTTTGATTAAAATATTAAGAATCCACATTTTCCAGTAATTTGCAGCTGCTGATTTAAATAAGATACTGAAGATATTCTTCTCACATACCTGTGAGGCTATTTTTTTTATTGTTCTTTACATATGTAGACTCTTTACATGAGATAGGTGTTCTTTTGTTTCTTTTCTTTGACATTTTATATTTCAAATTGCAGCATTCCCATCTTGAGCACAGGGAGAAGAGAAGGTTTGAGACTGTTGTAGCTGACTCCTTGTGGACATGGTTTCAAAAGTCACAGCCACATAACCTTTCTTATCATCTTTTAAGCCCAACATTTGGGTTTTACAAGGATATTATTATTGTTTTTAATACTTTGTTAACCAAGAACTGTGATTGCTTTCAATTTGTTTAGAAATATATGGAAGTTTCAAAATGTGAAAATGACTTTAGTTGCTCTATACTTGTAATTAGAAAAAAGCTCAGAAAAATTAAGTATTTAATGTAAGTTGTATCCATGTCAACTTTCACATAAGAAAGATAGATGCAAAAAGTACACACTTACATGTAAAGAAATTATTTTGTAAAGTTGATTTTTTAGAAAGTATTATAAAACCTCAGAATTATTAACTTATACATACAACAAATGTATAATTATTTATTATTTATTATAATTATTATTATTTATTAAATGTTTCATTTGATATCTTATTTGACACCACATTATCTCTATTCAGAAATCTCAATGAATGGATAATAAGGTAATACCAGTTGATAAAAAAGAGTGGTTAGCAGTCATGAGTTAATGCACTTTGAAAATTACAAGAAATTCTCTAAATTAGCTGAAAATTAGAAATCAGATTTACAAGCAAGTTAGAAATCAGATTAACAAGCAAGAGAAAAGAGGATACTAAAAGTATACTTTGAGCTGCTCCCAATTCCAACTATTCCTACCAAAGTGCAAGAGAAAATAACATGCACCAAAGACAAGTTATGTATTTTATGCACAATACACACTGACAAGTAAACTACCACTAATTCAAATGCAAATACAAATAACAGGACCTGGAATCAATAATACCAATATCCTGCTATCTATACTATTTTAGTCAGCTTTGGTGGTATTGTGACCAAAATACCTGACAGATCAACTTAGAAGAGGGAAAGTTTATTTGCGGCTCACAGTTTCAGAGGTTTAGTCCATAGCTTGTGGACCTCATTGTTCTGGGCCCAAGGTGAGGCAGTACATGATAGAGAAAGGGTTCAGTAGAGGATAGCTGCTCATGGCAGTGTCAGGAAGGAGAGAGAGAGAGAGGGAGGGAGGGAGAGAGAGCAAGGGAGGAAATGGAGGGGAAAGAGAGAGAGAGAGAGGAAGAAACAGGCCATAGGAATGATAGGAATGATACTCCTTTACTGGGCATACCCCAGTGACCCACTTCCTCTAGCCACACCCCCCTACTTACAGATACCACCAAGTCAGTCCATTCAAACTGGGATGAACTGATTAGATATAGCTCTTATGATTTAATCATTCACCTCTGAATATTCTTGCAAAAACATAGGAGCCTTAGGAAGACACCTCATATCCAAGCCATAACAATAACTTATTGACAAATTTTTATTCTTTAAAGAATATAAAATTGTCCTTGAATTTACTATAAAGGAAGGCTATAAAATCTTTAGCAAATAAGAAGAGAAAACCATGTTTCTGTTCATTATTCAAAACCAGAGGAGGTGGGAGTTTGCCCTCTGAGAAAACCCAACAGGTCTCTGGTTAGGACAAGTCTAGCAAGCAGGGGGGCACTAATGAGCTAATTGTTGTTTGAGCCACAACAAACATAATGAGCTTTGGGAAAGTGAGGTGGGCTGTGACTTACCAAGCTGCAATCAATAGAGAGCCATTTCCTTACACCTTTATCCTTTCCACACACTCCCAGCACCACTTGACTCTCGGCTATTCTGGCTCAATAATGTCCCTGGTCACAGATGCCACCATGGGCTGGAGGGTGATACAGTTCCATCACAAGCTGCAACTTACTGAGCCCATTCCTGTTAGGGTGACGGCCAGACAGACACAGACACCTCATGCAGCCAGGAGATCCCTTTATTCAGGGGATGGGTGCCCGGGCGAAGGAAGGAGGAAAGGGGGGGGGGCAGAAAGGACGTGAGGCAGGGAATTTGTAGAGCCCGCTACAAACCGCGTGGCGAGCTTTGGATTGGTCAGTTCAAAACTGGCCGGATAGGTATGCGAGGGTGATCTTCTTTGTGATGTGGCTGGAAAAGTAACCTGAGAGGCCAGGCTTTGTTCTCCCTGGTGGAATGTTCAGGAGAGGAACTGCCTAGGGCAGGAGCTGCCTTAGGCTTTTGGGGAAGGAATGTGAAAATTAAATAACAAAAGGGCTGCTTTTTACCTTACAATTCCTACCTGTGAAAAGAGCATATGACAGGCTCAAATCAGCCTATCAAATAGAATGTGGAATCAAAAGATGAGTTCATGTTTGCACTTTGAAGTTTACTAATTATAGCATCTCACACAAAATAGTGTCTAGGAATACCACCAGTAAAATGCTGCAAAAGTTAATATATGTATTTAATTTAATACTGCATGAGAACTTGGTGTCAGATCTAATTTGTCAGCTTCTTTTAATTTTTTTTTCCTAAAAGAAATCTGAAATAAAAAATAACTTCTTTGTCTATTTTTACAACTAAAGGCTCTTCCTTTCTTTCTTTCTTTCTTTCTCTTTCTTCCTTTCTTTCTTCCTTCCTTCCTTCCTTCCTTCCTTCCTTCCTTCCTTCCTTCCTTTCTTTCTTTCTTTCTTTCTTTCTTTCTTTCTTTCCTTCTTTCTTTCTTTCCTTCTTTCTTTCTTTCTTTCTTTCTTTCTTTCTTTCTTTCTTTCTTTCTTTCTTTCTTTCTTTCTTTCTTTTCTTCTAATTAGGTATACATGACAGCAGAATGCATCTTGATTGATTGTACACAAATGGAGCACATCTTTTCATTTCTCTCATTGTTCATGATGTAGAGTTGCATCATATGTACCTAAGGCAATGATGTCCATCTCATTCCACCATCTCTCCTGCCCCCATGCTCCCTCTTCTCCCCTCCCTCCCCTTTGCCCAGTCAAATCTCCTTAATTCTTCCCATGCCCCTCCCTCTCATTATGGATCAGCATCCACTTATCAGAAAGAACATTTGGCCTTTCATTTTTTGGGATTGGATTACTTCACTTAGCATAATATTCTCCAACTCCATCTATTTACCTGCAAATGCCATAATTTTATTCTCTTTTAATGCTGAGTAATATTCCATTGTGTATATTTATCACAGTTTCTTTATCCATTTATCTATTGAAGGGCATCTATGTTGGTTCCACAGTTTATAACTAGGGTTTTTTAATTATAAAACTAATTCAGCCAAGTGTGGTGGCTCAGGCTTGTAATCCCAGTGGCTCAGGAGGCTGAGGCAGGAGAATCACAAGTTCAAGTCCAGCTTGAGAAGCTTGTGAGGCCCTAAGCAACTTAGCAAGACTCTGTTGAAAAATAAAAAATAAAAATAAAAGTAAAAGGGCTGGGGTTGTGGCTCAGTGTTTCAGCACCTCTGGGTTCAATACCTGGACCAACAAAAAAAAAAAAAGAGTAATTCATGCTCATTATAAAATTTTTGAAAAATATGAAATGTATTTAGAAGAAAATAATTTTCTACAATCTCTACCTTTATTTAACATGCTCATAATCAACAATATCTGAGTGTCAAAGTGGCAGTATTTGGACAGTTGGGATAAATGATTGAGTTTTGTGCAGGTGGCCTCTAGGTTAGCTGGAGGAAATAGGGGGGTTCTATCCAGTCCTTCTACACCTGGGACTCTAGGTTGAGCAACAGGGTCCGATGGCACAGGGAAGATGCTATGTGCTGAGTACAGCAGTGGGTACCATACACCTGTACCCCTGGTTCTCACAATCAAGAACACCTCCAGCCACTGACACAAAGTTGCTAATCCCTGGAGCCATGGCTTGATTGATGCTGGTCCCTTGCCTCCTTGGTCTTTTGAAGAAAAAACACCAAGCTACATTAATACATAGCCAATTATAATTAGGAGATGTTGAGACTTTGTCTCTAGAGGTGATCCAGAAAGAGTAGCCTTCAAATTCTACATCACAGAAATTAGATCTGTGCCCAGTGGTGGACCTGATCTGGGCCCCAGCTCAGTCATTCCCCTTTCCCCCTACTTCTTCTCCCTACAGGGGGTTCTGCTCTCCTCCACACTGATGCAGCCCAGCCACCTGGAGGCTCCCTTCTATATGGCCAACACTCCTCCAAAGACACCCAATATAGGAAGCTTAACTCATGTTCATTCTACTGCTTCACTTTATGTAAGCAGTGAAAATGCATCAATTTTAAGAGCTAAAACACTCTTGTGGGCAGCTCTTACTGACCAGAATGGAGTTGGAACTCATGCTTTCTAACAGCTGGACTCACTGTAGATATATACTTATGGTGCTTGATCTCTTAGTAAGCAACTTCAGACAATAACAGAAATTTGAAGTGATAGCATTATAAAGTTTTAAAGGATTTCAAGAACTCTAATAAAAACACTGAAAGCCTAACTAAAAAGTGGGCAAATAATTGTGTAGCCATTTGTCTAAAGAAAATATACAAATGGCTTGCTGATACATACACATAAAAATCCTCAAAACTGAGCTGGGTATACAACTCAGTGGTAGAGCATTTGCCTAGTATGCAGGCTGCCCTGGGTTCAATCCCTAGCACCACTCTCTGAAAAACAAAACAAAAAAGAAAAAATCCTCAGGTATTCAGAAAATGCAAATCAAAACCAAACTGAGATGCCACTTCATAAGCACTAGTATGTCTAAAATATAGAACAAAATAAACAAATGGTAGTGAGGATGAACATGAATCGGAATCCTCATACACCGCTGATAGGAATATAAATGATGCATCTGCTTTAGAAAACATTTTGGCAGTTTCTCAAAATGTTAAACACAGATTTACTATATGATCCAGCAATTATGTTTACAGGTTCAGTTATGTTCAAAGAGAAGTGAAAAATAAAAAACTTGCATGTGTATGTTCATTTCAGCAATATTAATGAGAGTCAAAATGTGGAAATGACCTAGGTAACTATCAACTGATTAATGGATACATAACATGAAGTATACCATATGATGACCTATTATTCAGGTATAAGAAGGAAATACATGCTGATATATCCTTTATGGATAAATATTTAAAATATCATGCTAAGTGGAAGAATCCAGTCCCAGAATAAAACACCATATAAATTCATTTATATTAAATTTCAAGAAGTGACGAGTGTCTGGAGACAGGAAGTAGATGAATCATTACTAACTAGCAGTGATAGAAACAAGGTGGGACAGGTGGCAGCAAATGTGGAGTGGCTGCTAGTGGGTATTGTTTCTTTGTGAATGTGGTGAATACATTCTAAAATTAGATTTTCATAATGGCTTCACACTCTGCTGCTATGCTAAATCCATTAATATTACACATTAAGTGGTTGGATTTTGGGATATGTGAATCATATCTGAATAAATTTGTTAAAAAGAGTCCCACCTGCCCCCACAGTAGGAATTATGGTTTTGATCTTACCTTTCTCACGAGCAACCAATGTTTGAAGGAGATGTTATTTTCCATCGGTCACCTTAGCAAATCAAGTCTTAAGGATTTTGTGATTCTTAGGAACAAATTATTATGGATTTACTATTCATCCTCAATACTGTAAAATATAAGTCTCTTTTGGAGAACTATAAATTTATGCTTAAATTTATAAAAATCTAATCTAGGAAAATAAAAAAAAAATGAATGAAAGGAGACCAAAAGTTCAACAATTATCAACAGAGCTTAAGTATAATTATATCCTAGGCACATGTGCCCTTAATACACCACTGATAAGAAGCTATGGATTAATAGTCTACATTAATTTAGGCTGAGTCACAGAAGAAACAAAATATCTTTACATATGCATACTACATTTATAATAGTTTCACTTTTGCCTGGTTTGCAGAATTCTAATCCAGACTGAATTGCACTATAAAAATAAACATCTGTAATCAACCATCATTGAAAAGATACAGGAAAGAAACTACCTCATTTGCATAAAAAGATCAATAACAAAAAAAATCAAAAGCATAAGGAGAATTTTAAAAGTAGTATAGAAAACCTACAACAAGAAAATTTGTATCTAGCAGATGAGAAGTCTTAAATAATTGATCATAAGTAGATAGTGTCATTAAGATGTCAGTTATTCCTAAATTAATTTATGATTGTGATCCCAATTAAAATAACAACAGTTTTTGCTTTTTGTTTTTGTTTTGGTGATTTGGTATTTTCCAATTGTAAAGTTCAAGTGGCAAAGTGGAAGAATAAACAAAACTGACAAACACTTGACAAAACTCTGAATAAAAGATCAATCAGAACAGTAACTCCTTCCAGGTAGTAACTACTCATTCAACCAGCATGAAGATATACTCAACCCATCTCAAGATATTCAAAAGTCATAACCCATTATAGCATCAACACTAAGTCCAAAATATTATCAAATTAGAATCTCCCAGTCTCATCAACTGAATTAGCTAAATCAGGCATGAGTGAGACTCTGGCTAATGTCTATGCCAGGAAAAAAATTCCTCTCCATCTGTGGACCTGTGGAACTAGAAAACAACTTCTGAGTTTCCAAACTAGAACATTGAGACAGGTACAGGATGGACATTCTCATTTGCATAGGGATAAATTGGATAAAGTAAAGGGGTCACTGGTCTCAACAAGTCCAAATTCATTAGGGTAAATTATATTAGGTCTCAAGAACTAGGAATAATTTTCTGAGGCTTCCTGATCTCTCTTCTGGGCCCACCATGTGACCCTGTTGGTCCTTACCTTGCGTGAGCTGTCTGGACTCTTTCTCTGCATACACCGCTGGCTTTGGCGTTCTTCCTTTCTCTTGAAAGGCAGCCCATGTTGTGGCCAAGGAGTCCTATTAGCCCACTGCTTGCCTATGGAATTCTAAAAGTTTGAGAGGCTTCCTTCATCTTATCCTTTTTGCCCTTTAGTACAAGCTATGGTAATTCCAAGCTATAGTAGTTTTAGAATCTCAAAAACCTAATTAATGCCAAGGGGAAACAGAATTAGAGAAAAAGCTACTCTAAGTATCTTTCCTGAAAAATTTTATCTCCACTCCTGACTTCTACTGAGATGATGCATAGGACACACAATTCACTTACCTGATCTCTTCAGCAAAAGGCTGTCTGGAGTGGTTGCATCAATCTGCAGTCCTACCAGCACTACATCCCCACATCCTCTCCAACCTTTATTGTTACTTGTATTCTTGATTGTTGCCATTTTGACTAGAGTGAATTGGAATCTCAGTGTAGTTTTAATTCTCATTTCTCTAATTGCTAGAGATACTGAACATTTCTTCATATATTTGTTGACCATTCATATTTCTTTGGTGGAGTGCCTGTTAAATTCTTTTGCCCATTTACTGATTGGGTTATTTGTTTGCTTTTTTGTGAATTTTTTGAGTTTTTTGTATATATTGGAGATTAATGTTTTATCTGAGGTGCAGATGGCAAAGACTTTATCCCATTCTGTAGGCTCTCTGTTTACATTCTTGATTGTTTCCTTTGCTGTGAAGAAGCTTTTCAGTTTGATACTATCCTATTTATTGATTGTTGATTTTTACTTCTTGAGCTTTAGGAGTCTTGTTGAGGAATTCGGTTTTTAAACCAACATGATGGAGAGTTGGGCCTACATTTTCTTCTAATAGGTACAGGGTCTCTGGTCTAATGCCTAGGTCATTTGTGTGCTTTGAGTTTTGTGTAGGATGAGAGATAGGAGTTCAAGGGTACAGTCATATATTTCTGGTGGGACTGTAAAGTAGTGTAACCATTCTGGAAAGCAGTATGGAGAATCCTCAGAAAACTTAGAATGGAACCACCATTTGATTCAATTATCCCACTCTTCGGTTTATACCCAAAGGACTTAAAATCAGCATGCTATAGTGACATAGCTACATCAATGTTTACAGCAACTCAATTTACAATAGCTAAGCTACAGAATCAATCTAGGTGCTCTTCATCAGATAAATAGATAAAGAAAATGTGGTACATATATACACAATGGAACCCATAAAGAGGAATGAAATTATGGCATTTGCTGAGAAATGTGTGGAACTGTAGATTATCATGCTAAATGAAATAAGCCAATCTCACAAAACCAAAGGCAGAATGTTCTAATATGTGGATGCTAACACACACTAAGGGGAGTGAGGATACATCATTGGATTAGACAAAGGGGAAATGAAGGGAAGGGGGGATGAAAACAAGAAAGACAGTAGAATGAATCAGATGTCATTTTCCTGTGTTCATATATGAATACATGACCAGTGAAACTCCACATCATGTATAACCACAAAAATGGGGTCCTTATACTCCATGTATGTATAATATGTAAAATACACTCTACTCTGACATATATCTAAACAGAACAAATAAAATTACAAAAAAGGCTGTCTAGACACCCCCTTGGCACCCTCTACAGAATATTCTTTATCAACAGAGAATTTCCTACTTTTTGCATCCTTCATAATCTGGACTCGTTGAAAAATCTCATAAACAATCAAGTGCTGATTCCTTTGCCTGACGTTTTCTTCCCTAATTCATCACTTCTCTAAATCATTGTTATATATGTAAAAAGAAGCTTCTTTTGGGAATCTTCTTAGCTAAATATCCAAGTTCATAATTTAGAAGTTCTATATTCCTCAAAATAAACAACACAATATGGCGAAATTTTCTCCCAATTTTGACAAAGTTTGCCCTTTCTCCAATTTCCATAGTGTGTTCTCACTATTTTTTAAGGCATCATCTGCTGTATTTTTTCAATGTTCCTAGTTCTACTAACTTCCTGTTGGTGATGATTAATGTATGCACAAAGATGATGGAAAAGTTCTCTATGTTGCTTTTCATTTCTTTTTTCTGAGCTTTCACAAGAATTACCCTTTTTCTTTTCTCTTCTCCTCCTCCTCTTTATCCTGCCCCTCATCTCTTTTAAAAGAGGTGAGATCTTGCTGTGTTGGTCAGGCTGGCCTCAAACTACTGAGCAAATGTAATCTTCTTGCTGCAGCCTTCCAAGTAGCTGAGACTATATGTATGCCACCATTCCTGGTAAGAATTATCTTTAACATTAATATTTCTAATTTCTCATTAAAGAAATAGAAAATTTTTTCCCATCATAAGCTTCAAAATGCTTCCAGTCTCTATCCATTTCTCAATTCCAAAGCTAATATCAATTCCTTTAGTTGACATTCTGAAATTATTGGTGAAATAAATTTGAAGGGACACTGTTCAACTAGTACTCTTAATTATACTTCAAAAAAGCATTCTGGGGGAAAAGGAAGCTTGACCAGAGCTTGCTCACAGCATTAGAGCATTTTTCTCCTGATAAATGGTATGAGGGAGCCCTTGTACCTGTGTTGGCCCATTTTAAAGTCATG
This sequence comes from Xerus rutilus, assembly GCA_028644305.1. Taxonomy (NCBI): domain Eukaryota; kingdom Metazoa; phylum Chordata; class Mammalia; order Rodentia; family Sciuridae; genus Xerus; species Xerus rutilus. The sequence continues at coordinate 54,525,594 of CM053412.1, read as the reverse complement.
TGACCCACAAGTAATTTGAACTGGTCCTCTTTTTCTTTCAAGTAGATTACATTTTCTGTCTCATTATGCTCCTGATACTAAATTTTCTTTTTGACTTGGCTGACTTCTAAAATGCAAACTTCACAATTTTTTTTGAACATATGTATTTTTGTATCACATCAGGGCTTATAGCATCTTGGTGGATTTCTGTGATTTTCCCAAGAATCTTAGCAGCAAGTTTTATTCATATTTCATACCATATTTGCTATTATTTCCCAGACTACAGAACATTCTACTAATTTTTGCCTTTCGATCTATTTTTAATTGTGTGCACACTGTAACTTTTCTCTTAGTCTCTTTGTGCAGATCTTTGATGATATGAATGACTATGATGCTGCTCCTTCATCCCACAATGCTTTTGTGATTGGATCCGAAATTTAGGTAGGCTTAAGCCATTTCTGTCCATTTCTCTTCAGATTTGTCAGTTATAAAAATGTTCACCTTACTTTAGATGAACATAAGTCATATTATTGAGTCTGATGTGAATCTTGTAGCCTCAATAAATGTTTTTTTTTTTTTAGAATCTGTAACTTCATGAAATAAAAAGCTAAATGATTGTTTTTAGGAAAGTTTTACAAAATCACATATTGTGTCTTTATTATGCTACCTGACTAATAACCAACACTTACGTTGTTTTCTGATAGAATATCATTTGAAAGAGACATTTTTTAATGGCCAGGAGTATATAAACAACTTTTGAGATCAAATGATTTTTCTTTTACTCAGCATTTTATCACTGTGAACATAGAAATTCTGTCACAAATGGTAATGGATGTGCTTCCAAATCCTGCTCCTCTATCTCATCTTGTGGAGACAAGTGTTACTTAAGAATATTATTAAGAGTATTGCAGTGTATCAGTGCAACATCTATGTGACAATTCCTGAAGATGAAGGTTAGTGTAAACCTTGCTCTTTCCATGAAAGCAGTATCAACAGTGTTTGATGCATAAACAAGATGTGTGCGCAGGCAATATTGGTTGAAGTTGGGATAAAATGAGATAGACTTCAAGAGATGAAGCTTCAAATAAATGAAGTAATATGACTATAGTGGGATCCAACAATATTTGCAGATAAAGTGTACATATGATAATCATAGCAAAAAGAAAAAAGGAGTCTTTTTATTGTTTTGTTTTGCTTTGGGGTACCTGGAAGAGTTGGTGGAAAAGCTGTAAAATCATATTATGACACTACCACACCCACCATGTGCATGTACAGCTCAACTTTGAATTTTATTTATTTTTGTATGTATGTATTTATTTATTAATATTAATGGAAGTGGATCTCACTATGTTGCCCAGGTTGTTCTTGAACTCAGAGATATAGTGAGCCTCCTGCCCTAGTCTCCTGGGTTGATGGGATTACAAGTTCATGCCACAGTGCCTAGTTGTCACCTTTGAATTTTAATGTGAGAAAATATAGACCTTTAATTTTTTATGTATCATTATGTGAGTATGTATGTTTAAAGTAAATATAATAGTTATAAATATCTTTTAGCACATAATTTTGCATATATAAAATATACAAATACATAAAATAAATATGCATACTCAAATATTATAGCTCCCTCCCCATATATCTTAATTGTTTGTGGGCTACTATGTCTTTCATTTGAATGCAGTTTCTAAATAATTCACTCTTACTCTGGACTCCCTTCCAAGAGTAGTTCTTAAGCTTACACAGTTGTTACTGAAAATCTCAGAGTAATTTCGTTATTACTCTTCTATAGATAAAGGCAACAACCTTACATTTTACAACCTGATAGTGATGAATGTAATTTTATTTAAAATAGGCATATGAAGCTAGATATATTCTCATATAAAGCATGAATAAAAATAAGTTCCTTGTAATTAAAAGACAAAGCACAGAAATTAAATACTTATGCAAATGAGAAAAGGAAAGGTTATGCTGTGATATAAACAATTCAAAACTCTGAGCAGTTAAACAACAAGGGTTATGTCATATTTGACAAGGAGAGGGGCCGAGACTTCCTTCAACTGAGAACAGACTTGATGTGCAGTTAGTTTAAAATTTTTTATGCCATCTGCCACAGAGAAATGTGGCATTTGTTTAAAAAAGCATCTTCTGATTTGTCCTTCAGTGTACAAAGCTGTGTAACAACTCAATAGCAGTAAAGAAAATCATGTTTCAATATGAAATTGGTTTTAATATTTAGATAGAGAATAATTTAAATTTTACATTGAAAGTAAATACCTTCTATTTAACTGATGATGTGACTAAGAAATAACTTTTGTGGTCTTAACTGCTACAAGTTTTGAAATGTAAAGAAACACAATTCGATTTAGCATTCCTTTTCTTGCTAAAAATATTTTCAAACATTTGGATTTACTGGTGTTTCCTTGGACTTTACTTTAGCAGAGTAATAGCTTCTTAGCAATGTAAACAAGAAAACATAAAGCCTGGAACAGACCCTTGAGAATACATAAAGAAAAGCAAACCGTTTACATTATTGGTACAATCTTTCCCATTTGGTTTTTACATCCGTTATTTAAAATATGCTTTTTACTGATAGAAGAGAAGCAAAATGTAATGTTTTTTAATGGCTAATTTGCAAATATAAAGTGTGAATTAAAATTTGTGACTCCCAAAGTTTCCAATTAGCCTGTAAAATTTATTCTGCTATTGTGATTTCAGTTCTTTTATTCTATTTTCCTGTTGTATCTCTAATTATAGACTGTAAGCTAAAAGGACTTTTAAAATATATTTTATAAAAGTATTATGAGAGAAATAATTTGTTTTAAAGTAATGGCTTCCCAAGATTCAGTTGAAGATAATTTGGTTTTGGTATAAAGTGAGAACATCTAAAAGAAATGATTGAGGTTTTACTGTATGGATTATCATTTAGGAAAAAATTTTCCAGTGTTTATAAGGTGTAACTAAATAATGGACATAATTCAACTTTGTATCGTTATCATTATGAAATTATGATATCATATACTCTTCAGATTTACTTTCATTTAAATGATAGAAGAACATGGAAAAACTGATGGACTATTACTCTATATTTGACACTTGTATATGTACAAGATTGTTCTCTTAGGACAAAAACTTTGTACCATAGTTGAATAATTAAAATGCTAACAAAGAAGAGCCAGGAATCAAGACTTTAGCAATACTAATAGCTGTCATTTATTTACTATGTAGCAAACACACAAATTCCACTTCTTAAAACCTCAGTAGTTGCTATTTTATATACCAGCTTATTGGTATCTGTACATGATGAAAGTCCCCCAAATTGAGTGTATAATTAAAAAGTTCTAGTAAATTTGTATAGTTGTGCAACTGATACCACAATCCAACTTCAGAACATTTTTATTACCACATAAAAATGCTTCACAGCATATATTGCCACTATTCAGTCCTACTCCAGCTTTCTATACTTTCTGTTTCTATGGATTTGTCTTTCATAGACATTTCATATAAATGGAGTTTTACAATCTGTGCCTTTTTCCCCCCACTAATTCCTGGTTGAGGTTCATCTATATTGTAGCATGAATGGATATTTGGATTGTTTTGAGCTATTTTGAATAATGTTGCTGTGAAATTTACATGTGTCTTTGTGTGGACGCATGCTTTCATTTCTTTTGGATACAGAGGAGTAAAATTGCTGCATCATTTTATATTCCCATCAACAATACTCACTATTGTTCATTTTTTTAATATCATAGTGATCCTAGTGATTGTGAAATATATCTCATTGTGGTTTTAATTTACATTTCCTTTTTGGCTCATGAGGTTGATGATCTTTTCACGTGTGTTCGTCTGCTTTACATCACTATGACAATATGCCTAAGATAACTCATAAATGGAAAAAGTTCATTTTGGCTCAAAGTTTCAAAGGTTTCAGTCCATGTTAAGCTGGCTCCATTACTTTTGGGCCTATGGCATGGCAGAACATCATGGTGGGAGCATGTGTTTGAGCAAAGCTGCTCATCACATGGTGGCCATGAAGCAAATAGAAAGAGCAGATGGATCTGGGAACCCAATATCCCTTACAAGAATATACAGTCAATGATTTGACACCCTCCTACTATGCTCTACATCCTAATGATTCCACCAGTGCCCTATAATGCCACAGCTTGGCTATGAAGCCTTTGGCATATGAGCCTTTAAGGCATGTTTAAGGTCTAAATCATAGTTATATGCTTAGAGACTATTACTCCATAGCTTGATGAAATGTCTATTAAATTATTTATTTTTTGGAACCATAGATTGAACCAAGGGGCAGTCAACTAATGATCCACATTCCCACACTTTTTTTATTTTCTATTTGAGCCAGGCTCATACTAAGTTACTAAGGGCCCTGCTAAATTGCTGAAGATGGCTTTGAAACTGGTCCTGTCTCAGCCTCCTGTGCCACTGGGAATACAGACATACACCACTGTGCCCAGCTCTATTCAAATTTTTTGTTCATATTTCAATTGCACATTTGTCTTCTGGTAATTAAGTTTTATTAAAATATACACATAGTATATTAAGTTTATATATATATATATTTTAACAAATTATATTTAAAGTACTATATATAATATATATAATTTATTACATAAAACATACTATTATATGCACACATATATATTTACAAACATATATATGATACGAGTCCATTTATCATATATAGGCTTTGAGAATTTTTCACTCAATTTATAGCTTTTTTGTTTTCTTTCCTCTTTTTCTTTCTTTCCTTCTTCTTCTTCTTCTTCTTCTTCTTCTTCTTCTTCTTCTTCTTCTTCTTCTTCTTCTTCTTTTGAGATGTTCTTTAAAGTTCAAAATGTTTGGATTTTGATGAAGGCCAGTTTATCTTTTTTTTTTAATCACTTTGGCTTTTGGTGTGAACAAGAACACTTTGACTAATTCAAGGTCACTTTTTTACTTTATTTTTAGTAAGGAGGAAATCGACACTTGGAAAGACCAAGGAGACACTCAAGTTCAAGGATATGTTTATGAGCAGGGTAGTTTTCCTCTTCCTCCACTTATAAGGTATAAAAATCCAGGGCTGGGGTTGTGGATCAGTGGTAGAGTGCTTGCCTTGCATGTGTGAGGCACTGGGTTTGATCCTCATCACCGCATAAAAACAAATAAAACAAAATAAAGGTATTGTGTCCATCTACAACTAAAAAAAATAAATCCAGTGAGCTCAGGAGAGCGAAGTCTGATCCTGGGCCCAGAGCCCAAGGATCAAAGGTGTTTAAAGGCAGCAGAACTGCTGTAAGTGGCCATAGTCTAAGCAGAAGGAACAGGATCATAAGAAAACTTCCTTCTCTATTCTAATGTTTACATTTTTTAACGAAAATAGGAGGTAAACATACATAGACTGTAACTTTTGCTAGGAGTTTGAATGAGATAATGCAACTCTACTTTTAGGGCATGGACCTGGGTCAGTCCCACTGCAGCTCACTAAGCCATGGCTCTTACTGTGGAGGGAGCAGCCTCATCATGACTTCCTCAATACATGTAGGCCTTCTGGGTTTATGAAGACTATCATGTTGGGTGGATGTTAGGTTTTGATGAGGTGGTTTGCTGTGTGAATTAATCATTTTACTTCTTCTAAATTAGTATTTGAAAGTTCAACTATGTATTCCTACTTAAAACAAGTGTTCTGTAAAGTGATTTTTTTGTTAACTTTATTTTTCCATATTTTAAATTGGTGAACTATAGTTTTGTATAATGGTGGGTTCACCTTGTAATTAGACTTTGTTTTTACCTATATAAAACCATACGTGACTCCATTCCTTTCACTGTTTCTGGAGAATAGAATCTATTATAAAACTCCAATGGGAAGTAAGGATGTCCTCTTAGTAAGAAATGGACATGACCTAAGCAAATATTTCATCACAAGGGAACAGGAAATGACCTCTTCACCACTTTCAACAGGACAGAGTGGCATGGTGGGTGTGAATCCCTGAGCTAGGGTGGGTCGGAGATTCCTAAGTGATCTCCTTCAAGGTCTGAGGAGTAAGCCACCTGGTCTACTGGCAGAGGACAGAAATACAGATGCAGGAATCATGCTGACCCATTGACAGGGTACAACAGCTGTATCCTGAGATCTGAATAATGGGATAATGTGGCTTCTTCAAAGCTGCAAGACCTCCACCATCCCCAGCCTATATAGCAGGCAAGCCAGGTACTCAATAATTTTTCACATTGAAAATTAGAAGTATCTACAAGAATAAAAACAAAAAACCACAATAAAAAATAGGTGAGCTTTACAAGGTTGCAGAATACAAAACCAATGTACAGGAATCTATTGTATTGCTGTAGACTGGCAGCAAACATAAAAATGAAATAAAAATTCAATATTTACAATCACATTTACTAAAAAGAGAAATATTTAGGTATATTCTATCAAAATATAATCTACAAGAATTGTATGATTGAAACTACAAATACACACTTATTAAAATATCCAAAGTGCATACTCATGCTCAGAGCAGCACAATTCACAATAGCCACCTAGTTTAGGTATTAGGAAATGAGTAAATCAAAAAAATAGTATATTCACACAAAGAAGTTTTATTCAGCTTTAAAGAAGAATGAAATTATGTCATTTGCAGGAAAATGGATGGAACCTGAGAACATGATATTAAACAAAATAAGCCAGGTTCAGAAACTCAAGGGTCATATGTTTTCTCTCTAATGTGGAAGCTAGGGAGGACAAAGGAAAAGAGTATGTGTGTGTGGGAGGGATCTAATGAAAACTTAACAAAGATCAGAGTAAAGGAAAGAGACTATGAGAGGTAGAAGAGGAGAGAAAATAGTGGGAATTAATACTGACCAAATAATACTGTTTTATTGTGTGAAAGTATGAATATGTAAGAACAAATCTCACCATTTTGTATAATTATAATTTGCCAACAAAAATCATGGAAAAAAATCCAAATCTTATGGCTGAATATATAGTTTGGAGCACGTGTAAGGCCCTGAGTTCAATCCCCAACATTGTGAGCTACACACACACACACAAACGCACGCAAGCAACAAATTCAAAGAAGATCTTAATAAATGGAGAGACATACTGTGTTCATGTATTATTCAACATAGTAAAGTTATCAATTCTCCAAATTGATATCCAGGTTTAACATAATTCTAATAAAAATCCTAGGAATATACTTATTAGAAACAGACAAGATTATTCTAACATTTATGAGAAAAGAAAAAGGGACTAGAAATTCTAAAACAATTTTGATAGAAAGAAGAAAGTAGAAGAAATCACTCCACCTGATTTCAGAATTATTTCATAGCTATAGTTATTGAGACTCTGGTATTGATATTGGAAGACCACACACCAAGAAACCAAATAAGAACCCAGAAATAGAACTGTAAGTGTGGCCAAATGTAAAAGATCTCGATAAAACGACAAGAAAGCAAGATATATATTTACCAATTATCTATGTGATAAAAGAAGATACATACGTAAATATACATAAGTATACATTCATTATACAGAACTCAAAACTAAAACAAAATAAATTAGAAAATGGGCAAAGACATAAGGAGATATATTGTATGATTCTGATAACATAACATTGTTTACATTCAATGGCTAAATTACAGAGATGTAGGAGAGATTGGTGGTTCCCTAGATTAGAGAAGAGGGAAGGTCAGGAGGGGTGTAACCATGGAAGATCTTTGTGGTTATGGACTAATTGTGTATTTTGATGTAAATGGTGGTTGCAGAAATATATATAACATAAAACTATATACATACATTATACCCATGTATATTTGCAGTTTTGAGATTGTACCATGGGTACATAAAATGTAATAAATAGGGGAAATTGGGCAAAGAATACATGAGGCTCCATTATACTACCTTTTTGCAGCTTCCTATAAATCTATATATTTGCTACCAAATGAAGTTTGTAAAAAGGCCACAAAGGATAGCCACAAGTAGACTTTGAATTAGAGAGTAAATCTAAGTTCTCCATACTGCTTTCCAAAGTGGTTGCACCAATTTTCAGTCCCATCAGCAGTATATGAGTGTACCTTTTTCCCCACATCTTCACCAACACTTATTATTGCTTATAGTCTTGATAACTGCCATTCTTACTGGCATGAGATGAAATCTTAGAGTAGTTTTCATGTGCATTTCTCTAATTGCTAGAGATGTTGAACATTTTTTCATATATTTGTTGATCAATTGTATTTCTTCTTCTGTGAAGTGTCTGCTCAGTTCCTCAGCCCATTTATTGCTTGGGTTATTTGTTTTTTTGGTGTTAATTTTTTTGAGTTCTTTATATACCCTGAAGATTAGTGCTCTATCTGAGGTGCATGTGGTAAAGATTTTCTCCCATTTTGTAGGCTCTCTATGTTAATGTTTCATTTGCTAAGAAGATGCTTTTTAGTTTGAATCTGTCCCATTTATTGATCATTGATTTTACTTCTGTGCTTTAGGAGTCTTGTTAAGGAAGTCAGGTCTTAAGCTGGCATAATGAAGATTTGGGCCTACTTTTTCCTTTATTAGGAACATGGTCTCTGTTCTAGTGCCTAAGTCACTGATCGGCTTTGAGTTGATTTTTGTGCATGGTGAGAGACAGGTGTTTAATTTCATTTTGATACATTAGATTTCCAGTTTTCTCAGCACCATTTGTTAAAGAGGCTATCTTTTCTCCAATGTATGTTTTTGGTGCCTTTGTCTAGTATGAGATAACCATATTTCGTTGGTTTGTCTCTGTGTCTCCTATTCTGTACCATTGGTTGATTGATTGTGTATCTTCTTCTGAGAAGTTTCTGTTCAGCTCCTCAGACCATTTTTTGACTGGGCTGTTTGGTTTTTTTTGTGTGTGTTAAGTTTTTTGAGTTCTTTATATATCCTGAAGATTTGTGTTCTATCTGACGTGCGTGCGGAAAAAATTTGCTCCCAAAATATAGGTTCTCTCTTCACCTCATTGATTGTTTCTTTTGTTGAGAAGAATCTTTTTAGTTTGAATCCAACCCCTTTATTGATTCTTGATTTTATTTCTTGTGCTTTAAGAGTCTTGTTAGGGGGCCTAATCTGTAGGAGACCTAGTCACATAAGTGTGGTTATAGGGAGAGCTGCAAGGCTGAGCAGGTGGGAACACCCTGCTCTCTCTGGTCTTGGAACACCAAGACTTGGCCCCAGCCCCTTGACAACTGATGTGCCCGGAGACTTCACTCCCCTTAGCCCCGGCTTTTTGCCAATTGATATGACCAGTCAGATTTCTCCTCTTCTGACCTTGGCTCCTTGCGGGTGGGCCCAGCTTCTTGCCAGCTTTCTCCAGCTCCATATGGGAAGACCTTGCCCTTTTAACAGTGAGCTTTATGCATGTACATTGTTATTATTCCTCTTGGCTTTGTACCATTAAAAAGAATATAAAAGGCTTGAAGAAATAAAGTTTTAGAAGATCATTAAGAATAAAGCAGCTGTCTTTATATTCATTCTGTCAGCAACACTAATCCAATGTGATGAAGATTTGGGCCTACTTTTTACTTTATTAGGTGCAGGGTTTCTGGTCTAATTCCTATTTCCTTGATCCACTTTGAGTTCACTTTTGTGCATGGTGGAGATAGGTGTTTAGTTTCATTTTGCTGCATAGGGATTTCCATTTTTCCCAGCACCATTTCTTGAAGAGGCTATCTATATTCTAATGTATGTTTTTGGCATCTTTATCTAATATGAGATAACTGTATTTATGTGGGTTTGTCTGTGAGTCTTCTATTCTGTACCATTGATCTTCATAGCTTAGACATTTCATACTGAATTAAAAAATGTGTTTCATATGCAGCAAGTGCATTCCTTTAGCGGGGAATGAAAGCGATACCGAAAGCTCAGTCCTTGTTCTCAATGCAGATCCAATAATGAGAACCAGATTTTGAGAAAAAGGGGAGAAAATTTTTTATTGTTTTGCTAGCAAAGGAGAATACACACTATACTTTTGACTCAGAGGCTGAAATTCTAATTGTCAAGGGATCAGTGGGCTTTTAAAGAGGCAATGCAAAGGCTATACCCCAGCGGTGCCCTGTCAAGTCATACTTTGCTTATAGCATCGAGAAGAGAGTCATTTCTTACTTCTTCTTGTGCCAACCCTGAAGACTGGATTCCTTTATTCTTGTGGTGTATGAGCTGAAGGGCAGATTATATGGCCTGTGATGGAAGGATAATCTTACTTCCCACTCTATTGTTAGGGATGGGGAGACAGAAAAAAAGAAGAAGGAAAAAAATATGTTCATATACATATTCTATTTTTATATGTATATAATAGAATATATATATATACATATATGTATTTATATATATAATATACATACACATATATAATATGTGTGTATATATATCTTTTTAAATAAGCTGCCATGGCAGAGCAGCAAGGATTATATGTAAAGCACGAAGCAGGCCCCTGTTACTGAAGGAAAGAAAAAGTCCTACAGATTTTGTTAGTCTGAATTTGCTAAAATATTTGTTTTTCTTAAGCCACTTCTCAGAGTCCAAATTAAGAATATAAAATTTAAATTCTGTGGAATATAACTTAATTATTGTATTCTGATAGAAATCATAAGATGATTTTTTTAAATTCCAAGATACCTTATACTGCCTGAGATATCTGCCACTGAAGTCCAGATTTTGGTGAAGGTCCTATTGAATTTGGGTAAACATTCAAATGACATAGGAAATTGCATCCTGGACCACATAATTTTCATGAAAAAGAACATATTTTCTCTCCATCAGTCACAAACTGATAAGAGAAGATTACAAACAATATATGACATTTCCATGGGCGCTAAACTTTTTCAGATAGGGCCATACATGAAAAGAATAAGTACTTAGAGTAAACTGGGTTGTGGTCCTAGCTCAGTGCCTGACTAAAAAGAATCTACCTAATTTCTCTTATCACAGTCTCCCTCACTGAGTATGTGAAGTAGGGGATACCATGGCATGCTGTCATGCTGAGCAGTCATTATAAATACCCATCATTTGCATACCTAGTCTACACAAAGGAGTATTTATAATATACATATACATATTCCAGATTGTTTTATTATAACTATACAAGCAAAATAATCTGAAGGTAGAAAAAAACATTTTTAGAATCCATGAAGACAGTTGTGTGTTTTAATTTTATTCTTTTCAGTAGTATAGATTTTATTTTTTTAAAAGTACTTTTTTCTTACTATTATACATCTCCCCCAGGATTATTTAACCCAGACAGCCACTGGCCTGAAAACACCCAGGTGTGGTGGCACACACCTGTAATCCCTGCACTTTGGGAGGCTGAGAGGAGAATCCTAAGTTCAAAGCCAGCCTCAGCAATGGCAAGGCATTAAACAACTCAGTGAGACCCTGTATCTAAATAAAATATAAAATCAGGCTGGGGATGTGGCTCAGTGGTTGAGTACCCCTGAGTTCAATGCCCAGTACCAAAAAACAAACAAACAAACAAAAAACACTCACATTTGATTACATTGCCTGTCAGCTATTGTGGATTCACAGTTTCTATTTCTGAATCACCTGACTCTGCAATCACATGGTGATATTTGATCCATATCTGTGGAAATAACCACAGCTTAACTCCACATAAAAGATGTTAAGTGGTGTGTGTAAAAGAAGAAACAGAATCTCACAATGTGCTAAAGACTTACAAGTATTTTTGTTTGAATCCACATGAAAAACATTAGTTATTTAGATGCTTTCCATAAGATTATCTCTGACCCAGTTGTTCTTAATGACTAAAATAGCTCTAGAATGCTCAGTGCTCAGTCATGCTGATACACAACTATGGAAATCATCTCTCCTTTGAGGTTCTAGAGTCATCCAAAAAATAAATTATTACATGAGGCATAAATGTCTCATATTTGTTTGCCTCATTGGCTTTTATTTCTATTGATATCATATCCCATTACATCAGAAAAACATCATAATTAGATTCAGGTAAAAGAGACCAAGTTCTATCAAGCATACGATCATTTATCTTTCCTTCCTTTTAATGTTTAGTTAGGACACTCAATGACAGCAGCAGGAACACTGATCAAAATGGAACTCAAGTTCACTAACCTTACTTTATACCAAAGCATTTTAACTGTTCTCAAAATCCAAATTCACACTACAAGCCAGAACTTCTCAAACTGAAAGAAACTCCTTGAATGACAAATGTAGATCTCCCTGAGAAATCCATTTCTCTACCACCTTCAGCATTGAATTTCTAATATTTTAATATGCTTTAAGAAAGTAACCCAAAAGAAATTAACCAAATCAAAATAGTTTCAAATTCAGATTTACATTATGTAAATAAATAGACAAATCCTGAGCAAACAAGACCAGTTTGATAATATTGGCTTTATAAAAATAGCTATGCCTTCTATGTTGTAAATGTCAAGTATAATACAGGCACTTAATTTATTTGGCTTGAGTATGTTTCTCCTAAATTCGCAAAGGTTTTCTCATTAACATTGTGTCTACTAAATTATAAAAAAAATGTACATTTGTACTTAACCAAATTTAATCATAATTCTGAACAATTGTATTTCAATAGTAATTATTATTTGTGGTATGAAGTTTGTTTCCAAGCTCTTTAGGTAACTAAAGCCTTTTTTTTAGGCAAATGTGATTTAAATAATAGGTAAATAAAATAAGATATTAAAATTTAATAATAGATGATTTTAGGTTTACATGGACTTTTCATCTAATATTTTACTTTTACTTTACAGTAAATGGTTATAGTCTCTTTACTGTAACATCTCATATTAATAATTCTTTTCCATTTCTCTTTTAAGATGCCTGATCTCAAGAACTCTAAAACAACTGAAAAAAATGTTCTACATCTCTGGCAATTAGGGAAATGCAAGTAAAAACTGTTTTGAGATTTCATCTCACTCTGATCAGAATGGCAATTATCAAGAACACAAATAATAAGAAGTGTTAGCAAGGATGTGGGGAAAAAGGTACACTCATATTTTGTTGATGGGGCTGCAAATTAGTGCAGTGGTTTGGTAAGCATATGGAGATCCCTCCAAAATCCAGGAATAGAACCACTACATGACTCAGCCATCCTATTCCTCATTATATATCTAAAAGTTTTAAAGTTATCACACTATAGTGATGCAGCCACATTGATGTTGACAGAAGCACAATTCACAAGAGCTAAACTATGGAGGCAACCTAGGTGTCTGTCAAAAGATGAATAGATAAAGACAATATGGTATATATGCACAATAAAGTATTGGTCTGCCATAAAAAAAGAATTTTGTTAAGGCATTGGCCAATAAATGTATGGAACTAGAGATTGTCATGCCAAGTGAAATAAACTAGACTCAGAAAGCCAAAGGATGAATGTGAATGTTTTCTCTGACATGCAGAAGCTAGTCCAAAAAAAAAAAAAAAAAAAAGGAGAGAAAAGAAAATTACAAAGGAGAGGGGATTCAATCAAAATAAAACAAAGAGCAGTAGAGCAGATAAAGAGGAATGAGAGGGAGAGAGGAGGGAGAGATAAGGGAAGAATAGAGGAATGATTCTGACCTAACTTTCCTGTGCACATCTGTGAATATACCACAGTGAATTACACCATTATACAAATTCACATGGCACTAGTTAAAAAAATAAGCAAATAACATAAATATCAGCAAAGTGGGGAGAAGGCATGGGACAGAGGGGAGAGAAGGAAAAGGAAAAGCACAAGGAACTAATTAGAGCAAATTATATGCCATGATTTTATAATTATGTTAAAATGAATGCTAATATTATATACAACTAAACAGAACTAATAAAAACAAAACAAAACAAAAAAACAGCTGATCACTGTTGCCAGTGATCAAGTAATTCAAATAATTTTTCAGGAACAATGACAAAAAGGAGTCTTCATGAGATGATTTCTTAGATCTTTCTTCACCCCACTCAGGTTTAAGATTACATCTGAGTTGTTCAGTGACTAATAATATTTGTGCATCTTGAATGTAAATGAGGCCTGATAATTGAATTTTAACTACACCCTGTGCTCTCAGAAACCTCGAAAATCCCCCATTCTTGTTTTCTGAAATTCTCCCCCACACACAAAATTGCTTAACACAAAGTTATATCCTTCATATGACGCAGATAAGACTCCTGCCCTTGCTTTCCTGTGACTTGACTGAGACCTGCAAATGGCTCCCTTGTTCATCTGTTACCAGAAAAAAATGCCAACCTTTCTCTTTTTGCCTAAATATGCTGCTAGAATAAGACAAGGACCTCTCAACTTACTGTTCCTCTTCTAAGGTGTGATTAGCTGAGATTAGACCTGTTGGTCCTTGGGAAACTACCCAGACACATTCCTGTTTATTTCTAATAATTTAAATGGTTCCCTACACTACAATTCGAACTGCACATCACACCATCTATAACCTTTGTACTTCCCTATGAGAGTCAAAGGCTCTCTCTACCCCTGTTAAGATACTGGATTTTGGATCGGGGGTGCTCCTCTGAGTGCAGTTATTTGACTAAAATCAATCTCCTTACTTGTTTTTTTTTTTTTTTTGTCTTTGACAGCATTATTAAAAGCATATTATTTGTCAGTTGATTTGGGCATATCTGTTATATACATTAGTGATACATAGACACTTATAGTGACAGCTCAATTGGGATCTTGAAAAAAATTGAACTTTTTAGCCAAGTTAGGAACAACATGAACAGAAGCACTTGAAGTAGATGTCAAAGAACTGACTTAATTGTGCTCATGGTTTTTTTTTTCCAGATTTTACATGTCTTTCCAAAAATTAGTAATATTGAGATGTGCTATTTATTTAAGGGATAGTTTCATAATTAAGCAATCATACTTATGAAGCATATTAACCTCCTACTATGTGTTCATACAATAGAGGGTGATATTTTATACGATAAATTTGACATGATCCTCTCCTCACCGGCTTGATCTCATGGGCTGAGATAAATTAGCTTTGCCAAAAGAGGCAAGACTCACATTTTTAATTCACTTCTGCTTTTCATTCTCATAACTGCCAGGCTAGTTGACCTTCTCACCATGTGCTGGGCTTTCTATTTCCTCTAATGTCCTCAGGTTTCTGTCTTCAGTAGGCTTGTGGCCTCCCCATTTCTCATGTAGTTGACAGTGCAGTTTGATCTTATACCTCAGCAGTGGCCTTAGCACCTCTCAGGCTTTGAATTCCACAACCTTCTTTTCTATTCATCTTCATGGCACAAATTCTGTCAGGAGATTCATATCATTCCTACTATATTTTTGAGAAAATGGAGGCCCAGAGAAACTAAGCAATTTGCCCAGACAAACACTGAGAAAGTGGCAAGCTGGATACAAACCCTGGGAGCAATTTAACCACAGAAAAATAGCCCATGTACACATATGTAATTTCATTGTCATTTATAACCTTATTACTTTTATATATCCTATGGAACATGATTCCTCAAAATAGAATCATTCTTTGAATTCCACCTCTTATCCTCCTATCCATATATCTCAAATGATATAGCTATCTTAGCCCAGTTTTCTGTAAAGCTCTTCCTCTTCCCATAGCCTTCAGGCATTTGAATGATTCCACCAGGTTTCTATTCACTGTGAACATTATTTTATCTCATTCACCAAGTCCTTCCCTTCCCTTGCCTGATATCCTGCTCCTGCAACTCTGTTCATTGAGTTTCTCTATCAGATAAGCCAGTAGCTGCTCTGAAAGGGTAAAGTTCTCCCTTCTGAGGGTAAGGAAAATAACATTTTGTGGGAAAGTGTAGGAAGAAGAGAGTGAGAAATATTCACTCAAATATGAACAAATAGAGGCTATTCACTCACAGCTTGTTATATAAGGCACTGTCACTTGATTTTGGCAGAGATTCAAAGGAGTTGGGAACACTTTAAAGTGAGAGAGGGAGGAGAGAAAAGAAAGAAAGAGAAAGAGAAGGAAATGTCTTAGACCATTTTGTGCTGCTATAACAGAATACCCTAAAATTGAGATATTTATATAAAAAAGAAAAATTTATTCTCCCTCAGTTCTGTAGTCTGGAAAGTCCCAGTTCAACATACTAGAACGTTCAGTGACAGGTGGGGGTCAGTTCCTGCTTCTAAGATGATGTCTTGAATACTGCATCTGAGAGGAATGTGCTTCTCACATGGCAGAAGAGCAGAGAGAAAGAGCCCTATACACAAGCCCTTTAATAGTGGCATTGGTCCATTCACAAAGATGGAGCCCTTGTGACCAAAACACCTCCCATTAGGTCCCACTTACCAACATTGTTACTGGGACTAAGTTTCAACATGACTTATGTGGGGGACAAAAGCATCCAAAGCATAGAAAGAAACCTTCAGATGTGCTCTATTTAGGGCTTATTGCACCCGCAGAAGGAAGCTGTAGATGGGCAACCAAAAGTAGGACACCCCGTGGGGTTTGCTGGGAAAGTCTATTCCCTCCTTTCTTCTGGTTCTGAGTTAGAAGCATGGGTTAAAAAAAAACAGAGAGGCTGGAGTTTATTGACAAGGTCCTGACCCTTCTGGACTATTTGTTGCAGAGGTTATACGTCAGAGTTCATTGATATATGTGGTCTGGCTACTGGTCTCAATTGAGAGCCTTGAATATTCAGGTCTTAATAATTAATTACTTGTCATAGCAAATTCTTCAATAAATATAAATGTTATTGAAACATGATGAAAGGAACAATTGAGAAGGAGCTATTATTAAACAATGTGAATTTCTATAAAACTGTAACCTGTCTGGTTTCTCTGTTACATGTACACGTATGATCTTGCCCTCATTTATAGACATTTTCTACTATATCTTATAATTTTCTAGTTCTCTGGGTACATTCTTGGTCTTTCCTTTCACACCTCCTTCTCTGGTTCTTACAGATCTGAAATTCAGCTGTTCTGCAGGTGCTGTCCTTGCTGTACAAGTGCAATTCTAAGAAAGTGTGAAGGACCAGCAATGCAGTGACATGCTCAAGGACAGCAACTGAAGACAGTAGATCTATGCTGAAAATGCCTTCAAAACTTTGTCCATGAATTAGTTCATAACCTGAATTCTGATGCACAGCCAAAATAAAAAGTGAAAATGATTTCTGTTAATCTTCCCTGTACACTTTATTAGAAAAATACCAGAGTAGGAGCTCTATCAAATAAATTAATATACAAGATCCATGAAAATGGAACTTCAACACAAGAGATGGAGAAGAATATCCCCAAGCTGATGGAGAAGGACAATCTCAGCATAACAGTTGTATGTCAGGCTTTGAGATAAGCCACTCCATAGGCACACAAACTCAGAAGACTCCAGGAGAGATTTCCAAGTAGTTTAACCACCTGATGTGATTTAATGAATTGAAAGGAGAATAATTTGTGTTGAAATATGAGTAAATAAGCAAATAAAAAACAAAACAAGACAGTTTCTACCTATCTCTCCCTCAACTTAGTAATTTTATATATTCTAATATTTCATCACTTTCTATTATAAAAAAGGAAGAGTAAAATTGTACAGTGAACATCATATCCACAAACAGCTTCTTAAAATTGATATCTCTTGCACACATAATGCTTCACAGTAATAAATATTCTAAATATGCATGGATAAAATAGAGATGTTCTGTATATTGTCATTTTTAATACAAATTTAACAAAAATAATAAAAATAGTAAGTCATGATGATAAACATCTTCAACCACCTATAAAAAACCCACTCTAACAGGCAACTATGTGAATGTGGTGGACAGAATTTCATCACTGTTGGTTAAATCTTGAATTCCATGAAGAACATAATAAATAATGATAATACTAATTTTTAAGATTTTCTCCATGCAGGACTTCTTAATTACAAGGCACTCTAATGTTATTTTAATATACCCAGGTACTTCATGATCTAGGTTCTAATAATTCTTATTTTATGGATCAAGTGAGGAGCCACCATACTAAATTAAAAATATGTCAAGTTTTATCATGCAAAAGATGAATTTAAAAACACTAGTTTCCTTCCTTTCTTTCAAAAATATGTGATTTTTCTTTCAACCACTTGAAAAGAAGAAAAATATTAGCAATCCAATCCACTGGTTGTTTAATCAATTTGACACATAGTCATGAGACCAAGAATTTCACAGATGCTCCAACAAATTGAGCCAAATAAATATGAGGTCATGTAAACCTTCTAAGTAGCATGAAACTGAAACAAATAATTGTGGAGACAGTGGCAAATGATGGAGAATATAAACTGCACACGTATCCCTTAAGGATAGAGGAATATACTTTCCCCACAGATACCAATTCTCAGTTTTATTTTTCTACTCTTGGAATAATTTGAGATTAACAGTAGGAATATCTGTATATTTTACTTGTTGTTTTTCTATAAGATACTGTTATTGTCAATAATTTATTGATATTAGTATGGACTTGGGTGCATTTACTTTATTCTTAGGGTTGTGCTTTATTCCCAGGTTATTAGTTTAGTTGGTCAATTTGTTGAAATTTTTCAATTCAGTGTTGTTTGGGTTATAAGTTATTCACTATTTGTCCTACATATGCAAATGCTCAGCTCCCATTTTCTCTGTAGCTGCCTAGTGTTCTCCAGATTTCATGTGGGCAGTAAAGTTGGCAGTAAACTAAAGTCACAGATGTCATGTGACTTTAGTTCTCTGAAACTGAAAAGTCAATCATTCCTATTCACTTACATAGATCTTCTTTCCATTTGTCTCTCTGAAGTCACTCTTTGAAATCCATGGTTAAACCTCTGATATCTTTTAGAAACATCTTTCCATTTTTCCATTAAAAAAATCTCTGGAAAAACCCTGCTATGATGTGATCTAAGAACTCATGTGAGAGGAGGAGATGTTTAATTATGATATAATTCCTGACTCATTTGCTCTATGTGCTTTGAGGTCTTTTGAGCCATGCTGGTGCCATTAAAGAAAATAAAAACAGAAAGATCTTTTCTTAGCAAAACTCTCATTCCTTTTATTTACATCACTTTCACTGGGCCCTCATCTGACAGGACCTATTACACACATGTGGACTATGACTCTTGTTTTACACTCCCCCTATCAGTCAAGATTTTTTGCCTTACAACCTGTGCTCACTCCATGCTTTGCCCTCAGTTAATATGTTCTATATATTCACTGTGATCCAAACAAACTTCCAAGAAGTTAATTTGTGGAGACTGAAAAAAAGAATTTTAAAGTTTATAAGGAGAGACAAACTATCAGAATAGGAAAAACAATGCTGAGGATGAACAAAGCTGGCAGGCTGACATTACCTGACTTCCAGACCACCTGTGGAGCAACAGTGGTCAGGACAGTGGGATGCTGGACAGAGAATAAACAACTAGATCAGTGGAACAGAACAAAGAGCTCAGAAACAGACTTGCATCAGTATATCCAATTGATATATAGTAAAGGAGCAGAGGGGACACAGCAGCACAGAGCAGAGATCCTTCCACCAAGCATGACCTAGATGTCCCCATCAGCAAGGCTACTGACACATGTGGAAAGGGAGACTCAGGGATGGAACTTTACCAAATTTGATATAAAACACAGTCCTCTAGATTCAATGCTTCCCCTTGTGCAATACAAACAAACATATCCATTCCTAGACACATCACAGTCAAACTGAAAAGGCAAAGGGAGAATCTTAGAAGCAGCAGAGAAAAAGTTGTCTCATGCACAAGCAGACCTCAGTGAGTTTATTAGTTGACTTCCAATCAGAAACAAATGAAGGAGGCAGTGGGGAGGCATATTCCAAGGGAGTAGGGGGTGCAGATCACCTGAAGAGTCCACGTCCAGAAAATGTGTCATTTAATAATGAATAAAAGTAAAGATAATCCCAAATAAAGAGAGCCTGAGAAAATCTGCTGCCAGCAGTACTAGCCTACAAGAACACTATAGGAAGGCTTTGGAATGGAAGAAATGGTTCATTTGTTATGGTTCAGGATGTGTGCCTTGACCAGGTAAAACTCTATTTTACCCCGAGACTCCATTTCATACAAGAAATGCTTCTCCTATGAGAAAATTCCACCTATGCCATACTGATCTTGTTTTGCACACCCTTCTTAAAAATGCACAACCTTGGAAAATGTTTTTGTTATTCTTGTACAATGTAATTGTTCTCTTTTTAGTTACCATTTTACTTGGGTAATGTACCCTGACATACTAGGAAGGTCTGATCCACTCCCTACATTGCTATGGTTTTGACTCACTGGTGGCTTGCAGTTTTTTTGCTATAAGAGTGCACCCTACCTTCTACAAGGGGTTGAAGGATGCTACAAGGTCTTCTACAAGGAGGCAACTTGTCTGCTGCCCTTCTGACCCATTGGTGAATATAGGGTCCTTGTCTTGCTCCAAGACTGACCCAATTTATTTCAAATGTTCCCTAACACATTTTTAGATTTGAAAACACTGGATTGATTTGTAAAAGCGTATGTGTGGGGTGGGTATATTTTGGTTTTATCTCCATGTGTGTGGGTGCATGTGTATAGATATGTTCCCAAAATTTCTTTTGAAGTTTAACTTTCATTGATTTTACATGCAAAAATACTAGAAACATACAAAAATATCTCTTGAAGGTTTATTTCAATTTTTATACTTAGTCTTGTAAGTTTGTATTAATTTTGTTTTTGTCTAAGCCCTCTACATGAAGATAGTAAAATATCAAAAATATTTTAAAACTGACATAACTAAATAAGTAAAAGATAAATTTCAGTTCTACGCTGAGTTGATAAAAGGAAAGGACATATTGTATGGAAGAGCTGGAATTAAAAAGAGAGGAAGTCTTGAAAGTAATAATCCCTGAGAAATAATAATTCCTGAGATTAAAAAAAAGGGGGATGAGACATGGGGGCAGGAAAGACAGTGGAATGAGATGGACAACAATGCCTTAAGTACATGTATGACTGCACATATGGTGTAACCCTATGTTGTGTACAACCAGAGAAATGAAAAGTTGTGCTCCATTTATGTACAATGAATCAAAATGAATTCTGCTTACTGTCATGTATATCCAATTAGAATACATAAATTTTTAAAAATATAAAAATATCTAGAGATAATACGAATTTTAAAAACTATGAAATTGATGGAGCTCAAGCAGAGATCTACAAGGAAACAGGTCATGTCTGGGTTCCAGGGGAAAAGAATACTGAGTAGACTAAGGTCTTCTCTGACAAGGTGATCAGGTAGAGTTGGAAGAAAATATCTAGAAGGTCCAGGAGGGTGGAGGACATGCTGGCTGGAGGGTGGGGCAGGGGTATGGTGCTGCATCTTCTTCTTGTTCCTCCCCCACTGACAGGATCCCTTTGCGATGAGAAGGCACAGCTCTGTGACCCAGGCCTGGACCCTACTCCCCATTCCTGAAGAGAACACTCAGTACTCATTTGTCCGAATGAGACAGTGCAATTTAGACAATGGAGAATCCTCTCTTTCCTTGGAGTAGCTTTATTGCCACATGGCTGAACCCCAGCTTCACCATTTGAGCAATGGATATGATCCTTGCCTTTCTGTGTGGACTGGGGCTCTTTCTTCTCTTATTACCCCGACTCCAGGGTCATCCATCCTTCCCACCACCAAGGAAAAAAGAAAAACCCAGGAAGGTAAGTAACCCTCAGGTCAGACCCAACCAAAAAAAAGATTCTCTTTTGTCTACTCTTCTTTCCACTATTCCAAAATACATAGACACACTTCAAAAAAGAAAAATCTCAGAAAAAAATAGAACATCATACTGGGACATGCAGGGCAGGGAGAGAGTGTGCACTAGGATTTCTCCTATCAAAAGCTCTCAGACCATCTATGTGGTGAGCTGCACATAGATGAGGTCTGGACTCCTGAGAGTGTTGAGAACCACTGGAGAAGGACAGGCCTTGAGCACTACTCTTCATTAGTCACCTTCTCCTGGTAAGTATCTCTGGAAGAAGCCTTTCCTCTGTGTTGGGCTGATGTGAGCCTGAGGACCTTCATCATAGGCTGAGGTCACCTCTGGCTTTAGGGAGCAGAAACTTGCCTGGCAAATGAGAAGAGCCCATCTAAATGAATCTGTTCTTTTGCAGGCAATCAGTGACTGAGGACATTAATAGTATAGTTTATTTAGAAAATCTCCTTTTGTATTTTCTAAAGAAAAATGAAGTATTTTTCTACTTTAAAAATGTTCTCTGAATAAAAGGATTTCCACCAGCTAACTGTAGAAAGTCATGCTGTTCAGAAACATGGAATGTCTGCAGCTGATCTAGGAAAGCAGAAGGAGAACTGAGCCAAGGCCCCTTTTCCCCTCTTGTCTACCAGCATCTGAAGGTGAAGACAGGGCTGTGCAGGAGCAAGATGAAAAGTGGCAATCAGAAAGGTAAGGCCCTGCCCTTCTACCCTAGAGGTGGCTTGCTGCCCCCTTTCTCCAAGAGACCAAAGCCACGTCCCAGAGGATGTCTGTTACAGAGACCTGAGAGGGAGGATGCTAGGAAGGAAATCATCATACCAGAGACACTTCTCAGGTTCTGTGCTCAGAATAAAGTTGTGGGGGGCCAGGGATGGGTGATGACCCATAGGGTGGTGTGGGCAGTGGTGGAGCAGTGGTGCCTAGATATGGGAGTGGGACTTCCAGGTCCACCTGTGGACAAGATCTTTTACAAGCTCTTTTTTAAAGCCAATTTCTCTTTGAGGTAACCCATCCTTTTCCCCCTATAAGGTGGTTGTGAGGATCATGGAAGTTACTGGAGGTGAAAACACCCTGTAAATGATAAAATGTGGCTCCTCCCAGTCTTTTTATAGCTATTACTGGTCATATGGACTTGGACACTGAGTCTTGGCCTCTAGTCTAATCTCTCAGGATCTCCTCCAAAGGGATATTCCCTTTAGCTTCCTACAAAATCTGGGTTCCTTCCTTCTCTATGACAATTTATTTTCCATTTTCACCTGACAGTCACCTGAAGAATCTGGAGGAGATTCAGAATCTGATTTTACTTCTGCAAAGGTGAGGAACTTTCCAGTTCTCTGTTCTTCTAATTAGGATCTGTAATGTGATACCCAAGGCTCAAGGCTGAACTAGTAGGAAGACTCCAAGTTAGAGTGAAATGTGACTAAAGATATGGTGGTAGGAATAGCAAGGGCTTGGTGAAGCCAGTATGTGGGGCAGTGGAGGCTTCATAAGCCATGGGTGCTTACCCCTGCCCAGCCTCTTGGTACTTCCTGCTCCAGGCTGTAGCTTGTACTTCTTGTCTCCTGCAGCCTCCTAGGGAAGCTCTGGGACAAGAACAGTTCTCCTCAACTGTTACATGAAGATGCCCCAAGTGAGGTGTTCAAGAAAGGGCTTGCTGGAGCCCATGAGCCACTTCATCAACACTTGGAAGATCCTTCTCCTATCACCTTGTCTCCATTAGCATATCTAACTCTTCTATCCAAATATGTTCTGCCTCTGGCCTCATCAGAAGTACATGAAGACCAGTCTGACTTGAATAGAATCCCACTAGACATTGTCTCACAGAGCTCTCATTCAGGTCACTCTTACTGGGCATCTGTGATCACAGCCATCTCAGGCCTAGACTGTATAAGTTATTCAATTTCGTTTCTCTCCTGATGGTGGGAAATTGCCAAGCTCTTATTTTTCTCTACCTGGATACATGAAAAATCCAAGCAAGAACATCTTTTCCAGCATCCATCAGGCCCCGCACTCTGGGTAGACCCCACATATTGGCAGGTAGAATCTGAAGACCTCTCCTTCATCAACTCTGATGTCCAGACCCTGCTGGAGATGGTGATCACCAAAAGAGTAGAACTCAAAATGTGGAAAGAAAATGCAAAAATGGGTCTTCTTTCAAACAAATGAGTCCAGATTACACCATATATTCTCTGGGAAACATGTTGAAGTCACTGCGTGGCAAGAGAGATACCATTGCACAAAACTTCTGGAACACAAAAGGGAAACCAGAACAGCTTTGTGATTCTCAGGATGTCTCTTACCACAAGACCTTGGGGGCGGGGCTTTTGAGCAAAAATACAACCAGCTGTTCTGGGGCCTGCCATCTCTGCACAGTGAGTCCTTGGTGGCTACTGCCTGGGTCTCTAAGAGGTCTTCCACTGCACAACATGAAGTTGTAGCATTTAACAAAGTCTGTGAATCTCATTCAGTGAAGTATCAGGATGAAGAGCATCCACAGCTTTCCCAGGAGAAGCTCTTAGCCCAGGAAGAGGCCCAATCCCAAATTTGGGCACAAAACCTGCCCCCATCCATGGCTCAGGGCCAGAACCTCGTTAGCACTTCATACTCTTTTTCAAACCTACCACCTTCTTATTCATCCCATATTAAGACTTGCAGAACAGCTTGCACTAAATCTGAAAAGGAGGCACAGTCTTTTATCCCAACTGAAGATCAACATTTGGAATGTCCCTTGCAGAACCAACCAAAATGGAAGAACGTCTTATTCTCTGAGCTCCAAAAGACTCAGGAAGTCAATAACCAGCCCACTGTGAACCTTTCCCAGGGAAGCTGGGACTCCCAAGTTTCCAACTCTGACTCCATTGTTGCTGGGGATTCTGTCAACCAGTAGCAATGGAAGAGACTGGAACAATATATTCAGGGGAGGTTCATCAGTGATGAACAAGAGCTTGGCCCTTCCTGTCAATTTCTAGATTCTCAGGAATAGATGCAGCCTCAGAGTAAATTTCCAGGAAAGAATTAGTGCCAGAAAAAGACAAGCCTGGGCCCTCCCAGCCCACCCAATCAGCACTTTGCTGTTAAAGGTATGCAAAAGACGGAGTCCAAGAACTCTGTAAGACTCCATACTATGCACTCAGTAACACTCAAATTAGATTTCCCAAGTGAGAGTCTAGAGTCAGAACTGCAAAGGCAGCCAGTAGATCTATTCCAGAGCTCAGGAAGCACCTCAGAGAAGGTTCAGAATGACAATAAGGAGGATTCTGAATGTTACTTGAGAAAGGTGTTTTAGAAAGTGACTTATCTTCAGGCCCAGACAAGAAAATTCTGGAAAAAAGCCTGCAAGACCATCTGGGAAGAAAGTTAGTGCAGATCAAGGAGGGTATGATCCCTGTGTGTGCGTGTGTGGATCCTGGTTTGCTGCCAACTACACTTTTCCAAAATTGAACATGCACACAAAACCCATCCATCTAGCCTCCTCAAAGGATCAGCAATCCTATGTAAACACCTTCCAGGAGCTTTCCTTCCTCAATCCAGGAACTCATCTGAAGCTAGAAACAGATATTATGATATCTCAAGTGAGTCCATACTTCCAGGCTCTAGATCCCATTAACTGCAACATAGGTGAGTCTCAAACCTCACCCCTTCCACAGCCTGCTTTTCCCTCCTTATCCTCCCATGACTACAGGGCCATCTCCATTGCCAATGTTGCCAGTCTCCTGGAGGAACTTCCTCAGAAAGGTCTAGGAAAGAAGCTAATAAGAAAAATTTCATTTCCCACTTTTCAGAGTCCCCTTCCTGCTTCCTTACCTTCAGCAATGCAGAGAAGCTGGAGAGGAACCCCACTGGGTGGCAGTCATAGAATCTCAGAGGGCTGCAAGCCTTCTCAGCCCCATATCTATAGCCTTCTGAGCATGAAACAGCAGAATAGAGTTATTATGGGGATTGGAAAAGCTATCCTGGAGCCCTGGATATGGTCAGGTATAAGACACAGAAAGTGGGTAAAGGTGTGACCTCAAGAGACCCATGTCATGGTGTGAAAATGCTGGAAATTAAAGTAAGGACCCAATCTTCAAGAGCTGAAAAGCCCAAGGAGACAGAAGTGGAGAAGGAGAAATCCCCTGAATGGGAAGTGACAGTGGGAGCCTCTGTGATAAAAAAACAAAAACAAAAACAAAAACTTCCAAATCAGCAATGTCAATGTGAAGAACTTAGGGTCTCTGGGAAACAGGAAAAGCCCCTCCCCTTCTACAATTTCTATTTCACAGGATCCAGGAGGACCAAACCTGAAAGCAAAGGTAGGTAGTGGTGTTCACCTCAAAGTGGAGTTTGAGTCAGAGAAGCAGCCTCAAGGCCAGGTCACTGGAGTCCTGCAAGACTGCCACACTGACATGCCCTCCACCACAGACATCTTGCCTTCTCAGGCACCTCCGACCAACTCTGAGAGCATGTCCAGGATTAAAAAGTCAACTTCCCAATGTCAATGTGATGTCTTAATGAAGGGAGGGAGCAGCTGGGGAAGGAGGAACCCAAAGTCACAAATGTTGAGGTTCTAGGAAGGGATGAGAATGAAATGCTTTGTCTAAATAAGAGAGAGGGCTTTGAGAGGCCCAGACCAAGAGAGGAGGAAAAACGTTCCCAAGACTGTGGGTTGAATCCTCCTGCCAAAGCCAAAGAAATTGACACTATTTCAAGCAAGTCCTTCCCTTGCCTTCCAGAGAAGGGACAGTCTCCTCCAGGAAGCTGTCAAGAAAAAAATGAAGGACTTTCTGCAATCTTTTAACAATTGTGAAAATGGCAAAGGGAAGGAAGATTCACTGAATAAAATTAAGCTTCTGACAGCTACTACCCAGACCCAGAGATCAGTCACAAGCCAACTATCCAAGGACAATAGGTTGGTTGAACCCCAGGCCCTATGACTGTTGTTGGGAAGATCTTGATGAACAAGCTGGGACTTCAACATAGAAGTGGTCCAACAAAGCTATATGGGCATAAAGAAGAACTCCACACCCTGGTGGATAGGTGATCTTGTCAACCCAAGGGTTCTTCCTACCCAGAGCAAAGGCTAATGACTAGAGAGATTGCTTCTGGTCCCAGAAGACCCAGAAGACCAGTCCCAAAGACCAAAGCCTTCTGATCAAGAACAGGTGCATCAGAGAGAGTAATTGGACCTGGAAGTCTAGGAATGAGCCTCAAGACATCCCCTTCCAGCATAGGCCAATTGGGGTAAGCACTTCAAGCCAATTTCACCATAAGCCAACATGTTTTTTTCAAAATGATATCCTGCATGGTCAACCATGTTCTGTTGCCCATGACTTTCCTGGTGGAAAATGTTTTGGGGGAAAAAATACATAAGGAGAAAAACTCATCATGTGAACCCTAATGACTAATGGCTTCTCTAATGACTAATGGCTTCATCCTTTTGAGATTTTCTGTTGCTTCTATTGCTTCTTAATACATGTTTTTGTATCATCAGATGTATTGATTTTTGTCTGTGCTGTACTGTGAAATAGGAAAAGGGGTGAGTATTTGCTCTTCCTCGGAGTGGCTTCTAGAAGGGACAGGACTTTCAGAGGGCCTACCCTCATTGCAAATTTTATCATTGTACCTGAAGGATTCCTCATTCAGTCATTACAGAAACAAATAATAGAATGCCTTGAACCTTCTCAGGATGAGGCAACCCTAAGAAGACTCCACTCCATAGTCTGACTCCATCAGTCTTTCTCTTGCTTTCCCTCTCTCTGTAACTTGATACATCTTTTGGGAATGGATGTATAGAGGCACCAGAGAGTCCAGTAGCTTCACACATCACAAAGTAGGAATGGGAATGTTAGGGAATTAAGTATTTTGGTCTTAAAGTTAGAAAAATCTTGCTTCTTAGATTTTCTGACAGGAAATAGACTATTTCTAACAGGGGAGCCCCTTCTCTCTCTGAAAGAACTTGGAATGTATATGGGACCTGCCAAACCCTGTTAGCTCAGCCTTAAAGACATGGCAGTGTCAATCAACTCCACTTCTGCTTCTATTATTTTCTAGAGCAGCATCCAGGATAGAACTTGCAACTCTGCATATAAGTGGGGGCCACAGGATGCTGTTGAGTGCTGCATGGCTCTAGAATTTTCTTTTCCAGAGAAAATAGGGGAAGAGATGATGAGACAGGATTTGTACATACAAAGAGAAGTAACCTGTCCAAAATGTGGGAGCTGACTAGGCTGGAAGGAGGTAAAGATTGGTCCCTGTTGGGCCTCATTCTTCTTTCAATAGAGGTTTCCTCTTTCAGAGGTCATCTACACAGAAAAACAGGATCACCCCAAAACAGAAAAGGGATCTTTTCTTGGGCTGTTCCACATGCCCATATGGGGTGGGCAATGAGCACCACCACAAGGACGTTATTTTTTCTTAGTGAAGAATCCTGTGCCAGGAGGTGCCAAAAAATAACAATAACAAATGGTTCTGGGAAAACTAAAAATCCATATGCAGTAAAATGAAACTAAAGCCCTATCTCTCACCATGCACAAAACTCAACTCAAAGTGGATCAAAGACCTAGGAATTAGACCAGAGACCTTGTGTCTAATTGAGGAGAAAGTAGGTCCAAATCTTTATCACGTGGGATTAGGCCCCAAACTCCTTAACAAGACACCTATAGCACAAGAAATAAAAGCAAGAATCAATAAATGGGATGGACTTAAACTATCTAGCTTCTTCTAAACAAAAGAAACTATCAATGAGGTGAACAGAGAGCCTACATTCTGGGAGCAAATTTTTGCCACACGCACATCAGATAGAGCACTGATCTCCAGGATATATAAAGAACTCAAAAAACTTAACACCAAAAAAACAAACAATCCAATCAATAAATGGGCTAAGGAGCTGAATAGAAACGTCTCACATGAATATATACAATCAATAAACATATATATGAAGAAATGTTCAATGTCTCTATCCATTAGAGAAATGCAAATCAAAACTACCCTCAGATTTCATCTCACCCCAGTCAGAATGGCAGCTATCCAAAATACCAGCAACAATAAGTGCTGGCGAGGATGTGGTGAAAAAGGTACACTTAAACATTGCTGGTGGGATTGCAAACTGGTGCAACCAATCTGGAAAGCAGTATGGAGATTCCTTAAAAAACTTGGA
>CM053412.1:54478096-54496745 GCA_028644305.1 Xerus rutilus | reverse complement strand
ATACACAATGGAATATTATTCAGCAATAAAAGAGAATAAAATTATGGCATTTGCAGGCAAATGGATGGAATTGGAGAACATTATGGTTAGTGAAGTAAGCCAATCCCAAAAAACCAAATGCTGAATGTTCTCTCTGATCAGTGGATGAGGATACATAAGGGGAGTGGGAACGGGAAACATAGGAGAAATGCAGGAACTCTGGATGCAGCAGGGGGGAGGGAGGAGGAAGGAAAGGGGAATGAGTATAGTAATGACGGTTGATTGAGAGGGTCATTACTACCCCGGTGCATGTATGAAGACACAAATGACTTTATCTGGTTTGCAACCAGAGAAATGGAAAAACTGAGCTCTGTTTATGTACTATGACTTGAAACACATTTAAATAAAATAACTAAATTAAAAATAAATAAATAAATAAAACACAAAAAGGGCTGGGGATGTGGCTCAGTATTTGAGTGCCCCTGAGTGCAAGTACCATCACAAAACAAAAACAAAAATCTTTTAAAATGTAGTAGGTAAAAGCTGAAAAATCTGAAAGGAAAACAGATAAGGAGCAATAAAAGATGTAAGTATTCCTCATGTAATAAATGATAAATCAACTAAACAGAAAAAATATCAATAAGGAAATGAACTATTTGAAGGATACCATAAAAATTTGATGATACACTCTAGTAACTCCACACAACAGGAGAACATATTATTTTCAAATAAATATCAAAAATTCATCAAGAAGGGAGAATTATTTTGGCTCATTAAACAAACACTAACAAATTTTGTTTGCAAAGTGAAGAAGCATGATGAAATTGAACAAGAAATGAACAAAAATATATCAGGACAACCTCAAGATTATTGAAATGCAGTTATATTTCTAAATAACTAATGGAAAATAGATGTCTTAAGAGAAGCTAAAAACTATTTTGAATATAGTTAAATAATATTGAAAATCAGAAAACACTAATCAAGGTAACCAATAGTCAAAGAATAAAATGACAGATATTAGAAAACATGAATTGAAAGATAATGAGGTAATGGACAGGAAAAAGCAGAAATCATGAAGTGGAAAATAAATTTAATACTGTCAAAAGCCAATTCTGAGAAATATTTTAAAATTAATTAGCCAATAGCATTTCAAAAATTTTACTTAAAACTTGGCAACCTTCTACCAAGGGATGTAATAAGTATGGGTCAGAAAGAAGAGAAACTTGCCTCTCATGGACTCTATAATGGTGTTCACAAAATTCTGTACTGCCCCTCATCTCAGGCTGTTTTCTATTTCAGAGTA
Source organism: Xerus rutilus (assembly GCA_028644305.1). Lineage (NCBI taxonomy): Eukaryota > Metazoa > Chordata > Mammalia > Rodentia > Sciuridae > Xerus > Xerus rutilus. The sequence goes on along the minus strand of CM053412.1, from coordinate 54,495,463 downwards.
TGCATTTGAGAAGGAAGTTATAAACAGGACATTGAAGATGATACAATCAATTATTTCTGGGCTTTTAAACATGAGTTAGAATGTTTTACCCATTCAAAACAACTAGTCATGGAGTTAAAAATCTAATTCCTTCCTTTCACACTAAAGGGAAGACATCACACAGCTAAAGACATTTTCTTAGCTCACCAGCATATGCCCAGATAATTTTTTCCCTTAATTCTGTTTTTAGGAGTAAAACCTTTTTAATTATCTCCAGTCATTGTGTGGATCAGTCATTGTGTGTAGTCACATCATGACTACCACCACTACATCAAACAATGAAAGAAAACATGTCAGAGTAGTGATGAAGCTCATAGGTATTAAAAATCATATTTTCCAAACCTAATAACTAATTCTATTCAAATTAGTATAGTCTTTAGAATGAAAATTTGCCTTTCTGAAGCCACTTGCCAGATGGAACAAGAAAAATGATGTCTATTTGTATCAACAAATAAAACATTGTTAGTTAAATGTAAAAGCCAGATCATTTATTTTGTAAGTTTATGATTTATTTTGCAATACTATGAAGAAAAATTGAAATATAATGATCTAAAATGTAACAAACATGAACTCTTGGGTCCTGTGATACCTATAACATTCCTCACATTTAAAAATTTTGGTTGTACATGCTGCAGAACAAAAAGAGTCAAAACACATTATCATATGCACATAATACACACCCACTCACATACATACACACAAGTAAATATATATGTAAAACAACCATAAACATACACAGAAAAATAAATATACTTACACCTATACATATGACATATGTACCCAATTATACCCCTAAATACTCGCTAGTCATAATAACATTGATACATATTTATGCATAAACATATGCTTGCACACATGTATGTCCAAGCATGCAAACATACATCTACACAGACATACACAGATGAGCCATCCATACATTACCCAACTACAAACATATCCAATTGTATTAGTCAGCTTTGTGCCACTATGACCAGAGTGTCTTACAAGAATAACTTAGAGGAATAAAGAATTATTTTGGCTCAGTTTTTGAGGTCTCAGTCCATAATTGGCTGGTCCCTTTCTTTTGGGCCTGAGGTGAGGCAGAGCATTATGAAAGAAAGGTATGAGGGAAAAAAAACTACTCAGGTCAAGGAAGCTGGGAAGCAGACAGTGAGGAAGAGATCTGGAGCAGATATAGTTCCCAAGGCCAAGTTCCTGAAGACCTACTTCCTCCAGCCATACTCCCCCTGATTAGTTACTACTCAATAGTCCATTCAAAGAATCTATACATTAAATAGCTTAATCCAATAATCTGGATCTCAACATCTGGACATTTCTGCACTGCCTAGCACATGAGCTTTGGGGGGCCTTTCAGTTCCTAGCCATAACACCAATTCCAGAGCTAACTTATGTCCCAAAATCATTTAAAAATTGGACTTCTATAAAAATGAAAGCAATTCTAATAACTGATATTTTAAAACCAAGTAAAATATTTAAATAAAATATTTAAATATTCATTTGAACAACTAAATTTTAAGAAAAGGAAATGTCCTTGAAAATACTCAGAGTGTTATAAACTGAGAACACAAAATGTGAACCTCAATATTCTCATTTGGAAAACAATTCAATTTCATCCAAGCCTGTTTCTCTCTTCTTCTAAGCCCCAGTTTTCTCTTTTCCTCCCCTCAAGTGATGTGTCATCTTGACTTAAATGTACAAAATGTTTTACTGCTGAAAGTAACCAGCAATTTACAGGATGATACCAATGACTGGGCTATCAGTAGGAATACAAATGAATCCATAAATTCTAGCATTCCACTGTTGTTAATGTCACTCCAGGTGTAAGGAGACAGAAAGAATACCTGTTATCTTCACAGGTATGATATTAAAACTACTTAGTATGAATTCATGCTTGGAAATGAGCAGATACCAGATAATACATATAGAACAAGCTCAAGAACTGAGAAAAAATATATATATATTTCAATTTTCAATAAGTTTCTCTTTGAGAGAAAAGAGTCTGTATAAGGAAATAAGGCTTTCTAAGAGCCTTACCCTCACTTATCAAAGACCATCACTGACCTGCTATGATTCACCTCTACACAGTGGAGAAAACAGAGTGTGAAAAAAAGCCACAGAGGAACAGTAGGCTGGGCCAGTCCATCCTACCACCTGCCAAGCAGTGACCAGAAATAAAATCTTGTTTCTCTAATGTTGAGTGATTCCTAGTTGTTTGTGTTCCTAGACTTGTACCCACTGCCCTCTTTCATTCTTCATCTATCTACAGAGCTCAGAGCAGAACACTGAACAGTTGTGTAAAAGACACAACTAATCTTGTTTTTCATTTGAAGATTTTTAAATTCTACCACTGTAAGAGAGCCAATAAATTGGAAAACACCTGACATGGTTAGAGGAAAAAAGTATTTGTGTATGTGCTTAATGAATAGGCTCTGCACTTGCACCCATAGTGTGTTCTCAAAAGCCCTCAATGTCATTCAGTCTTACTAAAAATTTAGAAAAAAAAAAAGTAATTCAATAACTTCCCAACAAATTCTATAAGGAAATAAATATAAAGATCTAGAAAGAATAGTTAAATGATTAATAATCAAGTTTTAAACATTTTTATATATTATCTATAAAATTCCCACGTGCTAAAAAACAAAAGAAAGCAATGCATTAACCCTTTTCTGCATATCTGACTGTCTCCTCAGGATTGTACCTAAACATAGATACATGTGCAACCACACTGTGGATATAGCTCAGTGGCAGAGTGCTTGTCCAGCACACCTGTGTTCAATATTTGGTATTGCAGAATTAAAAAAAAAACATACATATGTATGCAACCCAGCCATTTGTTTTGTGGGGCTCACAGGACTTCCATCTCAACATGCCTTTATAAAGGCATTAAACAGGAACACATTACTTTCAGAGAGGGTTCTAGGCTCTTCAGAGCTTCCTTTTGGGATTCTCTTTCTGGATGACTCAGCATTGACAGTGCTGGGACAGAAAACATTGATGAATATATTTGGGGGAGACTGGAGTGTTTTGCAGTAAGAAATATTGGATGCAAAAAAGATAAAGTCTCAACCATGCTAATTTTGGAAAACATAGTATAAATAATACTACCAATTTATCCACATCATTTTGTCAATGACACAGTCCTGTTTTGTTCAGCTTTTCAGCACTTTAATGTAATCTAAAAAAAAATTATCCTTGGAATATATTTATGCAGGGCCATTAGGAAAGGAAAATTGCAACAGCCTTCTCATGTTCTTATGTTGGTGTTTGCATACTGGAAAATATAAGGATGTTAATCATGATCATAATCATCATCATCATCATATTATTATTATTATTTGGTGCTGGGAATGGAACCCAGGGGCACTCTACCACTAAGCTACATTCCCAACTATTTTTATTTATTTATTTTACTTTGAGACGTATCTTGATAAGTTGCTTAAGGCTGAACTCAAACTTGAGCTAAGTTGCTCATGCTGAACTCAAACTTGGAATCCTCAGCCTCCCAAGTCACTATGATTGCTAGGATTACAGTCCTGCAACAGTCACTCAGCTTGAACATTATTTTGTTTAAAAGGGAAGCAGAGCCAGGCAGCCTGGCATACACTTGTAACCCCAATGACTCAGGAGGCTGATTCATGAGGCTAGCCAGTCTGAGTCCAGTCTCAGACCGGCTATTAGCAAGACCCTTAGCAACTTAGTGAGACCCTGTCTCGAAATAAAAAATAAAAGAACCGGGAATGTGGCTCAATGGTAAAGCACACCTGGGATCAATTCCCAGTACCAAAGTGAATAAATTATGTAATAATAATTAAATTAAATTAATAATAAAATAATTAAAGTAAGTAGAATGATGATTACACACAAGAAGGACGTTTAAAACTAACCTGTGTGTGTAATGAAAAGAAAAAGGTTTGGAACAGCATGTGCATGGAATTTTCCACAAATGGATTCCTATTCTTAAAAAAGTAATCTTTACCTAGTTGGTTCAATGGTGATTACACAAGAAAACACTGTTCAGAAAATCTGAAGGAGATTATCTAAGACGTGACTTGTGCCACATATTTTCACGAAGTTGAAACTGTTTCCATACAGAAAGTTCTTAAATCACACCTTATTCCAAGATTACTCTCATAGATGAAATGCCAATATGACATCAGCCCATCTAGTAAAAAAAAAAAAAACACAGACTGGGAATCAATTTTGATATATTTTCAGAATTAGAGTAATTCTCTAAAATATGTTCAAGTGAAGAAAAATTCTTCACTGACTCAGGGAATACAGATGTAGAGGACCAGTCCTCCCTTCCAGGGATCCTTGGGCAGCTTGCCTACAGCTCCATAGGCAGAAAAGACACATTTAGAATCAGACAAAATTTCAATATCTGCATGTTTAACTAGCTCTGCACTTAATTCAGCCACTTTATTGAGTGCTTCTAAAAGCCGAACCACAGAGTTAGGAGGAATGTCAAAGACTTTAGCATCAGTAATTAAAATAACAGTTTACTAAAGGTTACAAATTTTTCTTCCAAACACTAATTTAAGCATAAATATTTTCACAAAGAATATTTATGAACTATTTCATGCTTTGGAAGTGCTTTGTACAAATAAAATCATCTCTTGCTTCACTGACATGATTATTATGGCTATCATTTTGTCATTATTCAGAACCTACAGCAAACCAAGCATTGGAGAAGGAAGAAAAGACTTGTAGGTGTGCGTAGAATAAAACTGAGGTAGTATTGTTATTACATTAATATTCTTGCATTTTTGTAGTGATTTAAAAATATTTTTAAATAATTTCATAAATTTTAACTGCAGAAATGCCATGAAATTGAGACTATGAAGAAAAATATTAGTAAATTAGGATCACTTTTCCTTCCTATGTAAGCTTTAGCTTTGGTTCATCTTATAAATAGCTGTCTGAGAAGAAGAATCAGCATGTGATGGGTCATGCTTGAAGCCTACAGAACATCCAGCCTCATCATAGGTAGCCTTGACCCAGTGACACAGCTGTTATAGTATTTTACAGAGATCCCCAGTGATCAAGTAAATAGTCCTGAGTATCTGCCTTTTAGATCTTGGATTAGTAATTGAGCTATAAATCAGTTCATGATTCCTTTTCCATTAATGATAATACCTAAAATAAATTATGAGACATGGAATTGCTATCAAGAAGGCAGCAAGCTCACCAAATACATTATATCTTGGCTTCACAAAATCCTTTGATTTGATAGACAAGGAATATTCTAAAGTGGATGCCAAGTCAGAAAGCTCAGAAGAAAGTGAAAGACAGCCTTGACTAACCAGTGTCACTACCCAAGAGGACCTGGACGTATTTGTATCAAGGGACAATGTGGAGAAATGGTATCAGAGATGAGCGCCAGGAGGGATGGGTCAGGGCTTCTACCCCTTCCTTCTATGCCACATGTGTGTAAGCACCTCACACAAAACATGCACAAAGACTGAATGTAACCAGGAAAATACGTGTTATCAGAAGTTAATTTCAAACTATCCTTGTTAACTCTTAAGTATCTAGAAAAGTATTATAGACTTTTCAAGCTACTGCTAAAACCCTCTGCTTTGTGCTCTGATGACAAAGCTCCTGACAATGTCTGCTAGTCACTGGATTTAGTGAATTTTCTGAGCAATCCACAGGGGTCTCCTACTGTGCATATAAACTGTAGCATGGGAGGAAGTTTCAGGAGGGTATGTCTCAATTATAGTATGACACTGGGCAGAGCTTGATGAGGGGCCACCTCTTCATTACTTAGTAACACTAAGTGAAACTTTCCAAAGTCCATTTCTGTTGCTTTCATGAAATATAACAGATTTGGCAATTTATAAAGGAAAGAAGCTTCTATAGTTTATGATTCTGGAGACGGGACTCTGAGAAATGTTACTCAGAGTACCTAATATTTATAAAATCAAGAAAGAAAGAGGAAAAAAGGCATAATTACATAGGACCATCAAATGAAGAAGCAGACAAAGAGCCCTAGCTGCTGATACAAGAGCTCAAGGCAAGGCAATGGAAGTTATAGACCAGCGTCAAGTCAGGGCCCTGACCCTCAGCTGTCACCGTTGCCAGCTACATCTGCTCTGAGACTTGGAGAAGCTCTATCCTGATTAACTTCTAGGAGTTCTTTTGACTTTGTATACTTCTAAGAAAGACACATTCTCTGTACAGTGAGATAAAATAAAAGGGAAACCGTAGTCTTCTATTTTCTGAGACTGGCTATTTCTTTGTCTTCTCCTCCCAGGATGGAAAGACAAATGTTGATGAGGATGTAAAAAAATCCAAATATTTTCCCCTGCTGGTGGACAGAAGTGATACATGATACAATGCTAATAAATCTGGAAAACAGCATGCTAAATAAAAGAAGCCAGTCATGAGACACCACACACATTATATGATTCCATTTACATAGAAAGTAAAAAATAGAATATCTACAATGACACAAAGTAGATTAGTGGATTTTGGGGGTTAGAAAGGATGGACAATTGATAAAGGGTATAGGTTTTTACTACATAGGGATGAAAATGTTCTAAAATTGTTGATCATTGCACAATTCATATGTATGAATCGATATGTGGATTTTTATTTCAATAAAGTTGTTTTGTTTGTTTGTTTGTTTGTTTATTTTCAGTGCTGGACAATGAACCCAGGAATGCTTAATCACTGAGTCCCATGTTGGGCTCTTTTTATTTTTTATTTTGAGATAGGGTCTCACTAAGTTGCTTAGGACCTCACTAAGTTGCTGAGGGTCTTGCTTTGAACTTGTGATCCTCCTCCTGCCTCAATCTCCTCAGTCACTGGGATTACAGGTATGCACCACTGTGCCTGGCTTTTTTTTTTTTTTAATAAGACTATGCTGTTAAAAATCAGGAAAGTTTACTCCTTAGGAGGCAGAGCTCATGAAGAATATTTTGGGGATGATTATCTGGCTTCTTAATCTGCATGATAGTTATGCAAATGTCTTTACTCTATGAAAATTCATTGTATTTGAACACACAGTATTGAATCTAACACTTTATGTGCATTAGGTTTCAGTATAAAAAAGGTACTAATATTTTTAAAGAATATTAGTCATTTGTCTGCTTCTTGAATGAACCATGAGGAGCAGAGCTGCAAACTATGTCTATGCCTGAAAACAGAAATCTGTGCAAATTAAGTTTGCTTTAAAAATCCTCACCTAGAAAGATAAAAGGAGTGCAGCAAGAAGATAATGAACCATGCAATGTAGACTCTGAGATGCAAATAGGTCCTTGTGACTTTCAAAAGTGAGCACTGTCTCATAAATGCTATTTTTTCATGGCTGATTTATTCAGTCATGAGAAAATGATCACAAGTAACAAACTAACAGAGCAACACACGGAAACTTCAAAAATTTATTTACATGCCTTCTCTCTCTTTTTTTTTTTTTGGTACTGAAGATTGAACTCAGGGGCACTTGACTACTGAGCCACATTCCCAGCCCTATTTTGTGTTTTATGTAGAGACAGGGTCTCACTGAGTTGCTTAGCGCCTCGCCATTGCTGAGGGTAGCTTTGAACTCACAATTCTCCTGTCTCAGCCTCCCTAAGTGCTGGGATACTTGCGTTCTCTTGAATAGAACATCAGCTGTGAGACAGAGAAATAAAAAAAGAAGAGGAAACAGCAGCCTATGCTATTGATTTTCTTAATTAGACTGGAAAATGGGAGGGCATTCAGGACTCAAAATCACTGTGCAACTAGTCTGGAAATAAAAGTCAGAAACATCATCACACCAGATTGCAGGATCAAGCCTTTCTGAAGACACTAAGTAGCAATGGAGGAGACTTTTCAACATTCTAATTTGAGCATTAACTGTTGTCTTTCCAGTCTTTAACAACCACACTCAGAAACTGTTCAGGAGATCTTACTTTGCAGCAGAGGTTGAGAGCTGTTCATTGTTATTGTTATTATGATGGTTTGTATCTCTGTTCACAGCTGAAGCAGACATGTAGGGACCTCTAGAGAAGCTATGCAGCTGTGGTCTAGGTAAGCTCATCTGGTTTAAAAGATGGACTCAAGGTCTGAATTAGAGGAAGGCAGAGACCTAATTATCTTGATAAAATGGGAATTCCATACTTGGTAGAGAACAGAGCAGGGCTTCTCTTTGCTAAATTAGAAGTGGCTTCCAACAGGCCTAAGCTCCAGGTTTAATACATATTTCTAACTGCATTACAAAAGATCAGTAATTGAGAGATGTTTACCAGACATTTCAAGATGTTGTGATGTTATCCATCAAGCATAAATATTGGTAGATTCGACATAAATTCTAGAAATAAGTTCAATATTCATAAGGATTAATTATTATATCAGCCAAACAAACATCCGTGAGTTTGGAATTCCAGTCTCCATTCAGCATCAGATTGGACTTCCCAAATATTGAATATAATACTTAGTTCCTCAGCACATATTCAAATAAAGACATTCAGCAAACTCTAATTCCTGTTTCAGACATCTGGATCTCATGATCTACATGAAATATGATTGTATTCCATGTATGCTCAGAGTCAGAATGTGCTGGTAAAAGGAACACTTTTCAATTGTTAGGACTGACCTGTCTTCAGGTCTCTCTGTCACTGGCCTGATGCATGTGTATGAGTTCCAGATCTTAAAGGGTCCACAAGGACATGTAATCCCCTTGAGAGAACATCTCCTTCCAGATTCTCACAAAATCTCCAACACTAACACCTTTAAATCCACCTCAAATGTTCAGTTGGCAATATGTCACTCCCCCAGGCAATGTTCTTTTTTTTTCTCCCAGAGTGTTCTCTTGTCAGTTTAAAAAATATTGTAAAGAATCTAGTGAAACTGTGGGAATTTGATAAGCACAATGGGATGATTTGCAGAACTCTAGAGCCCTGGTAGTCCTTCCCTACTACTTGGTTGTGGTTATTTTTACTCTTTGGAGCTATGTTGCTTTATTTTCTCCAGAAGTCTTCCAGTCCATGCTACTATCTCCACTGAGATTCCCTTCTTAGTGACCTATTCTAGTAAGGGATGGAGGAGATTGATATATACCAGGAACAAGCTGCCAGTCAGTCTATTTAGTGAAGGGCAGGAAGTTTTTGCTTATGTTAGAACTTGTAATGCATGCAACATTTTAGAATATGTGTATAAATTAGCGATTTTAATAGTGTAATTACCTGGTGTGTTCCTGAAATGATGCCTTTTTTCTCATTGCAAAATGCTCCCAGTGCTTGGCAGTCACTTTTCCATTTAACATGCTAAAGAGTGAGCCAAGAACCTATTGAAAATGATAAATATACTCTTGACTTTTCCAGCTCCTATGAAAATAAAATTATTTTTACATATAACTTTCATCTAGTTTTCCTTGACAGAGATTAGTTAAAAAGGAAAAGGCACCCATCAATCCCTAAGCAGGAATTGATTATCTGTCATGGATAAGGCAGTGTTCTGGATCTAGAAGTCAAGAGAATAAGTTGCCTGTCAGTGATGACTGTGGAATTTGGTAGAAGCACAACAGAGATGTAACTAGTCAATCAATAATCACCCACTGAGTACTACATGTGAAAGTATGTACGCTGGGACCTGGAGATTCAAAGACCAAGAAATAATAGACCCTTGAGGATTTCACTGTCTGCATAGACAGAAGACCAGATTTAGAATGAGAGATATTATTAGATATAGGGTCAGGAGGCTCATGGAAACCAATATAGCAGAATTGGCTAACATATAATGCCTTTAAGAACAACTATAAATTGATAATGCAGAGCTTTCATAATAGTTAATGAAAAACCACAAAACCAGTTAGACACAAATTTTAAGGGAAAATTATCATTATTACTAATTCTCAGTCTTTGTTACTAAACTTAACACTGCACCATGGCATTTAGGATAATTACATTATATATCACTGCAGAACAAAATACTGACCATATCAGAGAGAACATTCTGCCAAATAAATGACCAATGAAAATTCACATCATATACAATGACAAGAATGGGATCCTAATTAGGATAAGTTATACTCCGTGTATTTATAATATGTCAAAATACACTCTAATGTCAGGTATATCTAAAAAGAACAAACAAAGAAAAGAAAATATATAAAGAAAAAGAAACATCTCCCTCCCAATCTTAGCAGCTGAAAACAGCAGTTATATTTTCTTGCAATGTTCTTTGGGGCTCAGATGAAAAGTTCTTTGTTTATCTTATTTGAGATTATTCATGTGGCTGTTCCCCTGGAGACTGGCTCATCCAGGGTGGCCACAATTGGAAGATCTCATCTCAATTCTACATGATCTTTCCCCTCAAGAGGCTAGTCCATGGGCTGGGGCTGTAGCTCAGTGGTAGAGCACTTGCCTAGCATGTGTGAGGCACTGGGTTTGATCCTCAGTACCACATATAAAATAATAAATGAATAACATAAAGATCCATCAATAACTAAAAAAAAAAATTTTTAAAAAAAGAGGCTAGTCAAACTTCCTCAGTCAGAAGGACCACCTTTCAAAAGGTGGAAAGAAGAAACCACAAGGCTTCTTGAGGCCTGGGATCTGTCATTGCAAACATTCTTTTGGTCAAAGCCAGTCACATAGCCAGTCCAGAGAAGTGAATGGGGGAAAACCTTTGTAACTCTTCCTGAGTCCATAAAGACACATTGCAATAGGTTGTAAATTTAGAAAATGAAGAGAATTATTTCAACCATCTACTAATATTATGACATCTTAACGCTCAGACAGTCAGGATAACACATCCCTAATTTTCACAAAATCTTTAAGAGCTCTTACTTTGCTTCCTTGATGTTCATAGTTTAGTTATTTCTAATTTACTTTGGAAATCATCAAATAGTAAACATATTAATTTTACCAGTAAACAAGGTTATATAGTATGTATATTAGAAAGTTCACTCTTTTCACTCTACTATGTAGGTATAATATTATTTACATGTAGATTATAAATTTAGATAAAAAATAAGGGCTAATGATAAGGACAATGATAAACATGCTCCCTTTTCACGATAGTACTACTCTTTGTTAGGACCACCATTTGAGATCATATGATTAGGCTCTTTTGTTTGACATTAATTTCAAAGGAATTAATTAAAAAGAGAAGTCCTACATAGTCAAAATTAAACAGGTCACTTGAATATGTAGTTCTTCATGGAAATACACCCATCAATAAATTATCTTCTTTTCAGACACTTAAAAGTAAGTGACCACTGTAAAAATTGGGAACAGTTATTTTTACAGTACAATGCTCAGTTCTAGATTACTTGACAAATAAATAGAAATAAGAAAGCATATCACAAACACACACACACACACACACACACACACACACAGTGTGCAGGACTGGGGATAGATAGAGCCTAAGGCCTTTAACATACTAAGCAAGACCTATCCCACAGAGCCACACTATCAGCCCTTAATTAAGGATTTTTTATATTCTAATTAAAGAAAGTTTTAATTTCAAGGTTTAAAAAATGGCCAAATGCAGAAATGTAGAGTATAATGGTGCTTGCCAGGGGCTGGAGGAGAAGAGTGGGGAAAATGGGAGTTTCTGTTTAATAGGTATGAATTTTCAGTTAAGATCAAGAGATTTTTTTTCCAAATTTTAAAATTTTATTATTATTATTATTATTATTATTATTATTATTATTTAGAGGATAATATTTCATTTCTCTGGTTGTAAGTGATATAGAATCATAACATACATGCAGTCATACATAAAGTTAGGGCTATGATGACCATCATATTCCACCACCTTTACTGTCCCCATGCTCCCTCCCCCCTTACACCCCTATGAACAGAGTTCCTCCATTGTTCCCATGTCCTTCCCCACATTATGGATCAGCATCCACTTATCAATGAGTATATTCGGCATTTGGTTTTCTGAGATTGCCTTACTTCACTTAGCATGATATTCTCCAATTCCATTCATTTACCTGCAAATGCCATAATTTTATTCTCTCTTATTGCTGCGTAATATTCCATTGTGTATATATACCACAGCTTCTTTATCCATTCATCTATCAAAGGGCATCTAGGTTGGTTCCACAGTTTAGCTATTGTGAATTGAGCTGCTATAAACATTGAAGTGGCTGTGTCACTGTAGTATGCTGTTTTTAAGTCTTCTGGGTATAGACCGAAGAGAGGGATTGCAGGCTCAAATGGTGGTTCCATTCCAAGTTTTCTAAGAACTCTTCATACTACTTTCCAGATTGGTTGTACCAATTTTCAGGTCCACCAGCAATGTATGAGCATGCGTTTTTCCCCACAACCTCACCAACACTTATTATTGTTTGTATTCTTGATAATTGCCATTCTGACTGGCATGAGATGAAATCTTAGGGTAGTTTTGATTTGCATTTCTCTGATTGCTAAAGATGTTGAATATTTTTTCATATGTCTGTTGAGTGATTGTATATCTTCTTCTGTGAAGTTTGTGTTCAGCTCTTAGGCCCATTTATTAATTGGGTTGTTAGTTTTTTTGGTGATAAGTTTTTTGAGTTCTTTATATATCCTGGAAATGAGTGCTCTATTGGATGTGTGTGTGGCAATGATTTGTTCCCAGAATGTCAGCTCTCTGTTCACTTCATTGATTATTTCTTTTGCTGAGAAGAAGCTTTTTAGTTTGAATCCATCCCATTTGTTGATTCTTGATTTTACCTCTTGTGCTATAAAAGTCTTGTTAAGGAAGTATGGTCCTAATCCGACATGATGAAGATTTGGGCCTATTTTTTCTTCTAATTCCCAGGTCCTTGATCCATTTTGAGTTGAATTTTGTGCATGGTGAGAGATAGGGGTTTAGTTTCATTTTGCTGCATATGGATTTCCAGTTTTCCCAGCACCATTTGTTGAACAGGCTATCTTTTCTCCAGTGTACGTGTTTGGCTCCTTTATCTAGTATAAGGTAACTGTGTGTAAGTGGGTTTGTCTCTGTGTCTTCTATTCTATACCATTGGTCTACATGTCTATTTTGGTACCATTACCATGCTGTTTTTGTTACTATAGCTTTGTAGTATAATCTGAGGTCAGGTATTGAAATGCCTCCTGCTTCACTCTTCTTGCTAAGGATTGCTTTGGCTATTCTGGGTCTCTTATTCTTCCACATGAATTTCATGATTGCCTTTTCTATTTCTATAAGGAATGACATTGGGATTTTAATTGGGATTTCATTGAATCTATATAGCACTTTGGATAGCATGGCCGTTTTAACAGTATTTATTCTGCCTATCCAGGAGCATGGGAGATTTTTCCATTTTCTAAGGTCTTCTTCAATTTCTTTCTTCAGTGTCTTGTAGTTTGCATTGTAGAGGTCTTTCACCTCTTTTTTAAATTGATTCTCAAGTATTTTATTTTATTTTTTTTTTGAGGCTATTGTGAATGGGATAGTTTTACTAGTTTCTCTTTCAGAGGGTTTATCACTGATGTATAGAAATGCAATTGATTTGTGGGTGTTGATTTTATACCTTGCACTTTGCTGAAATCATTTATTAATTCTAAAAGTTGTGTGGTAGAATTTTTTGGATCCTCTAAGTATAGACTCATGTCGTCTGCAAATAATGATAGTTTGAGTTCTTCTTTTCTGACTTGTATCCCTTTAATTTCTTTCATCTGTCTAATTTCTCTGGCTAGTGTTTCAAGGACTATATTGAATAGCAGTGGTGAGAGAGGGCATCCCTGTCTAGTTCCTGTTTTCAGAGGGAATGATTCCAATTTTTCTCCATTTAGGATGATGTTGGCCTTGGGTTTAGCATAGATAGCTTTTACAAATTTAAGGTATGTTCCTACTCTCCCAAATTTTTCTAGTGTTTTGAGCATAAAAGGGTATTGTATTTTGTCAAATGCCTTTTCTGCATCGATTGATAAAACCATATGACTCTTATCTTTAAGTCTATTGATGTGATGTACTATGTTAATTGATTTCCGAATGTTGAACCAACTTTGCATCCCTGGGATGAACCCCACTTGATCATGGTGCACTATTTTTTTGATATGTTTTTGTATGCGATTTGCCAGAATTTTTGCATCTATGTTCATCAGGGATATTGGTCTGAAGTTTTCTTTCTTTGATGTGTCTCTGTCTGGTTTTGGAATCAGGGTGATTGCCTCATAGAATGAGTTTGGAAGGGTTCCCTCCTTTTCTATTTCATGAAATAGTTTGAGGAGTATTGGTATTAATTTTTCTTTGAAAGTCTTGTAGAACTCAGCTGAGAATCCATCTGGACCTGGAATTTTCTTGGTTGAAAGGCTCTTGATGGCATCTTCTATTTCCTTGCTTGAAATTGATCTGTTTAAGTTGTGTATATCCTCTTGGTTCAGTTTGGGTAGGTCATATGCCTCTAGAAATTTGTCAGTGTCTTCAGGGTTTTCTATTTTACTGGAGTATAAATTTTCAAAATAGTTTCTAATTATCCTCTGTATTTCAGTAGTATCTGTTGTGATATTTCCTTTTTCATCATTAATTTTAGTAATTTGGGTTTTCTCCCTCCTTCTTTTCGTTAGGGTGGCTAAAGGTTTGTCAATTTTGTTTATTTTTTCAAAGAACCAGCTTTTTAAAAAAGTGGATCTTTTTAAAATTAATTTATTTAAATGCATTTCAAGTCATAGTACATATATAGAGCTCAATTTTTCTATTTCTCTGGTTGCAAACCAGATAGAATCGCACCATTTGTGTCTTCATACATGCATCGAGGGTAGTTAGGGCTGGGGATCTAGCTCAGCTGGTAGAGTGCTTGCCTTGCATGCACAAGGCCCTGGGATCAATCCCCAGCATCACAAAAACAAAACAAACAAAAAATGGTTAAAATAGTAAAGTTGTTTTATATATATATATATATATATATATATATATATATATATATATATATATATATATGACCAGCTTTTTGTTTTGTCAATTTTTTGAATTGTTTCTTTTGTTTCAATTTCATTGATTTCAACCTTAATTTTGATTATTTCCTGTCTTCTACTTCTTTGGGTGTTAATTTGTTCATCCTTTTCTAAGGCTTTGAGATAAAGGGCCAATTAATTTATTAGTTGACTTTTACTTCTTCTAATGAATGAGCTTAGTGCTATGAACTTTCCTCTTAGCACTGCCTTCATGGCATCCCAGAGATTTTGATATGTTGTATCAGAGTTTTCATTTGCCTCTAAGAATTTTTTTTATCTCTTCCCTGATGTCTTCTGTTATCCATGCATCATTCAATGGCATATTATTTAGTTTCTAGGTGATGGAGTAATTTCTGTTTTTTAATCTGTCATTGATTTGTAATTTTATTCTATTGTGATCAGATAAGATGCAGGGTAGAATCTTTATTTTTTTGTATTTTCTAAGACTGGCTTTGTGACATAACATATGATCTGTTTTGGAAACGGATCCATGTGCTGCTAAGAAAAAAGTGTATTCACTCGTTGATGGATGGAACACTCTATATATGTCTGTTGTTGAGATCTATGGTTTCTTTATTAAGTTTTTGTTTGAAAGATCTTTTCAATGGTGAGAGAGCTGTGTTAAAGTTTCAAAGTATTATTGTGTTGTGGTCTACTTGATTCTTGTATTTAAGAAGGATTTGTTTGATATATATAGAAGCCCCATTTTTGGGGCATAGATATTTATGATTGTTGTGTCTTGTTGATGATTCCCTTAAGATGTATGAAGTGACCTTCTTTATCTCTTTTCACTATCTTTGGTTTGAAGTCCACTTTATTTGATATGAGGATGTAAACTCCTGCTTGTTTGCAGGGTCCATGTGAGTGATATGTTTTCTCTCAGCCTTTCACTTTCAGTCTGTGCATATCTTTTCCTGTGAGATAAGTCTCTTGAAGACAGCATATTGTTGGGTCTTTTTTTTTTTTGATCCAGTCTGTCAGTCTATGTCTTTTAATTGGTGCATGTAGGCCATTTACATTCAGGGTTATTATTGAAATATTATTTGTAATTCTGGTCATTTTGGTTTGTTTTTGGATTTTTAAATTAATTTATAATAACTTTTTTTCATATTTATAATATCTTTTTTTCAATATTTAATTTATTTATTTGTTCTATTTAGGCTTACATGATAACAGTGCAATTTGATTCACTGTACATAGATAGAGGATAACATATCAATTCTCTAGTTGTACGTTGTATTTTACCTTGAGTTGTTTTCTCTTTTGAATGGTCTTTCCTTTAGTGTAGTTCCTCTCTTTGTAAATTTTCATTGTTGGTTATCATTTCCTCCTCATGGAATATTTTTCCAAGAATGCTGTGTAGTGCAGGCTTTCTTGCTGTAAATTCTTTTAATTTTTGTTTCTCATGGAAGGTTTTTATTTCATCATCAAATCTGAAGCTCAGTTTTGCTGGATATAGAATTCTTGATTGGCATCCATTTTCTTTCAGGGCTTGGAATATGTTATTCCATGATCTCCTGGCTTTTAGGGTCTGGGTTGAAAAATCTGCTGAGCTATGAATTGGTCTCCCCTTATATGTAATCTTGTTTCTCTCTCTTGCGGCCTTTAAAATTCTATCCTTATTCTGCATGTTGGGCATTTTCATTATAATGTGTTTTGGTGTAGATCTGTTGAAATTTTGTATGCTTCTTTGTCCTGTAAGCCTCTTGTATTTAGTTTTCCACTTCATTTTTCATGTTTGGGAAATTTTCTGATATTATTTCATTGAAGAGATTGTGCATTCCTTGGTTTGATATTCTTTCTGCTCCTTCTTCTATCCCAATAAATCTTAGATCTGGTCTTTTGATGTTGTCCCATGTTTCTTATATTTTCTGTTCATGATTTTTTACCATCTTCACTGCATGGTCAAGTTTATTTTCAAGATTGTATATCTTGTCTTCATTATCCAAGGTTCTGTCTTCCAGGTGATCTAGTGTACTGGTGATGCTTTCTATTGAGTTTTTTATTGGGTCTATTGTTTCCTTCATTTCGAGAAGTTCTGATTGGTTTTTTTTTCACAATCTCTAGCTCTTTCTTAAAGTAATCTTTTGCTACTTGTAATTGCTCTCTTACCTCTTTGTTAGAATGATCAATGGTTGTTTTTATTGCTCTCCTATTTCTTTGTTGGATTGATCAATTTTTGCCTGTAATTGCTCACTTATGTCATTCTTTAATTCGCTGATCATTTTAATAATGTACATTCTGAATTCTTTCTCTGACATTTCATCAACTGTGTTGTCAATGGATTCTGTTACAGTAGTATTGAGGTTTATTTGGGGCACTTTCTTCCCTTGTTTTTTCATGTTGATTGTGTATCTTCCTTTCTTGAAATACCAATCTGAGGTATTGCAGCTTCTATCCTATAATCTTGTATTGATGCTCCAGATTACCTGTGTCTCACTTCAGA
>CM053412.1:54438919-54477996 GCA_028644305.1 Xerus rutilus | reverse complement strand
TGAGGTTTATTTGGGGCACTTTCTTCCCTTGTTTTTTCATGTTGATTGTGTATCTTCCTTTCTTGAAATACCAATCTGAGGTATTGCAGCTTCTATCCTATAATCTTGTATTGATGCTCCAGATTACCTGTGTCTCACTTCAGAGCTACTTCTGTTCCCCCAGTGTCCCCAGATGGGCACTACTGCCACTAAAGTTGGTGGAAGAGGTAGTGGATATACCTCTAGAGGGCAGTGGGAGTGGCCTTGGTTGGGCTCCTGAGGCAGCCCCTGAGGGCTGTTTTGCCCCTCTCTTGTGCTCCTGCTGGTGAACAGGAACTCTGGAGCAGAACTGGAGGTGGGCCCAGGTCTCACTTAGGCAGGGTCACAAGCAGGAGAGTCTGTGTGCAATCCTTACAGTGACTGTGAGCTCCCCTGGAGCTGGAGGTTAGCAGGCTCTGGTCTGCCTTCAGCTGGGGACTCCTGGCATTACCTAAGGGCAGCTTTGGGCCTTCTATCTCACTTGACCACAGGAACTCTAGAGTGGAACTGAGTTGGGCCCAGAGAGCAGTTGAGTGGGGCCTCTTCATGCTGGGATCTCTACAGGTGACTCTTACCTTGGGTGTGCCTTCCTCTGTGGCTGGTAGCTATCAGTCCCTGGTCAACCCTTGGTTGGACACCTGTGGAGTTCCCTGAGGGTGAATTTGGGCCCTCTGTGGCTCCTGCCAGTCTGCAGGAACTTGGAGTGAAACTGGGGTGGATCCAGGCCGCCCTTGGGTGGGGTTGCCTCACGCTAGGGTCTCTGGAACTGGGATCTCTGGAGCAACTCTTACCCTGAGTTTGGGCCCCCCTGTGGCTGTAGCAGTCCCTTGTATCCCTTTGGCTGGACACAGGGATTTTTCTGAGGGTTGACTTGGGCCCTCTGAGGCTCCTGCCAGTCCCTCAAGAGATCTTATATACAACATTGTTCCTATATTATTGATAGTATATTTGTTTATTAAAAGTTTGTTAGGAAGATAGGTCTCATGTTAAATGTTCTTACCACAATAACAAACAAAAACTAACAAATAAAAGTCTTCATAGATAATTTTATGACAATTTTTTCTATTAGGATGTGGGAAGATGTCAGTTTATATGCTCAAAACTTGCACTAGAAGAAGTGGCCTGAAAAGCATCTCATCACTCATGAGTTTCATGAATAGGTTTCTTTGCAGATTTCATCTACCACAAGGTCATTTGTGCAAGATTCTGAGATAGACTTACCTTCCTGGATTTTTCTTAGCAAACTAAGGCAGTTATTCTACCTGGTGATTGATCACAGAAGCACCTGGATATTCTTAGTCAAAGCTCCTGTGTGAAAGTCTTGAATAATTTGTAACCCCTTTTATGAGCTCAGCACCTGATTTATTATACCTCATCATTTCAGCTGCCTTTATGTGTAGTGTAAGCAGACAAAGCACAGGGGAGAAGATAATCACTAGCCCCACACATAACTCCTAAACAAAACACACAGTGGAAGTTAGATCCCATTGTACAAAAATTCCAAACTAAGCACAGAGCTTTCCTGTTAGAGGCTTGGTTAGTATTGGTTTATCCTCCCCCTTTTTCCCTTCCCTTCCTTTATCCCATCTTCATGATTATTTTCATAAAATTCATTCATTTGTTTTTTCCAGTCAAATGCTAGAGTCCAGTGAAATTATTGCCTACTTTGTTATAATGCAAATAAACTCACTTTGAATTTAATTGAATACAAGAAACCATCCAAGTATACAAATGACTGAAACTTGTAAATGAATGAAGAAAAAATAACATCCCATTGTCCATGAAGCATTTCTCAAAAAATAACCTAAATGTTCAATGTCATAGATCCATAGCCTAAGCATACCTTATTTTTTAGCTAGTTGAGGCATTGCCACTAATTTGTATAATGTGTGAAAAATTACCAAGCATTTTTTTTAAATCATATTTTTGTTTTATTCAAGAATAGCTTTTGCAAGCCAGGCACAGTGGTGCACTCCTGTAATCCCAGTGGCTTGGGAGACTGAGACAGGAGGATCATGAGTTCAAAGCCAGAGCAACAGTGAGGCACTAAGCAACTCAGTAAGACCTTGTCTCTAAATAAAATACAAAATAGGGCTGGAGATGTGTCTCAGTGGTTGAGTGCCCCTGAGTTCAATCCCTGGTACAAAAAAAAAAAAAATAGCTCTTGCACAAAATCTTCTGAGATCCTTCCATTAAATTGTACATATCAAAAAGGTTAATTGCATGTGAATTCTATCTCCAAAACAGCTGATATGGAAAAAGAGGGAAGGAGAGGAAGAGAAATAGATATGCCTGCATGGTCCATGTGGCTACACATTCTTAGAATACTGCTGAACAGGGATTCTCAGGGTGTAATTGATAACCCTTTTTCTGGTATGCAGGAATATACATGCCCACAGAGACTAGGGAAAGAGGTCCACTGTTGTTTTCAGATCCTATGTAAATATATACTGAATGCTCATTTTCCTTCAGATTCATTTGTTGGAGCCCTACGCCTACAGGTATGGTATTTGTGAATGAAAAATTCTGGAGGCAATTAGATTTAGATAAGGTCTTGACAATT
The DNA here is from genome assembly GCA_028644305.1 of Xerus rutilus. Classification (NCBI taxonomy): domain Eukaryota; kingdom Metazoa; phylum Chordata; class Mammalia; order Rodentia; family Sciuridae; genus Xerus; species Xerus rutilus. Next base: position 54,475,415 of record CM053412.1, on the reverse strand, counting down.
GAGTTGCCATAATGGCATCAGTGTTTTTATTAAAAAAAAAAGAGGAAGAGAAACCAGAGCTCACTCTCTTTCTCTCTGCCATATGAGGAGACAATGAAAAATGCTGGTCTGCAAGCAACAACAAGAGTTCTTACAAGAAACCCAGTCTTCCAGTACCTTGATCTTGGACTTGCAGCCTTCAGAACAGTGAGAAATAAATGCCTGCTCTTTTAGTCACACAGTTTACACTATTTTGTCAGAGTCCAAGCAGACTAATGCATCACCTCTGAGCATCTCAAAGCTTATCTTATTTATGCTTGCCCACTTTTGCCAAATTGATAGAGTAAAGATGGTAAAACTTGGAAATCTTTACCCCAAGAGTAAATAGAAGAGTCCTTTATCATGAGCATCTCTCTTATTTTTATATACAGATTTTGCAGAGGAAATGATATAGTAGGTTTCTAAGATGGCCAGAACAGGGTCAGATAAAATAAAAATTTAGCTCAAATTAATGAATAAAATGTTTCTGAAAGACTTAAGCTGAATTTCACTAAACATGGCAGTCATGATATATTTAATTAGCTTCATGATTCACCTGCTCTTCCCTTTCCATTAATGCCAGAAATACAGAAATCATAAAATATTCTCTGAGGAGATCCTGTGGAAGGCAGATAAATTTGATTCTGGCTTATAATCTTATTCAGTTTTTCTCTGTAAGCTAGTGGGCCAGAAACTATACATAGGTATTTAATAGATATACAGTTTTCTTTTTAAGGTCTGTGTCTCTGCTTTTTTCTCTCTTTGTATACAGAAAAAAATATGTTTTCAAATTTCATAAAGGGAATCTGCCATATCCACCTCCCAAAATGTCATATGCCATGGTGTCCTGTCTCATGCTATTCCTTGAAGTGACCATTCACTCTTGATACTCCTATGCCACCTCTGCATTAGTTTTATTTTTAATAAAGTATAAATAAGTACTGGTAATAAGTAAGTTCACTTAATAAAGAATATAACACTCTCCACCTGTTTTCACTAATGACAAGCAATATGGTGTGTCTAGAAATTGATACCCACATCTCAAGGAGGAAAATTAATGTAGACTCTTGCAGGGTGCTGAGCACATGGGGCATATTTAATAAAAAGGAGAAAGAAAATAGGGGAGAATGAGGAGATATCTAAAATAATATCTGAAGTAGTTTCTGAAGAGACGATTATAACCTATAATAAATTTCCCTTGAAAATTCCAATAATAAGGATCTGTCTATAAGGGAGGTTAAAGGAGATTTTGGCTGCAGGTTCAGGAAAAGATGCACAAAAATAACTCTCCATCAGAAAGGAAGTAGAAATTTGTGATAGCAAAACATGAAAGCACAACTCAGAAGCAAGACTTTTAAAGGCAACATTAGGAAAGAGAAATGACTGTATTGGAAGAAACTGAGAGATTATTAGTGGAAGGAGTTGGTTGGGTAATGTGTGAGAAATCCTGAATGCCACACCAAGTCATGGGTCACAATGGCCAATGGTTTGCACACAAACACTGCAGCCTACATAATCATGCCATTTCTTCTTCAAAGACCCAGGTAAACCCTGATCACATCTGTGTATTTCGTACAGAGCACAGAATGGCAGGAAAAACTGGCAGCAGAAAGCTAGGCACAGTGGCTATATCTATAATCCTAACTATTTGGGAGGCTGATTTGGATCACTTGAATCCAGGAATTTGAGGACAGCCCCCACAATTCTGTCCAAAAAGGGTGGCTGGGGAGGAGGACAGAGAAAGAAAGAAAGAAAGAAAGAAAGAAAGAAAGAAAGAAAGAAGAAAGAAAGAAAGAAAGAAAGAAAGAAAGAAAGAAAGAAAGAAAGAAAGGAAGGAAGGAAGGAAGGAAGGAAGGAAGGAAGGAAGGAAGGGAGGGAGGGAGAAGGAGGAGGAAGAGAAGGAAGAGAGAGAAGAGGAGAGAAGAGAGAAAAATGTAAAGAGAGATATATAAAAGGGAGAGAGATGAAAGAAAGAAGGAAGGAAAGAGGGAAAAGAAACCAAGAAAGAAAAGCATGAAAGAGAAGAAAGGAAAAAAGAAGAAGGAAAGAAGGGATGAGGAAGGAGGAAAGAAAGAGGAAGAGAGAAGGAAGAAGGGAACAGAAAAAAAAAGAGAAAAGAAAAAAGGAAGAAAAGGAGGGAAGGGACAAAAAAGAAAAAATACTGCCGGGCGCGGTGGCACAAGCCTGTAATCTCAGCACTTAGGGAGGCTGAAACAAAAGAATCGTGAGTTCAAAGCCAGCCTCAGCAGCAGCGAGGTGCTAAGCAACTCAGTGAGACCCTGTCTCTACATAAAACACAAAATAGGGCTGGGGATGTAGCTCAGTGATCGAATGCCCCTGAGTTCATTCTCCAGTACCAAAAAAAAAAAAGAAAGAAAGAAAGAAAAGAAAAGAAAAAATACTGTGGTAGCAAGAATAGTTAATAGGCTCTCTAGAGTACTGGTTGTACCTTCATAGGGTGAAATGACAGAGTAGCCATTAAAAATTGTGACTTAAGGGGCTGGGGTTATGGCGTAGTGGTAGTGTGTTCACCTAGCACGCATGAGGCACTGGGTTCGATCCTCAGCACCACATAAAAAAATAAAAAAATAAAATAATAAAGAGATTCTGTCCACCTACAACTAAAAAATAAATAAATATTTTAAAAAATTGTGACTTAAAAATATTTAATATTATAAAGAAAATATTAACATGATTTTGATTTATTTTCTAATATTTTTTTAAAAGCAGAATGTCCAAACTTTATTGTGATGACTCCAATTTATTTATTGACTGATAAATATACAGAAACTGTTTAGAAATCCCATGGGCCCACTTCATGGAAACAAGCAAAGTTGATAGAAACTCTCAAAATCTTTTTTTTTTTAATTTCTAAAATTTGTCTAAAGGGTCTATAAAGTATTTATTCAAGAAAATCAATTAAATATCAGTGTAAACAGTAAGAGACTCTGGCATTTGAGCTACACCTTGCACCCTTCGTCCCCATTCCAACCCTCAGAGCAACTTGAAGGAAGCTCCACTCCAGGTGGGTATGGGCCACAGGATACTTTAGGATGAGTAGACCACCAGTTTTTCTCATCTTATCCAGCTCTAAGTTTAAGTGGCTAAATTACTGGTGACTGTGACCAAGGAGCTGGAGCCTTCCTTTCACCACCCAACCCACAGGATGGAAATGTTACTTGTAGGCATAGCAGACTGAGACTATGAGGGCCCTGGAAGTCTTCACTATAACTCACTTGCAGAGGGGAAGCAGAGTATCAGAGGCTACTGTCACATCGAACTCAGCAACTAGTGGCTTAGAGTTTTCACAGAATGAGTTGTACATTAGAATAGAGAACTTGGGTGCTCTTTCTGAGAAATGTGGGATGGTTCACTCAAAGAGGTCTAGAAAATATCTCCTTCACAAATGAAACCATAGGCCAGCTACTTCACGAAAGGGAACCAGGGAAGGAGCCCTCCTAGGATCAGAACAAACCTTGATGACTGGCCTCCAAAACTACCCTGTCCAAATTTAATTGGATCAGACAACTGAAGAATTTATGTGCAGAGCATTGTTGAAAACAGATATCAGTCAGTAATTAGTGAACCTCAAGGACAGGAGCATGTTGAAGGAATATCAACAAATGAAGTAAGCAGCATGATAGAGATAAGGGAAAGTGACAGTGGGAAGGAGCCCTGACTAAACTACTAATATCCCAGGATGTCCCTGCACATGCCCAAGGCTGCTCTCACTACCACCACACATAACAATGCTTCACACTGTGAAGGAAGCAGATTCACAAAGACAGCCTAAGCACACTACAAAACAAACAAGCTAATAGCAACAAGTACAGAAAAGGAAAAGGAGGTATGTATGCAATACATGTATGTATGTAGCTTTTTTTAGCACAAAAAAAATCTAAACTGTCCAGTTTTTAACAATAATAAAATGAAATACTAACGTGTGGCACACAGGCAAAAAGGCAAGCAGAAGAAACTGCCTGTGAGGAGGGCCAGGTCAGATTTAGTGAACAAAGACTTCAAAGCAACCATTGCATACATGCACAAGAGCTGAGGTAAACTCTTAATGGAGTAAGGGATGACATGGAGACAGTGTCTCATCGAAAATAGTCAATAAAGAAGCAAAAAATCTAATGAGGAGCCAAGTGGAAATTCTGTGATTGAAAAAGTACAATATGTAAATTTTAAAATCCACTAGAGGGGCTTAACATATTTAGACTGTATTTTAGTCCGCTTTTTGTCACTGTTACCAAAATACCTGACGAGAAAAACTTCAAAATTTACTTTGGCTCACACTTTCAGAGGTTCAGGCCATGCTTGGCCAACTCCATTGCTCTGGACACTAGATATGGCAGAGAAAAGCTGCTCAGTTCATGACAGCTAGAAGGCAGAGAAAGCTGGAGTGCAAGGATCCAGCCATAATACAATCCCCAAGGGTACACCTTGTGTAACCTACTTCTCCCAACCACATGCTACCTGTGTTCCATAACCACCCATTAATCCATTAAATCATTAATCCATCAAATGGATTAGGTTACAGCTCTCATAATGTAATCATTTCACCTTTGAACTTTCCTGCAATGTCTCATACATGAGCTTTTGGGGGAACACCTCATATCTAAACCATAACAGACTATTGGGAGAAATAATCAAATATCTTGAAGACAGATTTATAGAAATTATATAATGTGAAAACCAGGGAGAAAGTGAATGAAGAAAAATAAGTAGAATTTCAGAGAAACATAGGACACCATTATGTACCTCAACATATACTTAATAGGAGTATCAGAAAGACAAGTAGAGAGACAGGAACAGAAACTCTTCCTCAGACAATGGTTGAAAACTATCCAAAATTTTTTAAAAAATCGATCTATACATTCAAGAAGATTAATGAACAAGTCATAGTAAAGATTTTAAAGCAAAAATCTGGACAGACAACAGTAAGATACATATGCATACATATTGAATTTGGTTACTTATTTTTTATGATTTTGTTTTTTTCTTAGGTCTTTTAAATTAGCACATATTGCGAGCAATAATAAGTGTTGGCAAGGATGTGGGGAAAGAGATACACTCATACATTGTTGATGAGACTGCAAATTGGTAAAGCCACTATAGAAAACTTGGAATGGAACCACCATTTGATCCAGCTTTCCCACTCCTTGGTATATTTCTAAAGGACTTAAAATTAGCATACTACAATGACACAGCCATATCAATGGCTCAATATTAATATAGCAGCTCAATTCACAATAGCTAAACTATGAAACCAACCTAGATGCCCTTCAACAGATGAATAAATAAAGAAAATGTGGTGCATAGACGCAATAGAATATTACTCCACCATAAAGAAGAATAAAATTGTGTAATTTGCAGGTTAATGGAAACCCCCCAAACCAAAGGCCAAATGTTTTCTCTGATAAGTGGATGCTGATCCATAATGCGGAAGGAGTGGGTAGGGTAGAATGAACTTTATATTGTGAAGAGGAGGTGAGGGGAGGAAAGAAGGTGTGAAGAATGATGGAGTGAGATGGACATTATTACCCTATATACACATATCATTGCACTAGTGGTGTGACTCTGCACCATGTACAGCCAGAGGAAGAAGTGGTGCTCCATTTGTATACAATGTATCAAAATGCATTCTACTGTCAAGTATAACTGATTAGAACAAATTTAAAAATAAAAAAGTTAGCATGTATTACTTTTTAATTATAAATCTGTTGAAATATATTTTAAGGGCATTATTAAAATAAAATAAAATAAAATAAAAATAAGCTATTTCAATACTCTAGATACGATGGTGGTTTACTGAGTTAGAAAATGGTGTAGTGAGGTGGGATTAATGGCTCCTTATAGACTGGTATGCCTTGCCAAGGAATGTGGAAAGGTACTGAGTTTTCTTGTTCTGATTTTATGCCTCATTCCTCCTAAACATTCTAGATTTGGGGCAAGAAGTATATTATATACTTGTATTATACCTGCATAAAATAGAAGCTATGCTAGTCAGTTTTCCATCACTATGATAAATAACTGAGAAAACCAACTTAGAAGAGGAAAGATTTATTTTGGCTAACAGTTTCAAACTTTTCAGTCCATAGTTGCTAACTTCATTCATTCTGGGCCTGAGCTGAGGTAGTACTGCATGGCAGAAGGACATGGCAGAGGAGCTAAGAGGAAGTAGCTCAAGGCAGCCAGGAAAGAGAGAGAAAGAAAAAGAGAGAGGGAGATATTTATTTATTTATTTATTTATTTATTTATTTATTTATTTATTTCAGGGAGAAGAAATACCTTTCCAGGGCACACCTCCAGTGACCTAATTTCTCTAACTATGTCCTACCACCTACAATTTCAAACACCTCCCAGTAATGCCATAAAATATAACTCCATCAAGGACTCCATCAATTCATGAGGTTGGAACCTTCTGGATCCAATCACTTCTCAAAAGCCCCAACACTGAATGTGAACTGCTTTGAGAATCAAGTCTTCAACACATGAGCCTTTGGGGGACACTCTAGATTCAAACCATAACAGAAGCTGTTTTCTGGTACAAATAAAATCTACAGGATTATGATGAGAAATATAAGGAATTATAAAGTAGAAATGTTCAGCAATTTAAATATAATTGCCTTTACAAACTCTTCTGCTTACTCATGCTTGTGTACATGAAGGTTCCTACTAGCTCTTGTGTTATTTCCCTGGTTTTCCACAAAATTAATGCATTAATGCTCTAGTTTCATTCAGTCATCCCAGGGCAGCTAATCATCTCTTAGGGGATACAATTGTAACCTTTGTTAATATTTGTGTTTTAAGCCTTATAATTCTAAATTGATGGTGGCATTGCAGTTTGATTACTTAGATGATTGATTTAGAAATAAATATCTTCAAATATTGCTTCATCTTATCTCTTCTGTGCTAAGCAGTGATATAAATACATTATGATATTGTTGTACATGTTCCAGTGTTTCCAAAGAGAGTATAACCTCAGAGAGCACATGAGAAAAATCAAGTGTGTCACACAAACATCCTTTTGTTCTGGGCTCTGTGTCTTCAAGACATGTGCCAATCTGTCAGGGACTTCAATCCAACCTTGTGGATTAGGCTCAAGGGGTTTGAAAATCTTTAGTATTTTTTTTTTTTGAGCAAAAATAAGTGAGTATATGTGGAGGAGTGAGGTTCATATAATCCATGATAAATTCCATAGCTTCATGATTCTTAAACATATCATTTACCTGAAAAGGGTCAAGAATTACAGGTCATTTATCCTAAGATTAGGCCATTCTATTTTTCTTTTGGTACATCTGTCACCTGTGATTCTTCCTTTTCTCATTCCCAATTTTCTTTTTCTGAATAAGTGTCTTGACTGCATCATGAGATTTGATGTTCATAATAACCTCTGAGTTATTTTTTAAGCTTAGACTGCATTGATTTGTGGCTCATGGATATACACAAAATGGCAATGTGGAAAGTGTCAAGGAGTTCTCAGGCATAAAACAGATGTATAAAATAATCCATTGAAATGATTCAATGGGTATTCTAAACACAAGGAATTAAACATTCAAGAAATTGATTTCAACAGGCCAAGTCAGGGAAGAGCACTTTAAAAAGTGGAGCTGAGTCTAGTTCTATCTTTCCCATAATCAAAGGGCATTGGTCAAGGTCAGTCTCCAGAAAGTGAGAAAGAATGTGCCATGGATCGTAAGATGGTTCAAAGCAACTTCCTTTAAAATAAATATGAAGGGCAGATGGCATTGAGTGTGGATGGGAGAGAAGGGAAAGTGCTGAGTACATGGGACACAGAAAGGAGGCAGAGAGATCTCACTAAGGAAAAGGCAGGGACATAGTACAAGGGGACAGCCACTGTTCCTTTCTACATATGTAGAACTATTTTTTGGTTTTCAAAACAATCCTCTGGAACTTCTTTTTTTATTTCTCATCTCAATTTACTTATATGGATAAGCACAAGTTATTTATAAACACAGAGTAGATGTACTTCCCATTTATAAGAGTCTTAGGAAATAGAGTCTCTAGTTTTATGAGAGTGGCTCGATTTTCTTGGTTGGATAGTCAAAAATCAAGCAGAAAGTTTTACTTACCAATGTTTTAAGGACTGAGGATAAGCATATAGTGAAAGGATTTTATATACTGAATAAAATGAGGCCCATAAGGGTGGATTTTTTCTCCAGAAATGCTGAATGATGAATGTACAATCATCAAAAACAAAGCTCCATTCATTGTATTCGCATGGATACTTTCATATCTTCTCTAGGACTGTTCAGAACTAGTGCTTCAAGGGCAGTGAATGACTGCCATTGTGGTGTAGGACATTTCCTTCCTTGATTTGCTCATTATGAACTTGGTTTTATTTTTAGTCTTTGCAGCTGTTTTATTTCTATCCATTTTTGTTTGCTCATTTATCCTAAGATTAGGCCGTTCTATTTTTCTCTTGGTACATCTGTCACCTGTTATTCTTCCTTTTCTCATTCCCAATTTTCTTTTTCCTAATAAGTGTCTTGCCTTCATCATGAGATTTGATGTTCACAAGACAGTTGGGGCATCTCCTCTTCTGTTCTGTCTGAAGTCAGACAAGTTCTTGCATTTTATCAAAATGCACAGACACAAAATAAGAGAGACTAGAGGAGAAACAGGAGCCTTATGGAACTTTGGGCCCATTTCCTTCTTTGAGATTATCCTTTCTGATGTTTCTCTGAGATGTTTTTTTTCAAAATATTCAGAGGAAGGTCTATACTTCTTAATAAGCTCTCCAAGCCACTCATTCACTGGAAGAGTACTGTTCTCTAAGAGAAAAAAAAATCTTGCCATTTAATCTAAAATTGTTTCTACTTCAGCACTCATTATTTTCCTTCTAATTACCTCTAGTACTTCTCTGCATAATAATCTAGGCTTTGAAACTATATCCCCCATGCTGGTTATTGCCTCAGTTTTTGTAATTTTATCATATGATTTACTTTAGATTTTTATGCAACTCTATGTACTTATATTATTTTAGTCTCTGAAGACATATCTTTAAAAACTGTGATACATCTGGTTTCCTGGTGAATCAGAAGTTTACATGCTAACATTTTTCTGGAGTGTACAATTCTAGGGAAGCAGGGAGAAGGAGAAAAAGAGAGCAGGGGAGGAGAGAGCAAATGGGAAGGAGGGTGTTACTCCTCAGACTAACACAGGGCAGTATTGTGGCTGATGGTCCAACCATGCAGGGTATTTTTAGAGATGCCAGTTGAATCACGTTTTCTCAGGATGGTATTGGGGAGGAAAAGGAGAGTTCATCCGCTGACTCCTTATCATTTTCTCCCCCGCCCCCGTGAATGTCAACTCCCCCATATCTGCAGTTTCCATTATCTAGGTGCTCAAGACAGCCACAGGAGACTGAGAGTGGCCCCATGAGAGTAGTCCTGTTTCAATACAGCAAGATGATCTTTCTTGTCCAGATGGACCACCACATAGAATCATCTGTCTCTGGCAGTTGGTGATGGTGACAGCATCAGCAACCTGGGCTCTGGCCTTGGGGATTGCAGGGTGATTTTAAAAGATGGTGCTCAGTAGACAGACCCAGTGCCTGTTAAAAGTCTCACACAACACCCTTAATAGAGGAAGTAACTCCTATTAGATTCTCACATGCTGCTTATGTCATTTTCCATATAGAGCTATTCATTCTGTGGTATCAATTTTGTGCATTTCTCTTGCCTCACCCAACAAGTGTCTCCACTGGAGGCCTTTCCTCCCTTTGGTGACCCTGACTCTATCACTAACTCTCAAAAGCATGTCTTCCAAAGTCCATGATCAATTATGTTTTACATTAACCCTTTAATCAGTGATGCTTCCTTTGACCAAACTCTGAATTGTTTTGTTGCATTTCTGTCTTTTATCAGCTCATCCACAATAGTCTCCACCCTGCACTGGGCTCTGTCTCTCAGGGAACAGAGCAGCCACTTGATTACCTGTTCAACACATAAATCAGTCTTCAATATGGATTGATTGCCATATTTCATTTTTTATAAATAATAACTAATATTTACATGCATCTATGTTTATTTCCTTAGGATATTTTCCTAAAAGAGAAAGTGCTATGCATTTGTAAAAGTTGATTCATACTGAATTTTCGCAAAGAGCACACTGAAAAATATGCTGATTCACAAAATTTACAATAATTTGAAGAATTGAAAATATCTTGACAAAAGTATTTAATAAAAATAAGATAGATAATACAGATTGCTTTAGTAATATAACTATGTAATTGTATGGTAGAATCTATGTGGTACAAAAATGTAAGAGATTGTATTTGTTTCTGCATTTACTTAATAGTTAGGTATTATTTTTACAGTTTTCTGTAATAAACACAACTAGTAGGGGAGCTATTTTGTAAATGATATGTAGAGCCATGGCAAGCCACCTACATATTTAGAACATAGCTGTTCATTAACATAGCTGTACTTCCCAGAAGTATTATGTTTGCCTTGTTAATAAATAAAACTGTAAATTTTACTTTGAGTAGAGCTCTGAGCATCAGCAAAACTCTTTCTACTGAGGAAAATGATATTATACTCTCACTTCTTTTTCTGTTTCTTTTCTAACTTAATAAATTCAGAGTCACATGCATGCTAGGTAAGTACTTTACCACTGAGCTACATTCTCAACTCCTAACTTTATTTGTGATGCTTAAGAAAAGTGCACAAAAATTCTTCTTCCTGAAAATTTAATTTTATGGAGTCAGGAAGCAACCCTGCATGTAATTTCAGAATTCTCTGATGAACTATGTTTACTGTATTTATCATCCAATAGATGTGTTAGTACTTAAAAGCTAGCAGAGAATATGTGTCCTCTGGTTTTATACTCTTTAGTTTTAAGACAGGATTTCTAGTTTATGTTTACTTTCAATCCAGGGTTCTATCTCAGTTGTTTACAATAATTCCACTTTATTTTGCCCTGTTTTACCTCTAACCATATTTTAGCACAAGAGTATTCTCTAAGATATAGTGATGAACACATGGGTATAAATTATGTTGAACATAATTTATATATCAAAATGACTATAATCAATCAAGCAGGGTTTTGTATAATTACCTAAAGTCATTATATCATGAATATTTCTAAAAATTACTAGTTACTTCCTAAGCTGTATTCTAATTGTGAGAAAAAAACAACATCAAAATTGTGAAAATGTCTTTAGTAATGCCTGATAAGTACACCAAAAGGTCATCAAAACAGCAGTGTCTGAGAAACTGTCATACACCAGAGGAAATAAAGGATACAGAAGAATGACTGCCAAATGCAATGTTTATTGTAGTTTGCATTTACAAATGGAAAAAAGTGCACGAGTAGAACAACTGTGGGGTAAAAAAAATGATAGAAGAGAATTGACTACCTATGAAGGGGGAAAAGCATATATAAAGGTGTGGAGGAAAATACAATTGTGATTTGCTCATTTAAAAGTGAGAAAAATGGCACGTTGGCATCCAAGGTATATAAAAAATGACGTGGTAAATAAGGTTAGGGAGAGTTTTGAGTGCTTGCAAGAAAGAATGTGTGAACCTAGCAGAGGAGAAAGATTTATCTGGGCATCACAAAAATCTCAAGAAAATAACTTGATTCTACTCAACCCACTCATTAAAAAACACATATATATTCAACTGTTTTCTATTATGCACAAAACCCTGGACCCTGCAGAGGAAAAGAAGAATAGAGTCCTTGACATCGAGAGCTGCATTCCCTGCAGAGAGACACATGACCAAGCCTGAGTTAAAGTAATCAGGGCAGCCTGACATGTGTGGGGTGTGTGGAAGGAAGTGGGACTGGAAGGATCCTGGGCTGTTGAGTGTAGGCAGTAAGGGCTTTCTGGAGAAGGCAGTGTCTGCATTGAGCAGGGAAAGATGAGCAGGAGTATGTCAGATGTACAAGAGGGAGAGAGAGAGCTCCAAACAAGGAAATACTATACTGTTCAAAGGACAAGGTTTGAGGCTGGTTGGGGGAGCTGCATGGCAACTTACAGAACAGGAGACTCGCGCTATGGTTCCCTAATAGAATTTGACCAAATCCTACTTTGTAAATTAAAATGTATTGGAAGTTACATTCGATGTAACTTTAATTTGGAACAAAATTTATTTACCACACAAGACCATATGTGTTCAGTTATTAAATAAGCATTAGGAAAAATATCTGAAATTCCCTAACAGAACAAGACAAAACGAAACAACCCTCATGCAATCACATAAAATACAGCAAAGCAAAACACTTTGCCTATGGAAACTAACTCCCACAGCTTAAGAAGACAAGAGAAGGCCAGAATACAGCTCAACTTAAACTTGGCAAGACAGGGAGTCAATAACTTCTACGTAAATTCAAACTGATTAAAATTAGAGATCTATTTAGGAAAGAGCTAGTCCCTAAACAGGTTCATTAAAAACATACAGGAAAAAATACAAAATTATAAAACTTGACTTTTGACAGAGATGCCAAAAAAAAAAGAAAAAAGAAAGAAAGAAAGAAAGAAAGAAAGAAAGAAAGAAAGAAAGAAAGAAGGAAAGAAAGAAAAGAAACTTAGTGAGAACTCTACAATTATTGAACAGAAAACCAGGCCCATGTCTCTCTGGAGCTCTTCTGATGACATCCTAAACCCCCACCTCACCCAGCTCTACTGTGACCCAGCCAGGCTCCAGCACACAATGTCCAAATAATTTGCATCTCTGCAGTGCCACCCAGATTCATTCATCAGTACACGTCAACACTGACCCCAGAGCATGGACAAATCTCAAACGGACCACAAATTAAATTTGTATCAATGCCTGAGAATCACAAGCATGAAGCAGAGAAGCTAGTAACAGTGCATCAGACAACTGCTGTTTGCTGCTGTAATGATTTGAGAATTATTTAAAAATCTCTAAGAACTAATATCAGGATTACCAATACAATTTTCTGAAGCAAACCATAAGAAACAAGCCCATGCTATCATGATGCTAAGAAGAATACTCTTAACCTTGAAGATGGGTGGCCATTCACTCATCCTCCAGTGCCTGGAAGAGCCATCAGGAAAAAGAAAAGTCTGTTTTGACACTGCTTTTCTGTGAATTGTATCCACCTCAGCCCAGCTGCCCCTCACTGAGGTGGTGAACTCTTCATTCCCTCTCTACAGAAACAATACGGTTAACTTTCTAGACCCAAACAACACAGGAAATGGCCATTTGCCACCACCATTTTGCTAGAAGTTTCTGTCCCTATATCTGAGTTTATGTCTGGTAGGGAACAAATACCCACAGCAAACCACTTTAAGAACACAGGAATGGCTCCTTGGGTGGGTTGAGCTTACTGACGTCAGTGCTGATGTTAAAGAATAGTTCCCATGGGATTAATACAAACTGTTTAGATTCCTTGGACTCATGCTGTGCCTCCAACCCCAGTGTCTTAGGCAATCATTCAGAATCTGTTACCTAGTTCTTCCAGGTACCAGTCACTAAATGTCTGTCAGCTCTTCTACACCATCAAATTGAAAAACATGCATCAGAACAAACAAATACACTGCAAAAAGGGTGGTAGGCATGGAATACACACACATGCTATGAACACTTTCTATGTTAGAGACAGTCATGGGGGTTGAAGTGTAGGGAAATGCATTTGCGCTCAAGTCCAGTCTGGAGTGGTGGAGTGGTAGATTTTTTTTTTTTTTTTTGGCATGGCTGGGGATCAAAGACAAGGGACCTCACAAATGCTAGGCAAGCACTGTACCACTGAGCTACACTCCCAGTCCTAACAATGATAGTTTTCAATGGCGGAAAGTATAAGACAACGGTCAGAAAGTAAGATATTATGTTCATAGGAAGAATCCAGATGCATAAGTGACTCCTTGCCTCTTGGAAAGGAGATACCAGGAGTACTAAATTGCTTGTTCACTTGACTAATCCTAGAATAAAATGAGAACAAGAAGCATACTTCTTGTAGGGCCCCCAGAAATTTGGAGGTTGCTTGTTACAGAGTAGCAATGCTAGCAACCATACAGGAAACAGAGATGTGCAAATGTAAAAATGATCTGTAGCATTGAAAGTAAAATGAATGGAGGTATATGTGTCTATGGCATTAATCCCTTATCTTTACTATTAAATATGGAGAATGTAAACTGCTGATACAAGCTTCATTTTAGCCAAAGCACATGTACCATGCCAAGAACTATGGATTTCTCTGGAATAAGAATATGTTACTGATATGCTCCTTCTCTAGAGTATCAGGGCACTTTCGCATGGAGTCGATAGAAACCAGTGAAATATGCAATTTGATTCTTTCAAAATGTCTGCCAATGTCTCACCACAGCTTTCTTAAAAATTGAAAGCACAAAGTTCCAGGCAGCACTGCAAAGGGTCTTGGGCCTGACTTTGGGGTATGACACACATTTCTCTGGTTCAGGATAAGGATTTAGGAGCTAAGTAAATGGATTAATAATATTTTTTTCTTTAGACCTTTTGTGAAGATTAGAAAATACAGGTTCATGTCTGCAACAAAGAAAACACTAAATAACTATGGGTAATTCTTATTTATTAGATCTCTTTTCTAATTAAAATGTATTCTGGCTGTCTTTTGTCTAAAACAAGTCAATAAAATAAATTTAGTGATCTGTTAAAAATAAATTTCTCAAGTTTTTCTTTTCTTTCCTTCTTTTCTTTTTTTCTTGTTTTTCTCTTTAAGAAGGTAAAGAGAACTCTAGGAACTAAGTTCCACCTTATACAATAATCATCAGGGGTCTTCAAAGGGGTGGTCATAAAAACCTTAATATGTGTAATATAATTTTACAATGGTCAAGCTTTCTAAGAAGAAATTTTACCTTGTCAGAGAAGTGACTGAAATCTTGCTGGATGTTTGTGCAGATTTTAAGATTTGTCATTCTCCTTCTCCTCCTCCCTCCTCTCACTGTCTCCAGTGCAGTTTGTCTTGTCTCTACCCTGCTGCTTTCCCTAGGCCTCTCCATGGTTGCCTGTCTTTCTCATTCATTGCATCATTCCTGTTATAGTTTGGATCTTGACTGCTCCCCAAAGGCCTGTGTATTAAAACCTTGGTGTCTAGTTTAGTGCTAATGGGGAGGTGGTAGAAATTTCGAGAGGTGGGTTCTCATGGGAGATCTTTGGATTACAGGAGTGTGCCTTGGAAGGGGGTTGTGGGACCCTGTTCTCTTTTTCTTCCCAATGATGAGGTGAGAAGCTTTGCTCCACCATGCACTCGCGTCATGATATGCGGCACTTCTCCTTCAGGCCTAAACTCAATGGGTCAACGTGATCACGGACTGGAACCTCCCAAACATTGAACATACATAACCTTTTTCTCTTGATAGTTGATTATCTCAGGTATTTATTATACTGGCAGAAATATGATTACCACAGTCCCCAAAAAACTGTGTATGCTCTGGATAGAATTTGACCTGAAGGTAATGTAGATAAAAGTTCTTTTACTGTACCCACATCATAACTGTGCATTCTTTTGCTGGCCTGTATTTCCTCCAGCCCAAGATGATGTCTTTGCATTAAGAATGGATTGATTAAGTAAATGTGGTATAGCCATACCAAAGAATACATGATACCCACTCTTTTTAAAACGAATATACAGAACAAGCATGAAGGATTTAGAAACAAATGTAAGTAGTTAAATGACATAAGTGGTCTGATCCAGTTATGTTCAATACATAAGCATTTAGAAATCAGGGTAATGATTATCACACAAAGTGTATCTCCATAGGTAATTGAGAATGCCCTAATATTATACTATATTAATTACTCTTGAATTTTTATATAAGTGTACATGCTGTCTACAGATAGTAGAAAATTGATGTTTATAATGAATAATTGTGTTAAAATTTGGATTACAAAAAAGTGATACACTGAAATATAAATTAGTCATGTGATTCTTAGTTCCACTAAATGGTGATTTTTTCCCCCCTGTTGGAAATCTAATCATCAATGCTCTACTTTTAAATTGTGAAGTATTTGAGTACATCTTTACATAGGCACATACTCCCTGCTAGAGAATCCAAGGGGAGGAATAACTGCTATTAATCCAAATTCAACTAGAAATTAATGTAAATTTTCTCTAAAGTTGTAATAGGTCTAGTGAATAATACAATGTCCCTTACAGAAAGCCTACACAGAAGTGGTAGGAAAATGCATATAGTGTGGATTTTAAAGTAAGATTCACCTGCATTTGCACTCATTTGGTTGCCAGTAGGTTTCCTTCCCAAGAGCTCTGCATTCTTTCTTTGGAGCCCAGCACACTAAACAGCATTGTCTGAGGACTGTATCTGATTACACAGCAAGGAAACCTCCCAGAAGGGCAGATGTGATGCTCTGTATGCTAACAAAGGAGGATCACATCTCAGGAAAGCTCTGAGCTTTACCAGGGACATTCCTATTCTTTTTAATATTGTTTCATTATTTAAAAGCTCTTTTTGTATCTTTTGAGTGTTTGGCTCCCTCTTCTGGAAAATCTACTTCACAACTACAATTTACTTCTACAGAAGTTGGAAATGGTGACAATGTTCTAGGCAAACGGAGGTATAAAACAATCTAAAATCTCAAAGTACTCCTATTTCTTAGACCATAAGAAATCTTGCTTGTTTTTCCAAGTAACCAAGTCTGCAAAACAGACATGTTTTATTCCCTATGTTTACACTTCCTCTTCATTTGAGCCCAGAAAGCCAATGTCCCATGCAATCTGAGAAGGTCTTGAGTATTTTTTTTTAAAGTATTTCTTTATTTTTTTAGTTGTAGGTGGACAGAATATCTTTATTTTTATTTTTAGGCGGTGCTGAGGATCGAACCCAGTGCCTCACGCATGCTAGGCGAGCACGCTACCACTGCGCCATAACCCCAGCCCCGGTCTTGAGTATTTTTAAAGCAAGAAGATCTAAAATAACTGCATACTATTAACTCTCAACCTATAACTTTGAGTCTCAATGTTACAGTCAAAGTTCTGTGGCTAAACATTCTGCTGTATAGAATACAGAGATACGGCAAAAAGGCTGCACAATCTGTGTGATCAAAGTCCAAGGTGCTGCTCCTTGGGGATGTGAGGTTAGGTGATGTCCCAATCAGACCATGGTGAAAACCATGTTCATCCAAGTATTTGGGCCTGTGTGGGATTCCATACTCCATTGTTCTTACACTCAAACGGGACAGCCTAACATGCCCAAGCAAAGGGAGGTTCCATGTACATAATGCTAGTGTAATGATGCTATGGGGAAATGATGAGGAGAAGGGCTACAGCCTTGGTGTGACCATTATAGCTCTGATCCCCAGGTCAGGGCTCAGTTCTCTGCCACCAACTTAATGTTAGACATTGGGTGGATCCAAGATTTTGCATGTGTAACATGAGAGAATGAATGGGTCATGGGCTGGCTGTCCCTAAGGTATTGCTGGCTTGTGTCATTTACAGACCCCACAAAAAGTGGGTGGAGATTGAATGAGCCTCTTTGTGAAGCTGGGATGTAGTGAATGTTGCCCTCAGTGAATGACCAAATTTGTGAATGAACTAAAGGTTCACCTAGGCCAACATAAGACATCTCATTGTATGATGAAATGTGGCCATCACTGAATTTCAGTGATTCTGAAAGTTTGCTTTAAAGGTAAGGTAAATAGCAAACATGTTAACAAGGCTAAAAGAATTCCAAACTGCATTTGGATTCCTCTGATTTTACTGATATTCCCAGACATCAGAAGTCCAGTGGGATCATAGTAATATCAACACAGCAAGTTCACCAACAGCTTGTTGTAAATGGGTTCATTGTTCGTGTCAGTGCTATTTGCTGACAGTTTATTTTTGTTTTGACAGCATAGTGAATTTTGAAAAATAGTCATTCCCACCCACAAGAATTATTATTTTTTAAAAATGAAGTAAACTTTAGCACTGCCAGTTTGAGATAACAGGTTAGAGCACAAAGCTCCAGGCAATCCATAAGAGAAAGGATTCAATAGTAAGCTACTTTCTAATGTTCATCCTCCTAACATTATAAACACTCTCAACTAAAAGCCAAAGACTTCAATTCTATGATATTCTGTATTTACTTGATTCAAGTTAAGGTGAAGAGCAGGTCTAGCACATATTTACTTTTCTTCATTGTGCCCTTTCAATCTACTAGTCCCTACGTGGCCATGCCACACACACAGGAACCTGATGAATGCTTCATGGTGATGATCATGGTGCTGATGACCATAATGACGAAAACAATGCTAAATGTGTTATTGAATAAAATCATTTGCTTATTGAAATATCATTTTTAGTCACAACATGCAGGTCCTGTGCCAAGCATGGGTGATTCAATCATAAACACAACACACTAGAATTGACATTCTAGTGGGAAGAGATAAAGTATATAGCTATGTATATAATCAGTATAATGTATAATGTATAAAGTATAAAATATATAGCTATGTATATAATCAGTATATGTGTAATCAGTAACTATGATTATTTCATAGACTTCTTAGTGCTGTGAAGGAAATAAAGTAGGATAATGTGTCAGAGACTGATGAGATGGATCAATTTACAAAGGTGTGAGTCAATCCTGTACCTCAAAAACCAAACAAGGCTGTTTGACAGAGAAGGCACTGTGAACAAGCATTGGAAATCCATAAAAACCATAAAAGTTCCATAGGACACTGCGAGATAATCAGAATGGCTCTCTTTATAATTGCTGAGCAATGGCTAGACATAATTTTGTTAATTTCCACAACAAAGCAACTTTGAAATTTTGTTTGAATCTCCGTTAAGTCTAGAGTCAAGTGTCAAAGTATGGAGGATGAACATGAGGAAAGCAATTGTGGCCCATGCTCAAAATATCACATTTTCTATTTCTATTTTATCTTAGTAATAAAATAATTTAGTCCAATTAATTTAATGATTTGACACTGGCTTTCTTTCACACTGACCATCTGAAAGAGTCACAAAGCTGTCAGTAGGCAGTGATATTCTTGTTGGCTCCTTCATTTTTAAAATATTACTACTATCACATGTTATATGTTCTTAAAATTATTATCAGGTTTTAGGTATGCTAATCCTCATAATATTAACAAGAACCTTAATATTATTCCTATAAGGAGACATAGATCAATGTTATGAAACACAAGTAAACAGAAACAAAAAAATTATCTTTCAGCCTGGCATGGTGGCACATGTCTATAATTCCAGCTACTCTGGGAGCTGGTGATGAAGGATTGCTAGTTTGAGGCCAACCTGGGAAACTTAGCTGGACCCTGTTTCAAAATATGAAATGAAAAAGACAGTTGATGTAGCTCAGTTGTAAACAGCCCCTGGCTTCTATTCCCAGTACCAGAGGGGAAAAAATAATTTCTCTCTCTTGCTGTTTCTTGTTGGCCACATTCTACATTGATCTAATCTGAAATGACCACAAATTGTCAATATTTAAGAAGTTAATTCATTTCAGTTTTACCTCATACTTTCTTTGTTTATAATTCATTGAAGAGTTAAGTGTAGAAATGATTAAATAGTTAACATATTAAAAATGCATATTTCAGAACAAGAGGTCTGTCATTAAACAAACTCAAGACCTAATCTGAAGTACTAATTTAAACTCATCAGTCTTTTCCTTTCAAAAGTTGATATTTAATCCAAAAGAAAAAAGAAGTCACAACTCAGACTCTACTAAAGACATACAATAAAATTTCTACTGAGATTTTATCTCTGATATCACTGAGACCAATACTGCCCTCTGTGGTTTGGCCCCAACCTAATTTTCCATCCTTAATTCCTCCTTTCCTTCCCCTCTCCTACCCACCCAGGCTGTATAGTGTCACCTCTGCGTGATATGCCTCCCTGTCCTTACCTTTCTATATCTTGTTTCCATGATTAGGAGGATCTCTTACTCCTTTCTATAGCTGGACAACTTTTCATACTTCAAATCACTTTTTTGAGTTATTTTAAATGTAAAAAATATAACCAATAGGGATCAATAATAAATTGTGATGATACAGAAATGAAATGTTAGGTGGCCATTTTAAGCATTAGAATAATTCATAATAACATGGGAAGATGTTCAAGAACATACTTGTGCATACAGAAAGGTCTGATGTGCATTTTGGTGGAGTGCTTGCCTTGCATGTGCAAGGCCCTAGGTTGGATCTCCATCACCATACACAAAAAGGGGAGTGATGTGTTCATTTCAGTTTGCTACATTTTACTTGTCTTGGTTTTAAAATTTCCTCTGAACATATATTAATTTTTAAATAAAGATAAAATGGAGGTTTGTGCACACACACACTCCAGTCCATTGAAATGTGTCAAAAGAATGACTTTTCTAAAGCATTTTTTATTTTGCAATAATAATAGAATCACAGTAATTTGTAAAAATAGAGAGGGTCATGTACCTTCTATCCAGTTTCCTCCAATGATAACATTTTACCTAAATATTAGTGCAATGTCACAATCAGTAAAGTGACATTAGTAAGAGCCACAGAGCACATTCAGATCTCACTAATTGCATGTACACACATTTGTGTATGCATATATTTTGTTCTATGAAATTTTAGCTTACATTTGAACGACTACCACACAGTCAAGGTATGTAGCATTTTTTTTTACCAAATCCCTCACCTGATCATCTATATTTTGAATTTCCAGCATTTTTATAATATATGACTGGAGACATACAAAAGTCATTTCATCTGAAGCTCAAGATCTCACTAGTGATCTGTGTCAAAGTTAGCATCATCCAAGTGAGAGTGGAAGTCACATATTAAAATGCATAAGGTTTTAAAAGGAACATGTACAGGGTCACAAGAAAAGTACACTTGGTCAGAATTCTGAGAAACCCCAATTGTTCAAACATGATTGGAGAATGAGAAGCTTCCTACAAAAGAATTGAATAGGAAAGAACTGAAATAAAATCCTGGTGTAGAAGCTAAAGAAACGTACTTCATAAAGGATTGGCAAAACTTGTCAGATGATGCAGAGACGACAGACAAGGCTGGATCTATATCAGATCATTTCTGAAACTATCAAAAGGTATTTTTCATTCAGTGGCATGATAAAGGCAAAAGTGAGATTACAGGGGATTGATCAGTGAAGGGAAATTTAGGATATAAAGATAAGATGCACAAATAACTATCTCAAAAACTCAAACTTTAAATCAAAAGAATTTATTATAAAATTTAATTGTTTGCTCACTCTGAATTTACCATCCCTGGCCCTTCTACTTAAAATTACCTCCCATATCCTACCACTATCTGGGCTCTTTCCCTATTTGTGCATGTGCAAATATTTTATTCTATGCAATTTTGGCATACATTTAGATTTATGTAACCACCACAAAGTTAAGGTAACTATCACAATCTCTCTCACCCTACCTTTGGAATATGTGACTGGAGACATCCAAAAGGCATTTGGTTTCTTTTTCTGGATCACATTGTTTGATGCATTTGAAAGTTAACACAACCCAAGTGAGGAATGTTGGGCAGCTTTTTAAAGTGTTACAATAATTCATAACATGAGAAGATATTCTTAGGACTTCTTACCCCATAACATATATTTATCTGCTTTTCCACATTAGAATTCAAGCTCAATCAGAGAAGAGACATTTTTTATGTCATCCATGGAATTTTCAAAGTCTATCAAAGGATAGAGTGGTTGTTCAAAAAAGTATACATGAATAAAACTATTTTACAATAATAAAGATATTTTAATTATTTCTTATTGAAATTTGTATCACTAATGAATTATGTTTCAAAATCATAGCAGTTGCTCAAAAACATTATTTTAATAAAATATTAAACTGTTTATTCAGAGATTAAAATCAGAGATTAAAATGTCTTTTAACCTTATGCCTGTTTTATAATGATTGCTTCTAAATTTCTTAAAAATAAATTTTCCATTAACATCATTGCAGAAGTGCACATTTGGAAATGATGGACTTCTTTCTAGGTCATTATCAGAAATGGGGAATTCTGTGCAGAGTTGCAGAACAGAATCTGAGCTGACTCCCAGGAGCATCTCTTGACTACAGCATCACCCTGCCTCAGCTGTGCCTGTGACAGACAGCTGCTGCCAGGGTTGTAAGAAGACAGATCAGGAAAATACCTTTATCCCTGCAACCTCAGAATATGCTACAGCTGTTGGGATTAGGCAGGAAACTGCAGTACAAAATCTAAAGAATCAGGACATTGCCTGCAAAATTAAGAAAGTTCCCACCAAATTCAGAGGGCAACACTTCAGCTGGGACTTTCATTCTTTCCCTGCCAGGATTCTCATCAGACAAAAATGGTTGCTCTGCATTCAGGTTCTCTACAAGCATGACTCAACTCAAAGTTTCATATAAATTAATCTTATTAATGAAATTTAAATCAGACCCAATATTATAGTTGCAAGAGAGTCTAGAAATGTAGTGTTTAGGATTTCATACTTGATAACACTAAAACAAATTCAAATGCAGAGGAATTAATAGCAAAATTCACCACCATGTTTATTTCCTCCCAAAATATGTGGATTGTCAAATCATACATCTTGTGTAAAAGAAGACACAAAAATGTTTAAAATGTATTCTGAAAAGAAGAAAAGTATCCTTTGCCTAGGCCCACAGGAAGGTAAGGAACATCCCATAATGTTATATCTGGGTGTGCCATTAATTTGGACTTACATGAACACTTTCAGAAAGTTAATTAAAATTGACATGTATATATCCACGAAGTTGTTATTATATATGAAATGGACCTACTCTTTGAAGATACAAACTACCAAAATTCACACCACAAGAAACAGAAAATTTTAAATAGATATGTATCTATTTTAAAATGGCAAAAATAATTAGGAATCTTCCAAAAAGAAAGCATCCTGTCCAAATGGTTTAACTTGTGAATTCTAGCAAATAGATAAGCAAGAAATGATACCAGTTCTCTGATATCAGTTTTCTACAATCATCCACAAAATAAAGGCAGAGGAAACAGTTTTTTGTTCACTGTGTTATGTTATTATTAACCTAATGTCAGAACTAAACAGACACAAAAAGAAAATGATATGAATGTAGATGTAGAAATATGCAACAAAATGTTATCAAATCAAATCAATAAAGTGTAAAAAAGAATTATATACCACAACAAATGAGATTTATTCCAGATATACAAGGCTGGTTCAATGTTTAAAAATCAATTAGTGTGTAAACAATCACATCAACTAACAGAAAATCACATAATTGTATCAAAAGAGAAAGACAAGATATTTGACAAAATCCAGCATGCATTCAAGATAAAAACTCAATAAACTTGGAATGAGGGAATTTTGTAAACTAAAGAGCATTGTCACCATACTTGATGACAAAATGGATGTTTTCCCAGTAAAACTGTAAACAAGGCAAAGATAATCCCTCTCACCATACTAATTCAATATCACACTGAAAGTCTAGTTAATTCAATAAGAATGGAAAATAAAATTTATGTATGCTGGGAAGGAAGAAATGAAATGACTTTTTCACACAGGTGAGATGCTTGTCCATGTAGAAAATCTCGAAGATTCAACAACAACATTTTCTGGAACTAATCACAGGATACAGCAACTTTCTAGGATGGCAGTTCCAACATGCACAATTCAATGAATTTCCTATATGCCAGTAATGAAGAACTACATTTTGAAAATAAAATCTAAATATGTCATTTACATATAGCATATTTAAAATATCTTTGAATATTAAATATGTAGATATGAATCTAACATGGAATATGTAGAGGATCTACATGTGGAAAATTATAGAGTGACAAAAGCAATCAAACATCTACATAAATGAAGGTGTTTTCCTTGTTCATGAATTCAAAGATGCATTACTAAGATATCCATTTTTTCCAAAGAAACCCACCATGCTCTTTGTAGATATACACAGACTAATTCTAAAGATTATGTGGAAAAATAACTAGAATAGTCAATACAATATTGTAGAGGAAGGAAGTAGTTGGAAGACTTGCAGTACTCAAGAAACTGTGACTTGCAGTATTATATTAAAACTTAGTATAATACTATAGTAATAAAGAAAGTATGGCATTTGTAAAGATCAATGGAACAAGATAGAGAGCTCAGAAATAGACTCACACTAATAGTCAACTGATATTTGATAGAGTATTGAAGGCCAATAAATGAACAAAATGATAGTCTTTTTAATAAATGTTGCAAGAACAACTCAACATGCAAAAAACAAAGAATCAAGGTCCAGAACTTACATCTTTTACAAATATTGATTTGAATTTGATCATATGCCTCAATGAAAATGCAAAGTTATACATTTTCTTTTAGGGCATTTTGTTTTTTGGTACCAGGAATTGAACCCAGAGGTGCTTCACTACTGAGCCACACATCCCCAACCCTTTTATATTTTTTAAGACAGAGTCACTAAGTTACGTGGGGCCTCACTAAGTTGTTAAGGGCCTTACAAACTTACAATCCAATTTCTCAACATCCAGAGTTGCTGACGCTACAGACAGGATCCATTATGCTCATTTAGAAATGAGTTTTTAAATGAAATCCAAAGGCATGATTCATATGGACAAAAACTGATAACTTTATTTTTTTGAAATTTAAAACTTTTCACTGCTAATGCTGCTTTTAAGGAAATAAAAGAAAAGTTATAGACTGAAAAACTTACAAATATTTTAATAATAAAATTATTTTTTAGTATAAAAAATTAAAACTCAAAAATTTTAAAAACCCTAATTTCAAAACAAAAAATACCTCGAATTTCAACGAAAATATGACACAGCAAATAAGCATGCGAAAATATGTGCAACAATGTATCATTAGGGAGTTGAATATTAAAATGATAAGGACATACCACCACATATTCATTAGAATGGCAAAAATTCAGATATCAGACAAAAACTGATGAAATTACAGAGCAACAGGAACTCATTGCTAGTGGGATGCAAAATTGTATGGTATGGTACTTCTGTGGTCTAGATGTTTTTGTCCCTTCAAAATTTTTATGTTAAAATGTGACACCTAAGGTGATGGGAGTAAGGTGTGTTTTTTGGGAGATGTTTGGGATGAGTGCTTCTACAAAAGGGTTTGAGGAAACCTTTTTGCCCCTTCAATCTTGAGAAGACATGCAGAAGGCATGACCCATGAGGAAGTGTCCTCCTCAGACACCAAACCTGATGATCTTGGAATTCTCAGTCTTCTTGACTGGCAGAGATAAATTTTTATTCAGTATAAATTATCCAGTCTAAGATATTTTCTTATAGCAGCCCCAAACAACTAAGACAACCACTTTGGGAGACACCTTGGCAGATTCTTATAAAACTAAATGTATTTTTGCTATATGATCAAGCACTTATGCTTCTAAACATTTATACAATTTATTTAAAATTTGTGCTTACACAAAAACCTGTTCACAAATATTTAGAGTAGCTTTATTCAAATCCTGGAAGCAACCAAAGTGCTCTAAAATAGGTAAATGAATCAACAAACTGTGATACATACATATAATGGAACACTGTTACGTGATAAAAAGAACTACAAAGTCAGGAAAATACACAAATTAATAATAAGTGCATATTTCTAAGTTTAAAAAGGTGCCATTTGATAAATTATATGCTGCATGATTTAGTTATATGACATTTTAAAAAAGAGAAAAATATATATATGGGCAGTAAAAAGTTCAGCAATTCCCAGGACTTTAGGGGAGGAGTGAGTGAGAGGGTTGAGTAGTTGAAGCTCTGGCCACTATTCAAGGCATGACACTATTCTCTGTGAAAAATCAATGGACACATGACACCATTGTGTATCCAAATCTGTTGAAGTTTATGATAAAAGAATGAACCTGTGTGTGCAAATTTTCAAAAATCATTAAGAATTTTGTAGTAAACACAAAGGGCACTTTTGTGACAAAAGTACATAACCATATTTTAAAAAACGAAGCAATGTCACTAAAGAGAGTGGGTAGAAAATTGCTACATAATTTTGGAAATGAGCAAAAATCTATAAACCCTAAGGTAAAAAGAATCTACCTTGTAGCTGGTGAAGATGCATTCAATGGAGATACAAGGTAACAATTCTAATACCACAATGACTGTGTACTGGAATTGACTAAGTATACCATGGGGTGGTAGCCAGGTTAATCATGTTTGGAATGGGAGTGTATGAGTAAGAAGAGACTAGGATGATCTTTGTAGAAATAGAGTAGACTATAGTATGAACTCATGCTTACCCTAACACAGACACACACACAAAATTGGCTTGGGGTATCTTGTAGCATTAGAAACTAAGAAAATGCTAACAAAATAAAAAAAGAACTAAAATCTTACAAGAAGACAAAAAAGAAGCCAACCAAAAAACAATATATCAATGGGACACAGAAAACAACTGAATGAGCTTTATATGGCCAAGGTTGTCAGAAAACCTATCCAAAAACAAAATTTTTTTTCAAAATATTAAATAAATATCCATGAATCTATACTGATATAAACAAACACTTGAAGACATAAATACTGAGAAAGAGGAAAGGAAGCCTCCATGCAGAATTCCAAAGACATTATTCCATCTTCAAGGAGATGGAATGTACTTCCCCACTCCATAAATATGGGCGAAAGGAAATCCATGGTGATTTCCTTCCTAAGAACACAGCACAGAAAGACAGAAGGGGGTTACTTAGAGTTACTGCACAGTGGAGAAATGTAGTAAATACTACCTCAGTCAGGTTAATTCCAATCAGTCCAAATCAAGTGATAAGCAATGTTAATAATATATATACCTTGAGTAGTATTCCATTGTGTATATATACCATGTTTCTTTATCCATTCATCTATTGAAGAGCATCTAGGCTGTTTACAGTTTAGCTATTGTAAATTGAGCTGCTATAAACATTGAGGTGGCTTCATCACTGTAGCATACTGCTTTTAAGTCCTTTGGGTATAGACCTAGGAGTGGGATAGCTGAGTCAAATGGTGGTTCCATTCCAAGTTCTCCATCCTGCTTTCTAAAGTGGTTATACCATTTTGCAATCCCACTAGCAAATGTATGGAGCTAGAGAATATCATGCTAAGTGATATAAGTCAATTCCCAAAAAACAAAGGTCAAATATTTTATCTGACAAGTGGATGCTGATCTATAATAGGCAGGGGACAAGGGAAGAATGGAGGGACTTTGTATTTAGCAGAGAGGAGGGAGGGGAGGAAGGGCAAGGGAGGGGGAGTGTGTGTAGGAGAAAGATGGTAGAATGAGATGGATATTATTACCCCTATGTATGGGTATGATTGCACAAATTGTGTGACTCTACATCACATACAAGGAGAGAAATAAAAATTGTGCTGCATTCATGTAAAAATATAAATTATTAAAAATATTTTAAAATATTATATACCTTGACATGACATGAGGAGAATGACATTTTACCTTCATGGTCTTTCTTCCAAAAACCTGTGACCCTGGTATTACCATGAGAAAAACTTCAGACAATTGCCAATCAAAGGGCATTACACAAAATACATGACCAATACTTTTCAAAACTGTCAAGGTCATGAAAACAAAGAAAAATTTAAAAACTGTCTCAGTCAAGAGGTATCTGTGGAAATATGACAACAAAACAGATGGGGTCCTGGAACAGAAAAAGAACACTAGATAAAAATTAAGAAGGTAAAAATTAAAGCTGAATTAACTACAGATGTTGGATAGTAATAATAATTTATTAATATTGGTTCATTAATAGTAACAAATATGCCCTGTTGATTTAAGATGAACATAATAAGGAAAATTAGGTATAGATTGTGTGGGAACTTTCAAGGCAATAATTTCAGCTTTTATACAGTTCTAAAATTGCTCTAAAAAGTAAAAATTATTTATCGGCCCTCATATTGAGCTACGAACTTGTCAGAATCATTCAAATGGCAGTGTCTTAATATCTGCTGTGTCCTACACAGATGATTTTGGAACAAAATTTAGTCTTTTCAACTAGTAAATCCTAAAATTACCTAAATGTATACAACCCATAATCATGATAAAAACAATGGTGAAAATTTTCTTTACCTATTTTTCCAAATATTTTGCATATTTTACAATGGATTTTTTTAAATCTAAAAATTGAAAAGTAGATTTCCTGAGAAAGTTTTTAACATCTGAGTTGAATTTGATTCCTTCTGATATCAAGTTTGGATTTTATATTGTTAAGTAAAGAAGCCATATGCCATTAGAGATAGTCTTATTTCTTCCTCTGGGAGCTTTTTATCCTTGCCTAATTGCCCTGTCTAGGGCAATGCGATGTTATATTGATTAGAAGTGGTGAGAGCATCCTGCTTATGGTCTTATCTTGGAGGAGAAGTTGTCAGTTTTCCACCATTGAGTTTTATGTTACTTACAGGATTTTTACATATGCCTTTTATGTTCACATAATTTTCTTTTGTGTCTAGTGTGTTGAGAAAGTCTTATCATAGAAGCTTCCTGAATTCTGTCAAGTGATTTTCTTCAACTTATAAAGATGATCATGTGCTCTTTTTTTTCTATTAACAAGTTGTATGACATCAGTTTGCTTGTATTTTTTTTTTTTTGAGAATCTTTGCAACTATGTTCATCAACAAAGTAGACTGTAATTTTCTGTTCTTGAATTGTCTTTGTGTGGCTTTGGTGTGAGGGTAATACTGGCTTTGTAAAATGAATTTGGAAGTATTCGCTTTTCTTAACATTTTGAAAGAGTTTAAGAAGTATTGATGCTAATACTTATTAAATACTTGATTGAGTTCATCACTGCAGCCATCTCCTGAGTTTTCTTTCTTCTATGGTTTTTGGTTACTTGTTCATTACTGGTGTATGCTCACATGTTGTATTTCTTGATGATTTAGTCGTGATAGGTTGAATGTTTTGAGGAATTTATCCATGTATCCTAGGCTATCAAATTTGGTGGTAGGTTATTGTTCACATAAGTGATCTTTTTATTTATACTTAGCATTCTTTTTAAAAAAAGTTGTGTAACATCATTTGGAATATCTGGTTTTTCAATTTACTTGAGTACTCCTCTCACTTTTTAACTAGATTAGGTAAGCATGTTGTAAATTTTTTTTATCTTTTCAAAAAACAACCTCTTAGTTTTGCCTGTCCAGCCTAATTGGGGTACAATTGACTACAATTGTGTATTTTAGGGTGTACAATGTGACATTTTTAGTACAGATATACTGTGAACTACAATGAAACTAACATCCATAACCTCACTTAGTAATCAAATCTGCATGTGTGTTTGTGGTGAGAACATTTTGATCTGTTCTCTTTGCAAACTTCAAGTATACAATGTAGTTTTAACTGCAGATACCAGACTGTATATTAGATATTCAAAATGTATGCATACCAGATAATTGAAACTTTGTACCCTTGGACTAATATTTCCCCATTTCTCTCAACTACTGGCAATCACCATTCTATTCTCTGCAACTATAGAGTCAAATTTCTAGATTCCACATAAAAGCGGAAACTTTTAAATAATTCTTTCTGTGTCTTATTTCACTTAAAACAGACATTTGTAGCATTCATCTATTGCAACGAATGACAGGATTTCTTTCTTATTTAAGGATGAATTATATTCCAGTGCATGTGTTTATGTGTGTCTCACATTTTTTTTTCTTCATTTATCTGTTTTGACACAAATTGGTTTGAGATTTGGCTTCTGAGAATAATGCAGCAAATAATCATGAGAATGTAGATCGCTCTCAGAGGTAATGATTTTCTTTCCTTTTGATATATATACGGCACTAGGGTTCCTGGATCACATATTAATTCCATAGTTTGAGGAATCTTAATAACATTTCAAAAAAGGCTGAACAAATTTGCACCACCATTAACAGTGTACAAGCTTCCTTTTGTCTACATCCTCATCAACATTTGTAATAATTTTTTTCTTTTTATAATAGCCATTCTAGTTGGTGTGTGGTGATTGTGGTTTTGATTTATATTTTCCTAATGATTTGTGAAGTTGAGACTTAATTGTTTTTTTCAAATACTACCTTTTTTATGTGTTATTTGTAAAATTGTCTATTCAGGACTTTCACCACTTTTAACTCAATGATGGACCATTGGCCAAATCAAATCATGTGGCCAAATTTGAAGTCATTGAGTCAGGGAACCACACACAGGTATATTTACTGGAGAGTGTGATTCATGGTGTGTGTCACCATTGTAGTAGTCTACCACAATCCCCTCATATGTGCCAGAAACTCCCAAGAGGATGAGGGTGATGTCATGCTTCCTTCTTATTTTTAGGAGAGAACTGTCATTAATGCTGCCAGAATCCTTTTCTTCTTCAACAGAGAATTCTAAATCTACATAAATCAAGATATAGTTAAAGGGGCTGGGGCTGTAGCTCAGTGGTAGAGCGCTTGCCTAGCATGCATGAGGCACTGGGTTCAATCCTCAGGACCACATAAATATAAACAAGTAAAATAAAGGTATAAAAAATACAATAACATTAAATAAAAGATATAGTTAAAGACATTTGTGGCTATCAGGGGGTTGAAACACCTACAGCATATCAAATTATAACCTTGATGTTCTACCTCTGTTTACTTTGGAGTCTTCAGTAATTTGTGTGTGTGTGTGTGTGTGTGTGTGTGTGTGTGTGTGGTACCGGGGATTGAACTCAGGGGCATTTGACTACTGAGCCACATCTCGAGCCCCCTATTTTATATTTTATTTAGAGACAGGGTCTCACTGAGTTGCTTAGCACCTTGGCTTTGAACTCATGATTCACCTGTCTCAGCCTCCCAAAGTGCAGGGATTACAGGCTTGCGCCACCATGCCTGGCCAGTAGTTTCTCTTTTAATGTGGTCTTTCTGATTCAGGAGCTAGGTATTCTGCATCTTCAGAACTACTTCTCTTCCTCATTCTTGTTCTGACTCCAGACAAGCTGGACTCTTCTTTTTCCTGTTGTTTCCTCTTTGTTGCAGGTTGTGCTCAGAGTTCCAGTGTTTCTGCTTCAGAGTCCTGAGACGTGACCCTTGATCTTTCATTTTACAGATGATTATGCTGCCTGTATCCATATTTAACTCTTTGACCTGGACATTGTCTTCCTTCTGCATTCAACCTTTCTTCTTAATAAAGTTACCATTATTCTATATTAGTTCCATCTATTTCCATATTTAAAAATAGCAGCTACTCTGGCTGGAATAAGCTTGTTTTTTGCTGTTTTGGCAAGTATACCAGGTTTTCTTGGTGCTGCTTCTGGTAGGTTGCTGAAAAACTGAAATTATTGCAAAAATAATTCTACTGTGACTCTTGTTACACTTTTTGCTTTTGTTTGTTTGTTTTTCTTAGGATCTGGATGTACCTCAATAATTTTTGCTGTTTGTTCGTTTGTTTTGAATTCCACAAAATTCAATCACTTTGGATCTCCAGTAGATTTATAATGTGGGATAATTATATAAACCATATTGCCACATTTACCAAGTACTCTTATCAATCCAGCTGTGTTTAACCTTTTGGAAAATAAATCCTGTGATAAATTAGAAGTAGCTTTATTAGCTGTACCTTTATTAGCTGTACCTAAGATTGTCATAATTTTTACACCTTACTGATAATGTCAATAATTTTTAACTCTAATTCTAAAAAGCAAGTAAAATGAAAAGAAAAAAAAACAATATAATAAATAGATCTCTAGACAGGCTAACAAAACAAAAAAATACAACTCAAGAATAACAAAAATTAAGGAAGCAGCATTAATACTGAATCCTATGGACATCAACCAGATAACAAAGGAATACTCTGAACAACACTTTGCCCACAAATTCAATAAACTACATGAAGTCGACTAGTTTCTTTTTTAAAAACAATTTTTAGTTGTAGATGGACAAAATACCTTCATTTAGTTTACTTATTTTTATGTGGGGCTGAGGATCAAACCCAGTGCCTCACACATGCTAGGCAAGCGCTCTACCACTGAGCCACAATCCCAGCCCTTGAATAGTTTCTTAAAAGACAAATCTGCCAAACACACAAAAGAATAGACAATGTGAACAGAATTATAACTATTGAAGAAATTGAATCAATACTTAATAACCTTCCAAAGCTGGGCACCGTGGCACATGCCTGTAATCCCAGCAGCTCAGGAGGCTGAGGCAGGAGAATCTTGAGTTCAAAGCCAGCCTCAGCAAAAGTGAAGCACTAAGCAATTCAGTGAGACCCTGTCTCTAAATAAAATACAAAATAGGGTTGAGAATGTGGCTCAGTGGTCGAGTGTCTCTGATTTCAATTCTCAGTACCAAAATAAATAAACATAGCCTTCCAAAACAGAAATCTTCAGGCCCAGATGATTTTCTCATTAGTCCTAACAAAAACTTTAAGGAATAAATTCTCTACAATCTCTTTCAGAAGTTAGAAGCAGAGCGGCAACCTCAATTCATTCTATTAGGTCTGTATTACACTAATAACAATATTAGACAAAATATTATAAGAAAAGAAAATTACAAATATCTTTCAAAAAGAAATGCAAAAGAATTAAAATATATGCAAATATTATTCAACAATAAATATAAAGAATTACATAGTAAAACCAACTGGGATTTATCTCTGTGTCAACATTCATAAATTAATTTATTAACTAATGCAATCTCATATTGAAAGACTAAAGATGAAAAAGTCTATAGATTTGAAAAGGAGAAATAAAAGTACCTTTGCAGGTGCCAGGATTGTCAGCATAAAAAATCAAACACAATCAACAAGAAAACATCTTGGATGAATAAGTAATTATACCAAAGTTGCAAGATAGAAGATTAATGTAGAAAAATTTATCTCTTTCTCACATACCAGCAATGAATAAGTAGAATATTAAATTCTTAAAAATTATTGTTTTTATTAGTGCCCAAATTAATTATTTAGAAAAACTAACAAAATATTTATAGGATCTACATGAGGAAAACTCTGAAGCTGTGACAGAGTAAATCCAAGAAGATCTAAATAAATGGGAAGGCACTTGATGATAAGATGGACAGAAAAACTGAATATTATTAAGGTGTAAGTTCTTCCCAAGTTGCTCTATATATTCAATGTCATCCAAAAAAACTTCCAATAAGTGAATTTGTGGAGATTGAAAAATTGATTTTAAAGTTTATAAGGAGAGACAAAAATCTCAGAATAGTTAAAACAATACTGGGGATGAACAAAGCTGGAGGGCTGACAGTACCTGACTTAAAGACCTACTGTGGAACAACAGTTATCAGGACAGTGGGATATTGGAGAAAGAATAGACAAATAGATCAGTGAATAGATTGGAGAGCCCAGAAACAGACTCGCATCAGTATAGCCAATTTGTGTACATTAAAGGAACAGAGGCAACACAGCAACACAGGCCAGAGATCCTTCCAGCCAGTGGTGCTGCTGTATGACCTGGACATCCCCATCAGCAAGGCTACCAACACATGTGTAAGGAGAGACTCAGAGAGAAAAGAGGGATAAGGGGGAAGAAAAACTCCTTGTAAAATAAGGGCTGGAAACTTACCAAATTTGATATAAAAAAGACTTCTAGATTTAATGCTTCACCTTTGTAAAATAAAAACAAACAGTTTTATTCCAAGGCATATCACAGTCAAACTGTGAAAGGCAAAGAGACAATTGTAGAAGCAACAAAGAAAAATTTCTCCTCATGGACAAGGGGACCACAGTGAGATTATCAGTTGACTTCCAATCAGAAACACTGGAAGGCGGCAGTGGGGTGGCATATTCCAAGGGAGTAGGGGAAGATCACCTGAAGATTCTATAAGAAGCATATGCTGTAACATGCCTGGACATGCCAGGACTCACTAAGTTGCTGGCCATAAGGCACATCTGCCATTGACATGCTTAATCATGCCTACTTGCAGTTGATAAGGAGCTATAAGGGGCACTAACCATAGGCCTGCTTAGCAATGACTGGTTACAATTAATAAGAAGCAGGGCTCCATGGACATGTGCAAAGAATATGTCCAGTTGCAATTACACTGTCTTACTGGACATAACCAATGGACATTGACTTTCATTGGGTGTAATCAATCACTAGCTTACATCACCAACTTGGAACTATATTTAAACTGCTTGTCCTACCCACATTGGGGACTTTTGCACCAAGGACATCAGTGAGACTGGCCGCCTTGCTGTTTGTCCTTGGATCAACTCCACCATTCCCTGACATCCAGCCATTGATTGAAGAGAACCACCAGACAAAGACAATGTCTGCTCTTTGGCTAAGAGAAGTCACATGGCACCAGAGGTATTTTGTGGCTCATGGTTGCCCTAGGATTGTGTGAACTGCTTGTAGTGTTTAGTTACCCTAGGATAGTGTGACTTACCTACAGTGTTTAATTAGTGCGCATTGAAATGCTAACTGAGGTGCTCCAGCACACCCAACACTTTATGCATTAATTGATTATATTTGATGATTGGTGGGATTGAATATATGCTTGCATTTAAAGACAATCTGCCTCTGAGTAATTATTAATTGCAACATTTTTGACAGATTCCATAACCATAAAGTCTGTCCTTTAATAATGAAGAAAAATTAAGATATTCCCAGATGAAGAAAAAATTTTGCCAGCAAAATAAACCCTCTAGATAAAGATACTAAAATAAATTTGAAAAACTTTTATTTAAAATTGACATAACTAAATAAGCATAAAAGAAATTTTAGTTCTATGCTAAGTTGGTACAAGGCAAGAATATGTTGTATGACAGAGTTGGAATTTAAAAGAGAGAAGATCTTGAAATTAATAATCCCTGAAAATAAAAATTCCAGTAACAAAAAGAATTTTCAAAAACTATGAAATTGATCAAGCTTGAGCAGAGATCTACAAGGAAGCAAGTCAATTCTGGGTTCCAGGGGAAAAAATATTGAATGGACTAAGGTCTCCTCTGAAAGGGTAAACAGGTTCAAGTGGAAGGAAGGATCTAGAAGCCCCATGAAGGTGAAAGACCTGCTGGGCTGGAGGGTGGGGCAGGGGTGTGGTGCTGCCTCTTCTTCCTGCCCCTCCTGTGTTGTCAGGATGTCTTTGTGATAAGAGGGCACAGCCCTGTGACACAGTCCTAGGCACTACTCCCCACTACTGAGGTGAAATCTCAGGACTCATTTGTTCAAACAGGACAGTGCGATTCAGATGATGGAGAATCCTATCTTTCCTCTGAATAGCGTTAGTGCCTCATGGCTGAACCCCAGCTTCACAACCTGGGCAATGGATACGATCCTTGCCATTGTGTGTGGACTGGGGCGCTTCCTCTCTTACTGCCCTGCCTCCAGGGTAGTCTATCCTTCCCACCACAAAGGAAAAAGGAAAAACTCTGGAAGGTAAGAAACCCTCAGGATGCACCCAACAAAAAAACAGATTCTCTCTCTCATTTTTTTTTTTTTTGATACTGGATTGAACTCAGGGGTACTTGACCACTGAGCCACATCCCCAGTTCTATTTTTTGACTATTTTCTTATTTGTAGATGGACACAATATCTTAATTTTTATGTGATGCTGAAGATGGAACCCAGTGCCTCACACATATGATGCAAGAGCCCTACCACTGAGCCACAACCCCAGCACACTCAGTCCTATTTTTGTGTTTTATGTGAAAAAAGGGTCTCACTGATTTGCTTAATGCCTCATCATTGCTGAGGCTGGCTTTGACCTTGTGATTCTCCTGTCTCAGCCTCCTAAAGCACTGCGATTACAGGCATGCACCACCACACCTGGCAAAACAGATTCTATTTTGTCTACTCTTCTATTTTCCATAAATAAGTAGAGAGACTTCATAAAAAAAGGAAATCAAAGGACAAAATGGATTCTGAATAAGGCAGGGCAGGGCAGGGCAGGGAGAGAGTGTGCACTAGGTGTAAGTAAAAATAACCAACACAATTTCAGCAGCATAATGAAAATACATATAACTGGGATAGAAGCAGATCTCAAATAGATCAGAAAGCTTTCCCTTATTCTACAGCAAAATCAATTAATCAGGCACTGGAAGGGATCATTTTCGGGGTATGAAAATGACCCACAGGTTACAGAAGGAGTCTGAGTTTTATAGTTGACAATAATGGTGAACTAGTCATTGGAAACTACAAAAATAAGTCAGGGAACTAGTCCTGCAGGCTAAAATTTTAACTCAGGAAAGCAGTTGTAGTAATTTTGAAACTCACTGTTACCAGCAGAGATAGGAGCTCAGACTCTGAGGGATGAATACTCAAATTCAACTCATTGCTGTTCGTCTTCCTCTTGGATTCATTGTTTCCCAGACTTTTGCTATTTACTGTGCCTCTTTTCAGGAAGAATTTGCAATGGGATAAGATCAAAGTCCAGAGCCCAGCATTCAGTATCTTGGTCTTTCTTTTAGGGCCCATTGTTCCTGGGAAAGGATTTTTTGGGAAAGGTTTAATATTTGGCTAATCTGCTTCCCTCCCTTCCAGCCACACTGTTTTTGTTTTTCCTGGGGGCTATCTTATAGGAATACTATTTTCCATAACCTTTCACTAGCACTTGTCCTATTTGAAGCTCTCAGACCATCCATGTGGTAGCTGCAT
>CM053412.1:54412355-54438419 GCA_028644305.1 Xerus rutilus | reverse complement strand
CATGTCCTAAAGGATGTCAGCTGCAGAGACCAGAAAGGGAGGATCCTGGGAAGGAAATCATCATATCAGAGACACATCTCAGGCTGTGTTCTCAAAATGAAGCTGTGGTGTTCCGGGGGTGTGTGATCAAGGAGGGTGGTGGGGGCAGTATTGGACCGATACTGTCTGTGATACTGCCGGAGATGAGAATCAATCAGGGTGAAGATTGAACACCCAAGCAATGCATAGGCAAGAACAGACAGCAAGTTTTACTCCAAGGATAGAACAGAGACAGACTTCTCAGTAGAAAAGAGGTCCCAGAGCTGGGTATCCAAAGAAGTGGGGGTGTCATGTCCCTATTATACATTGTAGAATTCCTCTTCTCATGCCCTCCTTCTCACATTATCTTGCCCCTCTCTTCTCCTATACTGCGTACATGACCCAAAGGTGGAGTGATCCAGGCAGGAAGGTAGCAGTTCAGGAGGCATTCATTAACAACTCCTACAACTTCCTGAGGGAGGAATAATTCCTGGGCAGTTACCTTAGCAACAGGTTGGAGGAGCTGTGATGGGAAGCATGGGAGGAGGACAGGGAAAGAGCATTCAGTTTCCTTAACTTTCCACTCAAACCCAATCTTCCTGATTAGACCCAATTATTGGACCCAATTACTATCTACATTGACTGCCTTTTGTCTTCCTGCTTCATCTGGATATGGAGGTGGGACTTCCTGGTCCAAGTGTGGACAAGCTCTCACTTTCCTAAGACCCATTTCTCTTTGAGATGGCTCAATCTTTCTCCTCATACTGTGGCTGTGAGTACATTGGAGGCTACTGGAGGTGGAAGTAAATGACAAAGTGCTGCCCCTCCATGTACCTTGCTGTGTCACCTATCAGGTGGCCTTGAATACTGGTGCTTGTCCTCCTGAGTGTTCTCTCCCAGTCTGCCCCATGTGGATATTCCACTCATCCTCCCTTCTTCACAAAAACACAGTCTCAATTTTCAGGTTACACTGATGGCTAGAATAAAGTGGAAGAGACTGAAGATCTGGTTTCACTTCTAGAAAGGTAAGTAACTTTCCCTTTCTTCCTGTGTCCTTTCCCCTGCTGCCTAGGATGTGATCCAAAAACACAAAGTGCTCATGGGGTGGAGAGATCCTCAGTTGGGGTAAGAGTTGAATAAAACTCTGGGGTATGGAAGAGCAAGGGCTTTGTAATCTTGGG
The DNA here is from genome assembly GCA_028644305.1 of Xerus rutilus. Lineage (NCBI taxonomy): Eukaryota > Metazoa > Chordata > Mammalia > Rodentia > Sciuridae > Xerus > Xerus rutilus. The sequence continues at coordinate 54,437,220 of CM053412.1, read as the reverse complement.
AAGTGGGGCAGTGAGGAGACATAGAACACAAATGTCTACCCCTGCACTTTCTGCCCTATGTCCTGTCCCCATCTGCTCCTGGCTGCAGCCTATATCTTCTATCTCTTGCAGCCACCTAGGGAAGCTCCAGGATGACTGCAAATTTCACCATCTCCTAAAAGTACATGACCCAGATGAGATGTGCAAACTACAGTCAGCTAGAGTCCACCAATCACATACACAGCCTGTGGAGGATCATTTGGCCACTGCCTTCTTCCCTTTGGCTTCCCTGACTTCTTTGAGCAAACACCCCTGCTTTTGGCCTCTACTTCCTCACCAGACCTAATGTCTTCCTCAGATTCTGTTGAGTCTCAGTTATCCATGAGTGCCTCTAAGTCACCAGAGTCTGTGATTCCTCTAGAAAGACGTTCACTCGAGCCACATGGACTTTCCACTCCCCCATCTCATGCTCCTGATCCCATGGCCTGCCCTCATTCTCTGCCAGGCCTCAGCCTGACTCCTCAGGGTGACTCAATGACACTCTCACTGGGAACCAACACCCAGAGCTCCTCTCCACTCAACAATTATTGCTTGCCTTCTCCTGTGCCAATGCCATCTCATGGGCCATTGTCTTCTCCTGAGCTATCACTATCTCCTGTCCCATCACCTGGTCCTGTCCCTTTGCCATTTGCTATCCCATTGCCATCTCATGACCCCTCAACTTCTCCTGGTCCCTTGCCTTCTCCAGTCCCATCTCCATCTTCTGGCCCATTGCCATCCACTGGCCCAGCAATCCCAGGCCAAGTTCTCTCCACCTGTCTCATCTTATCCCTCTCCTGGTGGCAGATGGCTGCCAGAGCCTGGTGCCTCTCCCACTCCCCACATGGTAAATCCAGGAAAGATCATGCTTCCTACCCACCAGAGGACTCATTCTGGGCAAACCACACACTCTCACAAGTAGAGGCTGAAGGTACCTCTTTCATTAATCTTGATGCCGAGAAACTGCTAGAGATGCTGATCAGCAAAAGAGCAAGAATGAAAATTAGAAATATAAAGACAAAAGAAGAACCAGACTACTCCCTAAAAAAAATTCTGAGAAGCACAGTAAAGTCACTGGGCAGGGAGCAGGACACTACCATCCTACAACCTTTCTGGAACACAAAAACCAAGCCAGAGCAGCTTTCTTTTCCTCAGCAGCTCTTTTACACCAAGGCCTTGGGGGATCATTTGCAGCAGAAATGCAGCCAGCTTTTCTGAGGCCTCCCCATTCTGCACAGTGAGTCCCTGGTGGTTACAGTCAGCATGCCTGGACCTTCAGCTGACTTTTCCTCCATTGCATGCAATGAACTTCCTAATTACATTCCAGTGCAGGTGCAGGCTACACCTGCACAACTATTTCCCTCCCAGTTGCTCCACTCTATTGTCCAACTTCAGCCTGTGACTCCAAACTTGTCCTGGTCCCAGTCCCCATCACTAGCTCAGATCCAAAATCAAGACCATGCCACACCTTATCTCCCAATCCTCCCACATCATCTTCCTCTGAATACTGCTTGTAGATTTTCATGCTCCACAAGCCAACAGGGGAAACAGTTGCTTTACTCCTCTCCTCTTCAACACCTAGAATACCACCACTGGAAGATACAACCAGAAAGAAGAGAGGCTTTACCTTATTTGGTCCAAAAGTCTAAGAACATCTTTAACTATCTCATTTCTGAGAACAAGGATTCCTCAACAAGCTCCCAGGGGATTTCATCAGACTTGAGCTCTGGGAGAAACTGGAGCAACACCTTCAGAAATGGTTCATACCGCAGCAGTATGGACTACCACCTAATATCTACCCATTTCTGCATCTGAAGGAGTCTGGGGACAAAATCCCGAGGACAGGGTAGGTAAAGGAAAATTTGGGGTCTTCCAGGAACTCCATGTTTCCAGGTGACAGTAGCCCTTTTGTACAGGAGATGGGCTCAGAGAGGCCAGAAATAAACCAAGATGGCACCATTCCTGTGAGTGTTTGTCATTTCAGGCTTGAGACATATTATGTCTCTGCACCACCTAGAAATAAAAACACCCACAAGGAAACTGGAGAGGGGCCATCCTTAAAAGTTGGGGAAGCCCTCAGGAACACCTCCCAGGAGCACTCCCACCTTGATCCTGGCACTGTGCAGGTGCTAGATGCACATATTACAAGTCTAAGAGTGAGGCACCAATGGGGCCTACTCCTCAAAGTCCTCAAGCACCTAAATGTGTTGAAAATGAGGAACTCTGAGGCTTCACCACTTCCACAGGCTGCCCTTCCCTCCTCAGCCTCCTGCGACTCCAGGGCTGACTCCATTGTCCACGATGCTAAGGTCCTGGGAAAATCCACTCAGAAAGGTCCAGGATTGAAGGAGGTAGAACAAACTTCAGTTTCCACCCTGAAGAGTCCCCTCCCTGGCCCCTCCTTTGAGTCCCTGAGCAGAGTTCCATCTGGTGACAACTGTGGGCTCTTGGATGCTTCTGCAACTGCACAAGAGAGCAGCCTGCCCTCTCAGCACCACACTTACATTCTTGTGGGCAGAACCTGGCACAGTGATGCTGTCATGGGATCTGCAAGAAGAGGTAAGGAATCTAGTCTAAACCTAGAAATAGGCAGACATGAGTCCCTGAGGAGCAGAGGTGTGAGCTCACAAGGCTCATGCCACAGCATGTCATCACTTCAGGTAGGGTCCCAATTGTTGAAAGCTGAGGAAGTCAGAGACATAGAGGATGATGTGAAATCTTCTGACTGAGAAATCATGGAAATGAGGAAGACATCAAACTTACAAAAGGTTCATACCAATCTGAAGAATTTAGAACCTCAAGGGACCAGTGAAAGATCCTACCCTTGTAGAAGTTCTATTTCCAAGGGCCAAGGATACCCATGCCTGAGAGCACAGACTGAGGCAGAGAACAAGCCTCAAAAATTGGCTACAGCTGTCATCCTGCAAGACTGTTCCACTGATAGGTTCCTACAGGACTGTGCTCCTGAGGTGCTCTTGGCTGCAGACATCCTAGCTTCCCAGGAGAGACTGTCCAGCTCCCTAAGCATGTCCAGTAGCAGTGCATCAACTTCTCAGGGGCTCTATGGACTCTTAACCAGTGAGGAGAGCAGCCAGAACTGGCAGGAGCCCAACATCCCAGAATACCAGGATCCATGGATGAGCAAGAGAAATAAGTTTAGGCCAACAGCCAAGAGAAAGGACAGTGTGTGGCCCAGGGCAGCAACACAGGAAGAAAGGTCTGCAAGAGGGAGGCCCTCCTTTGCTGGGGAAATGGGCCCCCCTGCCCCTGTCATGGAGATAAGAGATGCTGTGTGGGACAAAATCTCCCAGGCTCTTTCAAAGAGGCATTTTGGGGACAGAATAAGGACATTTCTGCAGAATATTTTCCTCAGTAAAGGCAAAGGGCAGGGAAACTACCTACCCAAAATCATGACTCCATCAACTTCTACTCAAAGCCAAGGATCAGTCACAAGACAACTGCATACAAACAATGGGGCGTCAGAAGCCCAGGCCCCCATGACATCTGTTAGATGGAGCACAGAACAGAAAATGAGGTTTCACCATGAATGTTATGCCTCACAGAAAAACATCATGAAAGAGGAACACCAAGCCCCCATGAGTAGGCAATCCCATTATTTGAATGGTCCTTCCTCCTCAGAGAAAAGGAGATTGATGGGAGCTATGTCTTATGGTTACCAGGCAAGCTCTAGGGTCCATAGCCCATCCTTCCAATGGGTAATTCAGAAAGGACAACAATCAAGCCTTGTTGCTCAAGGAGTCTGCACCTCTGCCCAGCCCCTGCCAGCATAGGCTCAGGTTGGCAGGTATCTGAGGCCAAAACATCCATTGTCCAAGGCACTGTGCTCTTGAGAGATGTTTGTTGTCTGCTCAACAGGCTTCTCACTCCTGTCCTGCTGGGAAGAAGGTTTTTGAATAATTTAGACCATACTCAGAAAAACTATTCCCACATGGGCCCAAAGTTTGTTTGATAACAGCTTCTTCCTAATGAAGTGACAGTTGTTTAATAATACTGTACTTTTTTGAATCCAAGAGGTTCCTGTCTGTGTTGTGCTGGATCATAGGGAAGGATGTCATGTCTGTTCTTCCTTAGAATTGATTCTAGAGGAGAGTGGACATTTCAGGAGGTGACAGTGGCATTGTTTACCTCTCCCTATGCCAGATCCCCTCATTATACCTTAGGAATTTATTACTTGATCATTGCAGAAATAACAACATGCCTTTGGAACTCATCAAGATGGGACAACCCCATGAGACCCCCACCAATTTCTGAATCAGCCTTTCCCTCTATCCTGAACTTTGTGAGGCTGTGAGGATTGGGGTTCAGGGTTACCATAGGATATAGTAGCTTTCCATGCCACAAAATGGGCCCAGGAAATTTGGGGAGAGGGGTAGTTTCCTGTCCCTTTGTTCAGATGTGGCCAGAGAGTCCTGGCTGATGGATGTGTTGATAGGAAACAGAGGTAACCCACCCTTGGAACCCCTGCCTTATGGAGGCTAACATGGAGATGGGCCTTGTCAGCTCCTTTTAGCTCAGGCTGGATGACATGGCCATGTTACCTGCTTCTGCTCCTGCCTTTCTCACTCTCTAGATTAGTAGTGAGGATGGAAGTTGTAGCTCAGTGTGAGCGTGTGTGTGGAAACAGAAGAAACCTCCCAACCCCGATCTGGCACAAATTTGTTTGCACTAACCATCTGACAGTGGGATACAGTGGGCTGAGAGTGGGATGTGGAAGATTAAAATGGAGCCAAAGAAAGAGGCAGAGTAAGAAGAGGATGCCACAAATTGTGTGCTAGATGGGAAGCCTCTGCCCTCCCAATATCAGCCATCAACCTGGTGGGAGGAGATATCATGGACTTGCACTGTCCCCATCCCTATGCACCCTGCTCTGGCTCCCAAACCACAGGCCTGGAGAAGTCCCTTTAGCAATGACACAGGATAGAGAGGAAGCAAACCTTTGGTAGGGAAAATTCATTTCCTGACCTTATATTGAGAGAGGGTCATGTCTTTGCCTCTTTAATCATAGAAGGCATGAGTTAACAATTCAAGTAACCAGGACTAGAGAACTGTAGCTGTGATTTTCAGTTTGGTGACCTTCAGAAATACACATGGCCCTAGGACTTCTACAGTGAAAATGTGGGGACCTAAAAAGGCCATTGTGGTAGCTTGGGTCACAAAAAGCAATTTTCTCTAGGCTTCCAGACCTTGCTTGTCCAGAGAGTACAGAAAAAGAGGTGATTTTTAGAACTTGTCACATCAGGGCAGTGCCTTGTTCAAAATGCGGGAGCAAGCTGGGTGGGAGGCAACCAGGAGTCTTCCCTGGCTTTACTCTGCTTCCAGCACAGGCTGCTGCTTCCTGGGGCCTGTCACATGTGAAAGCAGGTAGGGCCCACAAGAGGAAGAGGAGAAGCCATGTCTGCAGTGCTGGATGCTATGGCCTACCTGGGGAAGGCAGCAGCACCACTCCAGGGCCCTCTACCCCGTTTGTTCCCTGATTGGGAGTCCCATACCAGGAAGTGCCACCAAGGCAGATGACACAGGCATAGTCCTTCTCTCATGCTTGAAAGTACTCCATATGTAATCCAAGTAATCCTTCCTAGTGTGAGCAGTCTCTAGAGGCTATCCCTGATCCAGGTCCTGTCTCTTTGTTGATCATAGCAGACCCCAGAGTGAGCCTAGTATCAAGAACAGACCCAGGCACAGAATGGATTACAACACAGTCAAGTCCTTGAATCTGGCCCTGCTAGGTTCTCTCAGAGTCCAGATAGGAACTGGACATGGATCCCAGGGATCCTGAGGGGATCATGCCACAGACAGTGACACTGATGACATGCCAGAAGCATGAGGGAGGGTGGCCTGCATTCTCCATTGGCAGCTTTGACACACAAGACCTCCCCACAGAGACTTTTCACAGAATCCTCAGACACAAGACAGCCATACAGATGGCGCTTCAGAGACCCAACTCAAAGATTGCCACAGGGAGCTCCACAGATACATAGCAGTACAGAAACACAGTACTACATAGCAGTCACAGAAATACAAGGACCTCCCTCAAAAATAACACCAACTTCAGGGTCCTCACACAGAGATATCACAGAATTCCTGATAGACTTTCCAGAGGGACCTCTGACAGAGATTTGTACCATGAGAAAAATGGAGAACTCCCACAATAATCTTTCAATGCCGCATGGTGCTTGCTCATGCAGTGATCTCTCACAGAAATATCCCACAGATTTCCAGACCTTGAGAAACATATCCACAGAGATTTCCTACAGATATCTTTAGTGAAAACTTATCATAGAGACCACCAAGACATAGTACAGAGACATCTTACAGAAATACAGTGACCTCATGGAGGGTCCTCACAGGGAGACCTCATACAGACTTTACACAGATTTTTTTCTATTTTATTTTATTATTTTCAATTTTTAAAATTTATTTTTAAATAAATTTTAAGTCATAATACATATATAGAACTCAATTTTCTATCTCTCTGGTTGCAAACAATATAGAGTCACACCATTCATTTCTTCATAGATGTACCTAGAATAGTGATGTCCATCTCTTTCCACTATTTTTGCTATTCTCATTCTTCTTCCCCTCCCCCACATCCTCCCTGTCCCATCAAAATTTCTCCATTTCTCCCATGCTCCCCTCCCTCAACTCCCTTCAGCATCCACTAATCAGAGAGAACATTTGGCCTTTGGTTTTTTGGGATTGGCTTACTTCACTTAGCATGATGTCCTACAATTTTATCCATTTACCTGCAAATGCCATAATTTTATTCTCCTTTATTGCTGAGTAATATTCTATGTGTTACTACAGATTCTTTATCCATTCATCTATTGAAGGGCATCTAGGTTGCTTCCACAGTTTAGCAATTTTTTATCTCCTCCCTGATATCTTCTGTTATTCATGTGTCATTCTATAGCAAGTTATTGAGTCTCCAGGTGTTGGAGTAGTTACTATTTTTAATCTGTCATTGTTTTCTAATTTCATTCCACTATGGCCAGATAGAATGCAGGGTAGTATCTCTATTTTTTGTATTTGCTAAGACTAGCTTTGTGGTATAGCATATGATCTACTTTGGAGAAGGATCCATGTGCTGCTGAGAAAAAAATGTATTTGCTTGTTGAAGGATGGAATATTCTATATATGTCTGCTAAGTCTAGATTATTGATTGTGCTATTGAGTTTTGTAGATTCTTTGTTTAGTTTTTGTTTGGAAGATCTCTCCAGTGGTGAAAGAGATGTGTTGAAGTCACCCAGTACTATTGTGTTGTGGTCTATTTGATTCTTGAAGTTGAGAAAGGTTTGTTTGACATACATGGCTGCCCCATTGTTTTGGGCATAGATATTCAAGATTGTTATGTCTTGTTGATGTATGATTCCCCTAAACAGTATGAAATGATCTTTATACCTTTTCACTAACTTTGGTTTGAAGTCCATTTTATCTGATATGAGGATGCAAACCCCTGCTTGTTTACGCAGTCCATATTAGTGATAAATTTTTTTCCATATTGTTGGGTCTTTTTTTTTTTTAAATTCAATCTGCCAGTCTATGTCTTTTAATTGCTGAGTTTAGGCCATTGAAACTCATAGTTATTATTAAGACATAGTTTGTATTCCTTGACATTTTGGTTTATTTTTAGTTTTTAACTTGACTGAGTTTCTCCTTTGATTGGCCTTTCTTTTAGTGTAGTTTCTCCCTTTGCAGGTTTTCATTATTGTTTTTCATTTCCTTCTCATGGAATATTTTTCCAAGATGTTCTGTAGTGCAGGCTTTCTTACTGTAAATTCTTTTAAGTTTTGTCTATCTTGGAGGGTTTTTATTTCATCATCAAATCTAAACTTTAATTTTGCTGGATATAAGATCTTTGTTGGCATCCATTGTCTTTCAGAGCTTGGTATATGTTGTTAAAAGCTCTTGTAGCTTTAAGAGTCTGGGTTGAGAAGTTTGCAGAGATCCTAATTGGTTTCCCCCTATATGTAATCTGATTCCTTTCTCTTGTGGCTTTTAAGAATCTATTTGTATTCTGAATAATAGTCATTCTCATTATAATGTGCCTTGGTATAGATCTGTTGTGATTTTGTACATTTGCTGTCCTGTAAACCTTTTGTATTTGATTATCCAATTTGTTCTTCATGTTTGGAAAATTTTCTGATATTACTTCATTGAATAGCTTGCTCATTCCTTTGGTTTGAAATTCTATGCCTTCCTCTATCCCAATAATTCTTAAATTTGGTCTTTTCATATTGTTACATAATTCTTGGATTTTCTCTTCATGGTTTCTTGCCATCTTCACTGTGTGGTCAACTCTATATTCAAGATTAAATATTTTGTCTTCATTACCTGAGGTTCTGTCTTCCAAGTGATCTAATCTTTTGGTGATGCTTTCTTTTGAGTTTTCAATTTGGTTTATTGTTTGTTTCATTTTGAGAATTTCTGTTTGGTTCTTTTTCAGAATCTCTATTTCCTTATTATTATTTTTCTTTTGTACCGGGGATTGACCACAGGGGTCATCGACCACTGAGCCTCATCCCCAGCACTATTTTGTGTTTTATGTAGAGACAGGGTCTCCCTGAGTTGCTTAGTGCCTTGCCATAGCGGAGGCTGGCTTTGAATTCTCGATTCTCCTGTCTCAGCCTCCCTAAGTGCTGGGATCTATCTCTTTATTGAAGTAATCTTTTGCTTTCTATTTTTGCCTATGTAGCTCTTTATCAAAATGATCTTTTGCTGCCTGTGTTTGCTTTTTCATATTATTCTTTAAGGCACAGAACATTTTAATTTTGTACATCCTGAACTCCTTCTCTGACATTGCTTCTGTTGTGATGACCATGGATTCTAATAATGTAGTATCTTGGTTTGTTTGAGGCACTTTCTTTTCTTTTCTTTTTTTTTTTTCATGTTGTTTGTGTGTCTTCCCTTCTAGCACTGCAGATTTGAGGTGTTACAGTTTTTATCCTAGGCTTATAGATTCCCTACAGGGTTCCAATACCTCTCCTTTAAAGGGGAGATCAATATTAAAAGATTTCAATACAAACAATATATAGTTTCAAACCAAGTAGCTCCTAATAGCTCCTAAATACATTTACAATTTTGTCACAATATACAGAAATTATGAGTTCAATTAGCATCTACTATATAAACAATAGGTTTGCACAAGGGTCTACAGTTTCTGCTGGTGGGCTAGAGAGAACTGGGGGTGGGGTGTAGGATGAGATGTTAGGGAGGTAGGAAGTGAGAATATAGTTATTAGATCCTAGAAAGCATGAAAGAGGAATCCAAAAGAAGTTTTACTAGTAGAAAAAAATAGAAAGAGATTTGGGGAAGACCAGTAAGTAGGCAGAAAATAGAATACAACTAACAAGGAGACATCAACATTAAGAAAAATAAAACATGTAAAGGTGGAAGTTCTGAGACTATATAATACAATTGCAGTATACTAATCAGATATCCTGGTCCACAGTAGCCTAATGCATAAAAAATACTTGGTTTCACAAATGTTGGGGATGTGAGGATGGGAAGGAGTGAGAGAGAGAAAAGAAGACAAGGAAAGAAAGAAAAGATAAAAAAGAAAAAAAGGAATAGAAGGAAAAATTAAACTGCCTCAATGTAAATAAACAGGATTGCTTCCTTTTTCTTCCAGTAAGTGGAGTTACCTGTTTCTTTCTGGTATGTGCCCACTCAGGTCAAAGATGGTGAAGCTGGAGTCTCACAAAAAAGCTGTCTACTTCAGAGATAAGGGTGAAGAGCCGGGCCAGGCAGCGATGTTGGGTAACATGTTCGGAGATGCAGCTCTGTGATGTGCTGTGCAGAAGTAAAAGTTTGTTTCCAAATCCTGTCTTGTGTACACAGGTGTAGGCAAATAGGGATGTTCCACCCTGGTAAATGGAGGTCCACATGGGAGCAGCAGCCAGGGGTCTTGTGCAGGAGCCAGGGGTCCCACATGGGAGCAAGAGCTAGGAATCCTGCATGGGTGGGCGACCTGAGGTCCTGCAGGGTGTGTGAGTGCTGGAGCTGGGGATTCTGTGCAGGAGCAGGTTTTGCATGGACAATTGGGCAGAGTTCTGCTCCATATTGTGAGGCTAGTGTCCTGCACTGTTTTGTAGCTGGGGTCCTGTTCAAATGCTGGGGTCTGGCGACACTGTGGGCATGTGAGTGGAATTCCTGCATGGAGGTAGCTGTTGAGTGTACTCTAAAACTCACTGAGAAACAGTGTTTACACTACTTTAAACCCTGGTCCTGGAGAGACTAGGAACACCATGTCTGTCTAGGCCACCATCTTGGAACTGATCCTTTACACAGATTTTGAGAGACCCACAAAGATGTCACACAGACACCTCATAATATCCACAAGAATTGGATATAGAGACCTTTCACAGAGACTTCCCAAAGAATCCTCACATCTATTCTTCCCTCCTCTGAAACTACTTAGTCAACTGGAAGCACAAGAGGGACACTACCAGCCTTGTCCTGCCCCTAGAATCCCAATACACTGAGACACTGTCAGTGTGGCCTCCCAAATGGTGTTCTCTGCTTGGGAAAATCATCAGGAACTTCTGTTTCTTTGTAATGCCATTGCCTCTGAACATGACTGCTGATTCCAAGTGTAGACCCACAGAAATCCTTCCTCTACAGGTTCTCACTAGCCTTAGTTCTGACCCACAGTTGAGGGAATCATGAATTTTAAACATAAATAAATGCTGCCAACTTACAGTGAGAGAAAATCCTTATTTGTCCAGTTTTAGTTATTTTTTTCTCAAATGTAGAAATGTCAATTTATTTCATTGGAGACTAGAATTGAATTCAAGATAGTTGACCTATTTTGAAAAAATGGTCAATACCTGTAGCAAATAAACTTTAGGAATGAAATGAACTAGAAAAAAAGCATCTGGACTCAAGTCCACTTCTCAGGGTCTGAGCATCCACATATCCTAGCCATCCACAAACACAAAGTGTGCAGAAATTATAGAGATGAATCTATGGAGTAACAAATGTAAATTGAGAAAGTATAAAAGAAAAAGAAAGAGAAGTCTCCACTAACAGAAAGTGTGCAGTTTGTCTTCCTCTCTCTCACACACAAACACACACACAAACAAAAATATACCACAAGTTGAGAAATTGCTACACAGTAGGCACTGTAGTTAAAGTGGAATAAGTTGTGAATTAAAAGAGAAATAATATTCTGCTGCTATAAATTATATAGTGCAGGACAGAAAACACAAAAATAGGAATTGCCCTGGAGCCACCCAGCTGCAACTACAAGGACCTGTAACCACTGGCTTCAGCAAGGGAACTGTCAGACCCTGTCTGCATTGAAACTTCACCCTCTGCCCTCATCTCTCAGAACAATGCTCCACAGGTGCAGGCCTGGAGCATATCACAGTCTTCTGGGGAGACAGAGGGAATGGCTCAGTCTTCCATACCTGAAACCAGATTAGAATGTCAGGAACAAAAGTTGGAGAAAGAGACCACCTGGATCTCCTGGAATACCTTCCTCATCAATAGCCCAGCATCCTTCCCTCCCCTCCCCCTACTTTGCTTTCTTGTTCACAGAGCCCCCCAAATCCATATAGAGAAATCCAAGTGAGCCACACCTTCCTCAAATTCCTCCTTATTTTTATTTTACAAATAAAATATGGCATCATGTGTTAAAAAATTAGAGCAATTAGTATGTATACAATTGCCTCACCATGTTTAAGTGAAAGGAAGAGTTACTCATTTCTCATTTTTAAATCAAAAGCTACACATAGTTGAGCTCAATGTGGAAGGCATGTGGAAAGCCAAGACAGGCCAAAAGCCATGCCCAGCCAACCTGGGGGTGCAAAGGACAAGTTCTTATAGAAAATGAAAAGTACTACTCCAATGGAATTTGCTCCTGGGTACTGGTTGTTTTACTCAGGCCAGAGGCTGCCAGAGTCCAGGTGAATGGGATTCAGTTGCTCATCCACATCTCAATTAGGAATAAGTTATACAAAAAGGAAAAATGAATTGAATCACAGTGTGGCCAAATGTGGGAACGCAGCTAATCAGCCTTTGCTGCCCTACAGAAATGTAACAATTTATAGGAAAAAAAGAGCCAGGAGATATGCATTTGTAGAATCAGCCAATATGTGCCAGGACAGGAATGTGTTATGATTTTGGCGCTACCTTTGTGGACACTAGGGCTTTTAGGGAGAACAATTTTAGCTTCCATTCTCTGCATGACATAATGGCTTCTAGAAATCTAGGGCAGAGAAATTAGTTTTACCATAAAATGAATAAGAAAAAGGAAAAATAGCACTTGGGCTTCTAATTTTAAACAGATCTCGTTACAAGAGATCATTATATATATATATATATATATATATATATATACAATTTATATATATATATATATATATATATATATATATATATATAAATTGCTGCAAATTACCTATTTTCAGCAGCCAGTAGGAGCCAATTATTAACTTTTCATGAATTTTGCAAGGCAAAGTTAAAATTCAGTCATTATTTAACATTAAATCATATAATGTATAATTAAGCAAATCATATTAAAAACAGTGGTAGGAAGTAATCAAAATGCACTATTTACAGTTTATTTGGGGATGTCTTGCTATTTTCCATGCCCTTTAGGCTATTTACATATCTTCTATGTAGCCAGTGGAAATACTAGATAGTGGTTCACTGTACATCTTTTTCCAGCCCAGTGCTAGATAGCAATGCCTTACCATCTGGCTTTTCAACATTTTCTGGGGCCACAGAGGTTCTGGGAGAAGTTTCTTTGCTTTTGTTCTCTGCATGAGGAAACTGGGAAGGAGAACAGAAAATGAGGAAGGAAAAAAAACTGGGGCTTTTCCCTTTCAAGGGGTTCCCTATACCAGGACTTCATGTGTGAGAAGTCCAGGACAAGGTTGCTGTTGAATATAAGGATCACCATCTTCTACCATGTGAAGGAAGCTAGGGCTGATTTTTTGGGGGAGACATATTAATCCATTTATGCCATTTTGGTGTCACTGAGTATATTACTGTTTCTATTACAACAATAACAGTTTAATATTTTGTTAATACACTTAAATAGTTACATTAGCTAAAACACTTTAAATTCCAGTGTCATACAATGCATCCTTTCTAACCTCTCTAAACCAAGAATAATTTAAAATTTAATGTGTCTTATTGCTTTAAAGTACTTCCCTGGTTCAATACAGAGAATATATTTATTAATCAATTAAAGCTCTTTCCACATTTTATATTTTATGTTTTGTGTGTTTATTTTGTTTTTATCCATGCATTCTATTTACCTACATATTTATTTTGTTTTCTATTGATTTCTGAAAAAAGAAAATATTTCTTAGAAAAACATTTATAACAAATAAAAGAGAGGGCTCCTTGAAGTGTATTGAGGGTGCTTACTAGAAAATTCTGGGCAGGTTCATGTGTATCCAAGGACCAAAATCAGTGAGGCAGTTCCCAAGGAGCCCGTGATCTTGCCACTAATTTTGTCAGTGTATTTACTAGCTTCATTGTGGAAGAGCTATTGTGGAGATATTATTGGGTTATTGTGGAGATAGTAATGGGTTAGTATTATCATTCAACAAGGAATTAAACACTCCTACAGTCTATTTTTGAAATCTCTGCTACTTGTTCTTCTAGAGTTTCTATTGTTAGGTGACAGACAGATGTGAATGGTGGAAACACAAGGTTAAGGGAATAATTCTATAAAATGGGCCCATTGGGCTGACACCCACATGCTTTGTTTTCCAAGAAACAATTCACCTGTCATTCTGCCAAGCCTAAGGGGACAGGATATGTCACATTCCTCAGCAATCTGCCTGTTATCTGCAGAGGGAATGCAGACCTGAAAAAAAATGTCAATAGGAGGAGCCCAAGTTACCCTGAAAAGGGAAACTTTTTGTGATCCTTTTCACATACCAGATCCCAAAACTCAGGGAGATAAGGATAGTTTTTCTCAACCATAAAATCTGTAAAAAATTAAGGTTAAGGATCAAAGGAGAACCAGTCAGCATGGGCCAAGGTGACCTAGAGTTGTCAAGGCAGTGGGGACTTGAAAGTATGATGTCATCTTCCTGTCAATCAAAAGTCAAGAGGTGGACCTGAACCGAACTTTCTGAAAACTTCTCTGGAATGCCCAATAAAACTGGAGTATAAGAGAGAAACACTATCTCTCTATCCCTTGAGAATGTCCCCTTCCCCTTTCCCATCCCTTCCTTTTTTTTTCCCAGTACTGGAGATTGAACTCAGGGGCACTTGATCACTGAGCCACATGCCCAGCCCTATTTTGTGTTTTATGTAGAGACAGGGTCTCACTGAGTTGCTTAGTGCCTCGCTGTTGCTGAGGCTAGCTTTGAACTCATGATTCTCCTGTCTCATTCCTTTTAATAAACTCATTCCCATTCTTTGAAATCTTTTGCAAGAATCAGGGTTTAAAGGGGAGGTGTTCATGCTGCCTTAGTTTCCTGAAAGTCTCTAGCTCTGTGACACTATTTAAAGTCTGAGATTGCAGAAGTTGTGTTTCATATATACATATAACAAAATAATCTTGATATAAGAATATACCTTAACTTTTTGTACAAAGAGACACAAATTGCTGAAAAGTTAGCATCTCATGATACCTGAACTAAAACTTTTCAAAACTGGTGTATTTGAAGAAGTAAAACCTATAACTTGTTATAAACTTGTTGAGAAAATTGATGCCATTAAATTTAAATATCTATAATATTTGATTTGGCTTTCCTGTTTTTTCAACTGATATTTTCTAAAATAATTAATATTTTCCATACAAAAGCAGATTGCTGAAATCTCTGCATTCCAGATAAGAACATACTATAGTATTCATCTTCATTTTTTCTTCTCAAAATCTCCTTAAGAAATTTTGTGTGCCACATTTATTCAAGCAAAAATCAAAAATGCAAAAACAAACACCCAGAAAACTGTCTCCAAAAGTAGCCACGTGAGCCTTTCATTCTACAGTTTGCTTGTGCATGGAGTCCCTTGTTCTGCAGTTATTGTTGCTCTAGGGACCCTGGATCAAGCTGACTCAGAGTATTCCAGGGGCTGCTGCCTTCCAACCTCAGTGCCACCTCAGCCTGTATGTCATGGAGATTGTAGGTGCAGGCTTGGTGAAGAGAGCCATGGTCTTGGCAGAGGTGGTTGGAATTGACCAGAAGAACCATATGAATGTATTTTTCTTTTCTGTTCCACCTTATGTTTGCATAAATACTCATTTCCAGACAGACCGCTTTCTTCATAATTGAGATGCTGACATACTGAGCTGTAAAGCTAAAGTGCCCAACTGCTTAGGGAACCTATTAGAGAGAATGGAAATTGTCAATTGCTTTGATTATAATACTATCAAAAGGAGAATTTAGAATACAGATTATTTATTATACTACATAAAGTATATGGAAACAAAAGGAGCTGATTAGATTGTTTCTTTTTTTTCTTGTAATTGCCAGCCTTTCCAGTGCTGAACCATTGAGCATGTTTCCTCAGAACATAGACTGCACTCATCTGTTGGTGAAGCCAAGGAATCTTTTTTTTCCTAATACTTTCAATACAATTCATGAATGAGCTTTTTAGAAACTATTTTTTATCATTAAGCTACTTATTTCTCAATCACATACAGTTATTAGTATAAAGTATTTTACATTCTTTAGAAAGATAAATAAATAAAAATGATTACATTGCGGAAAATGTTTAGATTTGTCCTTAAATACTAAATGGCCCCTTTTAATATGAGACTTTATTCAAACTCTGCAGTTTTCCAAATAATACATAATACAAAATTTGCTATTTTTAATTACAATAGATGATTTAAAAATATTAAAATATCAAAAAGTATGTCAACTCCTGATATAAATCAGAGCATTATATGAAAACATTTGAGTACAATATTAGAAAAATTAATTTTTCTCATATTTTTTCATAAAACATAATTATTTTATACAGAAGCAGGATCCCAATGGTGTTGGCCAATTTTTCAGATAATAGTTCAATTCAAATCACAATAAAGGTATAGCAAACTAGATTTTTATAAAGGTGCATGAAGTACAGGAATATTTTTATCTCTAAATGCAAAATCCAAATTCTATTTATTTGTTCTTTCTAACAGCTTTTAGCATGTAAAGGCAAAGAGATGTTCTATTTTTAAAAAAAATATTTATTCTAATTAGGTATATATGACAGCAGAATGCATTTTGATTCATTGTACACAAATGGAGCACTAATTTACATTTCTCTGGTTGTACACGATGTAGAGTTGCACCATTTGTGCAGTCGTGCATGTACCTAGAGTAATGATATCCATCTCATTCCACCATCTTTCCTGTTCCCATGACCCCTCCCCTCTCCTTCCATCCTTTGCCCAATCAAAAGTCCTCCATTCTTCCCATGTCCCCCACCCATTATGGATCAGCATCCACTTATCAAAATGAACATTTGGTTATTGGGTTTTGGGGATTTGGGTTTATTTCTCTTAGCATGTTATTCTCAAACTCCATCCATTTACCTGCAAATGCCATAATTTTATTCTCTTTTCCATGGATATTATATATATATAATATATATATAAAATATTATATATATTGTATTATATAAAATATTATATATATATTGTATGTATTGTAATATATTTATTATATATAAACTGTTATAATTGTAATATATATATATTACATATTATATATGTAATATTCCATGGATTATATATATATCATTTTTTCACCCATGCATCTTTTGAAGGACATCTAGTTTGATTCCAGTTTAGCTATTGTGAATTGAGCTGCTATAAACATTGATGGAGATGTTCTATTTTTAAGTCATCACTTTCTTACCTCATTTTTTTTGACCAAGTGGCCCTGCAGATGCACTATGGATGTTGAGTACTGTGCACAGGCAAAAGCTAATAGCATCCACACAAAATACGTGCATGTGTTAGTGCACAGAGCACTGTCTTGGTAGCCAGGCAACTTTATTTAGTCAAAGCTTGTATTTAATGTATCATTGAAATAAACATAATTAGCAGCTGGAGACATGTACATTTGTTCCCTGACCTATGGAGTGGGAGCTATTATGGTGGGAATGGTGAAGTGAAAGACACTGCAGCTATTTCTACCTAGAAAAATAGCAAATTAAATACAATACTGCATTCCTGGAGGGATTGCAAAACTTAGTGCCACCATCAAGGATTTGAAGGACATAGGGGGTATGATTCCCATTGTATTCCCATTCAACATTGCTATGTGGCTTGCACAGGAAACAGATGCATCTTAGAGAATAACAGTGGATTACCATAAGCTTAAGAAGGTGGTGACTTAAATCACAACTGTTATATGAGATGCATGAGCAAATTAACACATCCTCTGGTACCTGGCATCAGCAGGCAAGGCCAACAATATGCTTTCATTGTCTTATCTCAGTAGCTTTATGTCATAAATCAACTCAGGGATCTTGATCTATTTTCCTTTACATAAGACATAATAGTGGTCCATGAAATAGTTAATATTATGCTATTAGACATAATGAATAAAACATAGCAATTACACTAGCTTTTTTGATAAGACATTTGTGTGTCAGTGGATGAGAAAAAAATTCAATAAGAATTCAGAGTTCTTCTCCTTCAGTGAAATTTCTAGGCATCCAAATGGTTTGGATCATATCAAGATATCCCTTCTAAAGTGAAGGATAAACTGTTATAACTGGCCTTGCCTACCACCATAGAAGAGACACAACTCCTAGTGTCCCTCTGGATTTTAAGGACAACATATTCCTCATTTGGGTACCACTCTGGTACATTTTCTGAATGACCCTAAAAGCTGCCTATTTTAAGTGGAGCTCAGAATAGGAGAAGGCTCTGTGATGGACTCTGGATGCTGACACTCGGGTAATGTGGTCTAGCAGATCCAACAGTGCTTGAAATGGCAATAACAGGCATATTGTTTGGAGGCTATTGAAAACCCCTACAGGTCAATCATAGTGCAGACAGGATTTCAGTACAAAGTTCTGCCATCCTTTTTAGATCAGTATTCTTCTGAGAAACAGTTTGGCTTACTGCTGGGCCTTATCAGAGCCTACGTGCTTCAACATGTGCTGCCAAATTGCCATGCGAGTTGAGCTGCTCATCATGAACTGGGTGGTATCTGACCCACTAAGCCATAAAGTTGAGCATGCCCAGTAGCATTTCATCATCCAGTAGGATAGAGTCCTTGAGGTACAAGTAGGTTACAGGAAGTAGCCCAAATGCCCATGGTCCCCATTCCTGCTGCACTCTTTTCTTGGTCTGCTCCTGTGGCCACATGGGAATCCCCTATGGCCAACTGATAAAGGAAGAGAAGACTGAGGCATCACTGAAGATATGCAGGCACCACCCAGAAGTAGATGAGAGCAGCACTACACTTGCTTTCTGGAACATCCCTGAAAGACAGTGTTGAAAAAATTCTTCCCAGTGCCCAGACTTCAAGTAATACACATGGATATTGATTATGCTTGAAAGGAGAGCTGGACACAGATGGGAATACAGAGCAATTTATGGTAATCACTTGGTAAAATGGTCATGTATTTGAGCATAGCATGACTGGAAAATTGTTGGTGAGGATATCTGAGGGACAAATATGTGGGTAGGCCTCTCTGATTGGTCAAATATCATGAAGACACTTGTCTCCCATGTGAATAAATGTTCACCAAAAGGTGACCTCAGCAGAGCAGAATTTTAATAATCTGTGGATGCCAGTCAGTATCTCTTCCCAGACAACCCTGTAATTTTAGAGTGAGTTCATATAAAAGTGGCCATGGTGGGAAGGATGGATTGGTGACTTGAACTTCTCAGAAAGCCTGGCCTAACTTTAGTCACTGCTGAGTGCCCAACTTGCCACCAGAGATCAACACTGAGCCCCCAGTATGGTATCCTTTCCCAGTGTGATCAGCCAACTACCTGGTGGCAGGTTGATTATATTGAACCACTTCTGTCTTGGAAGAAGCAGTGCTATTAATGAAGTAGAGATTACCTCTAGATATGGAAATGCCTTCTTCAATGCACATAATACTTCTGCCAAAACTAACATGCTTTTTCCACCATTGTGGTATTCTATGCAACATTGCTTCTGATCAAGGAAATCACTTCACAGCAATGTGCTCATGCTTGTGAAATTCATTGGCCAATTTATGACAGGCTGACACAGAAAGAATGATAGAATGGGGCTGCACAGTGAAGCAAGTTGAAATGCCATTGGGTTTTCAAAAGGATAGTAAAGAAAGAGCCCAATGGAGAAGAGACCAATTTCTTTGGAATCTTTCCAATATTTGGCATGTTATTTGCAAAGAAATTTCCTCTTACTCATTGGATTCCCTCAGAATATTTACGTAAAGCATGAAAACAGACAGAGATAGTTAACACAGAGGTTGTGTGAAGGACTGACTGGTCCCTAAGGAAACCTCAGGTGCATCAGGATCACCTGGTATCACTAATAGAGGTCAAAACATCACTGATTGTAGAAATCTGCTACTGTGGGATGCTGTTCTTTTTATCAATAAAGCTAAGGGGCAAATTCATTAACTTGGATTTACTTTCTCTAACCAGTTTATGGAGATACCCATAGCTCAAATTGCTGAGTTTATTTCACAAGTTTAAGCAATAACTTAACCTTAAAGAGTTTTGAAAATGGTTTCAGTTTCTAATATTATGTCCTACTTTTGGGAGATAACACAGCACTCAGCTTAGGCATGGCACATAGTGGCTAATCAATACATCTGTGTTGAATGATAAAGGAGGAACCTCTCAGAGCTCTACAGAAGAATATATATATTCATATGAAAATTTTTTCTAAAAATTAAGTAGGATTAGGAGGACAATTAAGTTCCCATTAAGTTCCATTTCCCAGTTCTAAAGCAGTGTAGCAACAACATGATTTTATTGTCACTTTATTCATCAGACCTTTGAAAACTCACAACCTATGTTCTCTCTCTTCAAAAAAGGACACACATCATCAGGATCACATAGAATGTGCCAAAAAATACATAATTAATAGTCATCTATTTGTTTGGAAACATGACAAATGAGTGGATATATAACTGAAGTCACTAAAGTCAGGTGAGTTAGTCAGGGTCAAGTGTCTCCCTAGAACTGCACATGAGGAAATTTTTCTGTGATTGAACATAAACATCAACTGAGAAGGAAGTATGGGCAATTATCTGTTCCAGCTGCAAACAAACAGAAATGGGTGGCTGCCAAGGAAAATCCAGGTATCAGTTCTTTTAGATACCAGAATCTCCAAATAATAAAATAAGTTTATCAATCTGACAACATGTCTCATGTCCTAGTAAAATCTCCTCTTCATCCTTTTCAACTTGCTTGGCTATCTGATTAAACTAATCAGTTCATTTTCATTACATCTTTTAATATACAAAGCAGGAATCCTACATATTGCATGACCGCCATGACTTTGTACCCTAGAAGTTAAATATAATACAGATGTCTGTACAGTAAAAAGACAAACAAAAAATAACTAAGATCTTACTAAATTGACTAAATTTACAAAAACATTTTAATGAATCTTAAACTTCTGTCTAGAAAGTCACATGGAGGGCTGGGGTTGTGGCTCAGTGGCAGAGCACTTGCCTCGCATGTGTGAGGCACTGGGTTCAATTCTCAGCACCACATATAAATAAAACAAAGGTCTATCAACAACTATAAAAAATATTTTAAAAAAAGAAAGTCACATGGAGATTATGAAATTTAGATCTCTGAGAAGCATCAAACTAGGAAGATGCAGAATCACTAGAAGTTCATATTTATTTCAGGTAAAGTTTCATAACCTGAGACCTGTGTTTCTCCAGTCCAGAGTTTGAGGAAGGTATTTTATCTGCTTTCCTCAATGGATGACACAGACGCTTCAATCTGGGCTGTGGAGTGAGCATTCCCAAATAAAGCTTTCATTAGCAATATTCACCACAGAAAAGATGGGAAGACACATTCTATGCTGTATCAGCACACAGCCAACATGTTTTATGAAGCACAACAAGAAAGAAGAAACACATGGACCAGGAGTCATAGGGCTTGGATTCTGGTCTCAGCTCAGTCATTGAGGGACAGCAAATAATCTCTGAGCAGCACTGTCTTCATAAAACATAAAAGAAGTAGGATGTCATGCTTGTTCCAGACTGGGCAATTCTACTGTCTGTCCAGTGGAAATACATAGATATTTTGTACTTTTCTGATAAAATGATATATATGATAAATAGCATTTTAATTAGTGTTTATGACTAAACAAAACATTCCAAAAATAGAAATTATACCTAAATTTCAATGAAAGCAGTTATAGCCTGTGTCACCACACCCAGCTCCATTTTTTGCTATAACCAACATAGGAGTTTTCTGAGCCATGTGCCCAGCAGTGAACCACTCTAGCAAAGAACTTGTCATCTCTGAGGTGATGATGCTGGTCCATATCTTCACCACAGTTAGAACTACATTGAGTCACATATGCACCATTGCTTTCATTTTAAAATTTTTATTATTTTGGTAAATAGAAAATTATTTAGAATTTTGGATTATTATTTCAAATTAAGACATAAAAACACACAACTTTAAGTGAAGAGTAACTGTCAATAATAAAAAACAAAGCCGGGCGCGGTGGCTCAAGCCTGTAATCCCAGCACTTAGGGAGGCTGAGACAGGAGAATCGCGAGTTCAAAGCCAACCTCAGCAACAGCGAGGTGCTAAGCAACTCAGTGAGACCCTGTCTCTACATAAAACACAAAATAGGGCTGGGGATGTGGCTCAGTGGTTGAGTACCCCTGAGTTCAATCTCCAATACCAAAAAAATAAAAAATAAATAATAATAATAATAATAATAATAATAATAATAAACAGTTAGAGGTGGTAAGTAGCTCAGAGGCCCAAGGCAGAGGTTCTTAAGAGTTGTGATCTGACAGCAGAAAAAGTGGTCTCTAGCTCTATAATTTCCTTACAAATGATTTCTTTTTAAATACTGGGACAGGTGCTCCTCAACTTACAATAGATTTACACCAAAATACTCCATAAGTTTAAAATGCATTTAATATACCTATCATACATCACAGATTAGCCTCGCCCACCTTAAATGTGCTCAGAACACTTACAGTAGTTTACAGTTGGGCAAAATAACCCAACACAAAGCTTATGTATTTTATAATAAGGCGCTGAATACCTCATAGACTTTACTGAATATCATACTGAAAGGAAAAAACAGGATGTTTGTAAAGGTGCACTTTCACACAATTGAATATAAAAAATTGTTAAGTCAAACCATCACAAAGAAGAAAACTTCTGTCTTTTTGTCAACAAACAAGATTCTCAGCCAGGGCAG
Organism: Xerus rutilus; assembly: GCA_028644305.1. NCBI lineage: Eukaryota > Metazoa > Chordata > Mammalia > Rodentia > Sciuridae > Xerus > Xerus rutilus. The sequence continues at coordinate 54,414,856 of CM053412.1, read as the reverse complement.
GAGACTTAGACAAGGAGAATTAGAGAGAAAATCTTGCTTTGGATATAAAATGGGAATGGGAAGGAAGTCTACCCAGGGAGTTACTTACATCTATTAGGGGTCTGAACTAATATGCATTATGAGAAAAGCTTTATATCATATTTGAAGTTGAATCATGTCAAAATAGAGAACAAAAACAAATCAAATACACCCAAGAAGAATGAGCTTTGCTTATCTTTGACAAATATTCTGGATATAAAAAAAAGAGTATTTCTTAGCCGGGCGCGGCGGCTCAAGCCTGTAATCCCAGCACTTAGGGAGGCTGAGACAGGAGAATCGCGAGTTCAAAGCCAGCCTCAGCAATGGAGAGGCGCTAAGCAACTCAGTGAGACCCTGTCTCTACATAAAACACAAAATAGGGCTGGGGATGTGGCTCAGTGGTCGAGTACCCCTGAGTTCAATCCCCAGTACCAAAAAAAAAAAAAAAAAAAAAGGGTATTTCTTTATATGTGAGTTCTTGAAAATGTGCTCCACTGAAGGAAAAAAATCTGTATGAATTTATATAAAAAAAGTTTTATGTGAGCCCAAGAAGGAGCACTTCTAGCCCTCATTCTGAGGCTTCCTATGGTCTTCTGAGCCTGCAGCACAGAACAACCCAGCCCCAGTGTATGGGAACTAGTATCAAGGTTGCATGACACCAAAGAAAGAGACACAGACAGATATAGAATTACAGAGACAGTTTATTGGGAGATTTACTGACATACATGTGGTCCTAGGTGGCAGCAAGAGCAATTGCATCTCCACAATTTTGGTCAGAAAAGGTCTATACTATATATGGGTTTGGTCAAAAATAATTTTATACCAGCTGCAATGAAGCTGGTTTATCTTAAATTAGTATCAAAGAGTTGGTCACATTCCTAGTATTAAGTTCCAGTCATAAAGCGCCATACATTAGATTTTATCTATTTATAGTTTGCTGGGAAATAATGCAGCAGAAGCTAACTGGGATTACTCTGGGGAAATCATGGCAGTTACAATTTAAGATGGCTTCAGTCATGTCAAGCTGAACACATATATTCCACCACTTGTAACTGGCTCTTATAATCTCACATGCATCCTTTTCCATGATGTACCTTGCCTGTGAGGGGTTTTAGTATTGTGTAGATAGCATGCCAAAAGGCAATCTCTCTGGCTTATAAGCAAAGTCCAGAGTACCAGTAGGGGCACATGCGCAAAAAGGAGCCAGACAACAATTATGCAAATGACCATAATAACCATTTTTTTCCACCAGGAGTGCCAGGAACCAAATCCATGACTTCTCATCACTTCTCATCAGGGGACAGAAATAAATAAGACATTAATTTATGTTTTCACGTGTTACTTGATATGTGTGACTATACACAAATTGTGTCTTTATAACAACAAATATTCCATAGAAAATAGAAAAACAGTGAGAGAGTGCAGGTATGGATGGAAAAAGAAATGTTTTGTAGGGACTTGTCAAGGTTAATCTGCACCTTCCAAAAAGAAAGTACCAGGGGCATTATTTCTGTTCAAGAACATGGCCACAATACCTGGGGAAGATGCTGTAGAGCATCCCAAACATTGACCAACAGGACAGAGTCCATGAGCAACTATTAAAATGAATAGTAAAAGACATGCCGGACTAGGAGGCTAAGTTCAGCTCTCTGAATATTTTCTTTAACCCATTAGGGCATGATCACAGGTCCAGAGCCCAACAAGGCCAAAGGGGATCCAGTTAGGAGGGCTGGAGCTCCCTCACACTGTGGCAAAAATAGCCAACCAATCTCTGGTAGACAAGCTATTTGAGTCCCCATTGAATTGTCCTCACCCTGGACTAAATGTTTACTGGGTACAAAACAGCAGAGCTCTTTATCTTTGCATCAGCTCTGGCAGTGTACCACCAGGATACACAACTTGGGCATGCATGGTCTTTGGAGTAGGGGCCAGAGCTCCCAGGTGCTCATAAGGAGAAGGCATCCAAGACTTATGGGCATTTAAATTTATTAACATTTCTTTTGTTCTTCTCTTTGTTCTTTTTAGATATACATGACAGTACAGGGTATTTTGGCATATTGTACACACATTTCTCCAAAGATTCCAGTCCAGCTAGCCAAGTTGGGTTTACCTCATAGGGCCAATATCTAATGCTTGATAAAGACTTTCTCTCTCTCCACCAAACCTGCTTGCTGCCTTAGGGTTATACGCAGATGGAAGTTTCATGATGCATCATGTCCTTGGGACCAATGCTGAACAGCATGGCCTATGAAATGGGTGTCCGGACACTGACAATCCAGTGTGAATACCCATACATTACATTAGCTTCTCAAGACCTTTGAAAGTGGTGGTTTGAATAGCTCTCTTGCTGGGGAAAGCTACACAGGGTTAAGGCATATTTATGTCCTTTATTGTTTGGCAAAGGCTGATATGATCAATCTGCCAGTCCCACACTAATTGGACTGCTCAGTGTATTTGTTCCTGAATGTGGCTCAAAGGACAGG